>JACDOX010000264.1:793623-816097 GCA_014549065.1 Cardinalis cardinalis | reverse complement strand
GGGATGGGATGGGATGGGATGGGATGGGATGGGATGGGATGGGATGGGATGGGAGCTCTGGATGAGTCACGATTGCAGGAATCCAGAACCAAGTGCTGCACTTAAAAATCACCTTTTTATGGAGGGGCTTGACAGCTGGCCTGCAAGCAAAGCTGAGTTAATAGAAGAAATAACAATGGATGATTTTCGAGTGTATCCATAGCAAGGAAGAAGACAAGGCTGTCAGCATGGAAACAGATTAGAAAAAATACATGAAAATTTTTGTAAGCTAGACTAGGTGCACAAGTAGATGTGTATATGTGCCTTATTAAATTTCTGTAAAACTTTTGCCAATTATATTGACGTTAATTGCTTTGCACCAATGAAAATAATAAGTTATTGTGATGTAGTTAACGACTTAAGATCACGCTTTGCTAAGAGTATGTAAGCTGGAGAACATGCAGAATAAAAAAACGTTTTTCTTCTTAGACCCTGATCCTGTGTGTCTGTCACATCCAACCTAGCAGGGATACATTTTATTGAATCCCAGAGTGGTTTGGGTTGGAAAGGACCTCAAAGATCATCTCATCCCCATCCAGCCTGGCCTTGGACACCTCCRGGGATAGGGATGCTGATGGCTGGGTGATGTTTCTTTTCTAAAGAAAACAATGAAGTGTTAGTTAATTTTTTTTTTTTTTTAGGTCAATACAAAGAAGCAAAGAAGGTGAATAATGATGGCCTTGCTTCTTGAAAAATTTGGCTGAACATAAAATGGTGGYGTGGGGGATTTTTTTATTTAATAAATTTTTTTGTTTCATAAAATATTTATTTATTTTTTTTATTTAATTTTTTTATTGAATAAAATGTCCATTTATTCTAAGTCTAAAGACTGAGGGTCACAACAAACAATTTACTGGATCCATCTGGGACAAAAATTTTAAAAATTAAATAAAAAATATATTTTTAAATTTTTAATAATTTTTGAAATAAAAAATAAAAGTTTCTTGTGATTTCTGCCTTCAGGAAACCATTGACTCGAGCACTGCTGGACACTGGCTTCCCACACTGCTGAGATAGTCCATCCATGGGGCAACCAGCTTGTGATCCATCCATGATCCCAACTTCTCTCCTTCAAATYATCCCTCCATGTTTTGACATCAGTCATGTTCTCCTCAAACCRGACCATGCTGGTAAGGCAGGGAGGGAATGGATGGATAATGACCTGGATAAATKAATATTGGCTTGTCAGGTCATGGGGATATGTGTAACTGCTGATTTCATCCCAAATAAAGATGTGACCTGTAATTCMATCCAGTGCCTTCAAGCAGCAGAATTCCCCTAAGGGAAAAAATAAATTCCATTTCTGAATGCTGGGTGTGGAGGCTGTGGCTTCTCTCTGGTGCAGGCATCTGCTCTGGATCTATGGGAGACAGGACAGCAAAGAGGACAAGGATTTCTTGGTTTTGCCTTCATGACCCCATCGTGCACATTGAAATTAAAAATAAAATTTACTGACTGTTAGCAGGGTGCTCCCATTGCCAGATAAATTCCATCCCAAGGTMTCCACTCCTTCTGCAACAGGAATAACCTTGAGGTTGAGGTTGTTTTCACACACGTGAAAACTGCTTAAGGAGCAGTGGTTTTAATCTTGATTTTTGACTTGGGTTAGATGAGAGGAAGTATTGTATTTACGAGGGAAGGAATGATGAATCTGACTCCATGTTCTCAGAAGGCTCATTTATTATTTKATAATCTATATTATATTAAAGAATACTAAACTAAACTATACTAAAGAATACAGAAAGGATACAGACAGAAGRCTAAAAAGATAATAATGAAAACTTGTGGCTCTTTCCTGAGTCCYGACACAGCTTGGCACTGATTGGCCAAAGAGTGAAAACAACTCACAGCAGAATCCAATGAAACAATCACCTGTGGGTAAACAATCTCCAAACACATTCCACATGAGCACATCACAGGAGAAGCAAATGAGATAAGAATTGTTTTCATTTTTCTCTGAGGTTTCTCAGCTTCCCAGGAGAAAAATCCTGGGCAAAGGGATTTTTCAGAGAAGGTGAATGCCACAGAGAAGGGGTTGGTTGAGAGGTGCAGAGCAGCAAAAGAGAGATGAGATGAGATGAGATTGAGATGAGATGAGATGAGATGAGATGAGATGAGATGAGATGAGATGAGATGAGATGAGATGAGATGGCAAAAAGAGGAAAGCAGCGGAATTTGTGGGATTTGCTCAAGTTCATCCCCTGATTAATAAAGGGCAAACCAGAAGTGACAGGGAGGTAACACTGAGCAGGCCTCAGCCATCCMACAAAACATCCCCCATAATTTCAGGGAGCAGGAACTCCTGCTGACAGATTTTTGGAGCCGGCCACAGCTCTGTCATGGGATTGGGGAGAGGAAGACGAGGAGGGGGGTGGCTGGGGAGCGGGCAGAGCTCATGGAGAGGAGTTTGAGCAAGGCTGAGGTCAAGGCCGAGGTGTTGGGGGGCAGCTCCCGTCGCATGGAGACCAAATCTGCTGCTGGGTTGGGATGCACTGGGACACGGAGCGCGTCATAAACTCCAGGCTGGAGTGGGGCAGAGCTGGGAAAGGCTGAGTCCCCTCCAGGGTGGCTGCTGAGGCCACATTACCTGACATTTCCCCCGCCCCAGCTCGACATGACTCAAGCGCCGGGGGTTGCATTAAGGAGGTGTGAACATCATGAGCCTGGAAAGCAGCCAAAGCTTGGGAAGGTCAAGAGAGGAATTTTTCCACCGAGTTCAACTGGACTTTCAATCAATTCCAGCTTCACCCTGTGACTTTCCCTACGTGTACCCAAAAAAATGAGGTGACGTGCCACGTAACAAGTGAGACCACACAAGGCTGACTCACTCAGGGCTCCTCTCTCAGGCAAAGTTTGCTGAGGACATCTGGGAACGTTCTGTTTGGGCTGCACGAAAAAGAGGTGCCCAAAAAGCTGTTTTTCTGTTTCTTCAAAGGAAGAAGTGGCAGAAAGTTGTTCAAAATATGGAAAGAACGTGAAAAATTAGGACTGGAAAGATGACAGCAAATGATGGGCAAATCCTGGGATGAGTTTATGGCTTCGGGGACATCTTCAACCAGTGAGGGGAGGTTGCTCAGACAGCCAAACCTCAGCTGCTGCACCCTCACTCAGAAACACAAATCCCTAACAGCCCAAAAGGTKCTGGCAGGGTGACAGCACCGGGGTCAGCGAGGGAATTCCACGTTGTGATGAAGAAGCAGTTGCTCCATTTCCTTGGTAGGTCCTCGTCTGGTTCAGCTGCCTTTGCAGATCTCACCCCGAGCGCTGAAATTCATCTTCAACTTTGCCATCAGCTCTCCAATAAATTACCCTGGAGAGGTGTTTAGAGACCCCATAGCTCACAACGTGCTTGGGGAAAAGCWCTAAAGAATGATGAAGAGCTGCTGAAATTTTATGTTACAAATATTTTTACAGCTTTAGCCCCTATTTTTAGTTAACAAATCATCTATGGACCAATTATAATTTCCTTCACACGTATTAAGTACACAGAAGAATTCGCCAAACACACTGGTGCTAACCCCAAACATTCAAAAAACATGAGTCAGCCCCTCTCACTGCCTTCCCCCCTCCCACCCCAGGCTTATTATGGACTTAAACTTCATCAGACTTCTGCAAAAATAAATGTAGGCTCTTTATTTGCCTTTTCATACTGGAATATTTTCCATTTTGCCTCTTTAAGGTTTCTTCTGCATTTCCCAGGATTAGGAATTWATTTTCTTTTTAAAAGAAGTCTGATGTTTCCTCCTATTTATTTGTCTTCCAGAGTGAGGGATGCCTAAAAATCCCTCCAGGTAAAGACTGGGACAACAACTCCTGCAATCCTTGGATTTCCCCATTTTGGTTGGATCCATGTGCTCTTACCTTGGTTTTCCCTCATTATGGGGAATATGCAAGTGAAAAAATTATGTGATTGCTGCTCCATCTTCCCAGTGGGACTGAGGGCATGGTCAGACCTTTAAAATGTTGGAACAATTTTAAACCTTCCAGCTTTTWTAAAGGGAGAGTCATTTTCCTTTTCTCCAAGCTGGTCATGGGTGATTGAAGGCCTTTAATCCCTTTCCCAAACATGTCCAACACCACCTGAGATGCTCCTGAAAACCAAAACACCAACAGTCTTATTTCTATGCAGAGCTATCTTTAAACATCAGCACTTACTGATTTATTTACACTGTACTTTTTTCTGAATTTTAATTTTYCATAAATTAATTCTGCGTGAGTTTCCATTTTGCTGATGGGGTCACAAAGGAAGAAATGCTCAAGGAATCCTTGTTTCCCTTTATTTCACCAATTCCAGAGTGAAATTCACTAATTTCAGAGTGAAATTCCGCAGTGAAATCACAGTTAATGTCTGTACCAGAGGAAAAGTCCCAGCCCCATCATCCAGAGCTCAGGGATGTGAAGCAAAACCCCACAAGGATCCCAACCCTCTTTATCAGTGTGCACCAAATCCCTTGGAAAAGCAGGAGCAGAGGCCTGGATGAGTGCTCCTGGATCACCAGGACCATGGACACCTGGAGAAGGCCCAGATGCTTTGCAGGATGAGAAGGGCTTGAGAGAAAAGTGGAATGGGATCAGTTTCACATCTCCAAATCCTATCCTTGTCTTTCCAAGGGATCTGGAGACAATAACTCTCATTTTAAGGTCATAACTTAAATGTTTTTTAAATCCAATATAGATAAAGACATCAGCTGTGTCTGGCTTTCCACATGGCTGGAACTTCTAAGAGGATTTTGGTGCTCTTTGCACTTTGGGGCTTTCTTTTTATTTCTTCAAACAGGGCCACAGGAACACTCAGCACACACAGAATCATCTGCACAAAGCTTCTTTCTGGACCAGTGCACTGTGGCAGACACTGAAGTCAATCCCTCCTGGCCTGTGTGGTTTTGTGAGAATCCAGGAAAAAAAAAAAAAAAGAAAAAAAAAGGTAAAAAGCAAAATTCACCAGATCAGCTTTCTAAGCAGTGACTTTCCCTGAGCTTTCCTAGAAACCCTGCTCTGCTTTTCCCATCTCCTGCCAAGCTGTATAGAATTGGATGAGCATAATTTTTCTCTTGCTCCTTCTCCACGARCCTGTGCCAGTGCGAGGAAGTTTATTTTTGTAACTTAACCCCCTCTTGCAAAGTGCACTTAAAGCACCTGGCTTTCCATTTTGAATTAAACCAGAACTGACCCTGCTTTGCTGAAAATGTGGCTGCTCTTTATTTGACTTGCAGGGCTTCAAGTCAGCTGTAATGGGCTGGGGTTAAGAGAGTCTCTGGTGAGGAAAATTTGGAGAGGAGAGGAGAGAGCAGCTGGAAGTAAAATAGATTTTAAAAATGCCTGAGATGCTCAGAGACAGCCCTGTCTGACAGCCTTCAAATTCTACCTGCTGYTAAGGAAAACCCATTTGGGGTGTTTTGGTTGGTTGGCTTTGCTTTTTATTTTTCTTTCTAACAGGTTTCTAGAGGCCTTGAATGAAATTGAAGCTGGAGGCCAGGGAGGGAAGGGCTGTCTGGAGGCTGTAAAGGCAGAAATTGAGTGACTTGCACAGACTTCAATAATTTGCAGACATCTGATATTAAAATGAGAGAAATCCCACCCCCACCAGCACGGCCTGGGAACTGTGCCCTGCAGACACTTTTAATGGCTCCTGTGGCTCCATGCACCCCAACCTTCCAGGAATGCCTTTTGCTGGGATATTTATTGATTTTTTCTGGATCTAAACAAAAGCCCAGGAAAGCAGGGGCGGCGGGAAAACAAAAAAAAATTAATAATAAAAAAGATGGAAATGAGATGAAAACCAGCTGATAACTCAGCCTCAGGGAATTCTTAGGGCTCTCTGCAAAGACAGACATCCAAGGAGACGTGGCAGCTTCGTGGATCTGGGAGAAGCAGGTCAGGACGTCAAGGGGAGTTAAGAAAGTTGGAAAAATCACTGAGCAGGAGTCATTAAGGGCACCCATCACACTAAGCCTGGTAATTAATCCTGAAGCCTCATCTGCTCCCAGTGAGAAGCCTGTGATCAAGAGCAGGGAATAAAAATTATAGACTTCAAAGGGGAAAATTAGTTTATATCAGAATCTGGAGTGTCCAAGGCCTAATAATTAACTAATTTGGAGGTTTCTGTCGTTGTTATTGCTGAGTAAATTACTGCTTTAATGTTGGGAAAAGAATTCTCAGCAGAACAGGTTTGCAGATCAGAGGTAATATTCTGAAATGAAGTATTTAGCTCACTTTGATTCACCCCTCTTCCATTCCTAATCCTCAGAATGATCCTCTGACATGGATTCATTTATGACAGRATCCTGTGGAATCAGATAATTTGCCCTCTAAAGGAAAACATTAAAAATATTTTAAAATAATTTATATAAGATATCTAATTTTACATGGGTAATATTGACTGAAATGAACATTGCACCTCCTCTTTCCTTTATACCAGTCCCAGTTTTCACTTGGAGAATGACGATGGTGCCATTGCACACTTCAAATGGCGAAACAAGCCACAAAAATAAAAGTAACTTTGTAGCAGTGGAGACTTTGAAACCACTTCCTGGAGCAGCCAGACTTACCCAGCATTGTCTTCAGCACTGTTCTTTAACTCTAATTTAGCTCTGGATCAGTCACTCTGCTCCCAGAATTCCATCTTTTGATTCCATTCCCTGTAAATGATGAGCAATGCTGAACTCAGAATCCCTGGAACAAGGGAAACAAGGGCCCTTCTTCACAGCTCTGGGTCATTTTGAAACCAGTGGCTTTTCCAGAGGCTCAGAGGAATTCTGCCAGCCTGACATCATTGCCTGTCCCAGGGCTGGGGGTGACAAGTGGCATGCCACCCTGCTTGGCTCATGAAAGGCCATCCCTCRAYRTCAGAYRRGAAAYCTTTTCCTGYGTCCTTTTTCATYRYTCTTTCACAAAAACTGGGTGTAAGRTGAGTGCTCATCCACCCAGCCCTGAGTTCTCCTCATCTCTGACCCTGCTTTGGGCACAAGGTTGGACAAGGTGAGCTGAAGCCTCCTCYGACCTGAATTTCCCCATCTTATGGTCTGGCTTCCAGGGAAAATTGCCTTGGAAGGGAGACAATCAGTGCAGGTGATTGAGGCTCCCACATGCAGGGACTTGGAGGGAGCCTGGCAAACCAAAATAAGGAGAGAAAAGAGKGATTYCCACCARGAATCTGGGAAAACTCAGCTTGGTGGGGCTGAACCATGAGGGTACAACCATGGAATCAGGAAGGTTGGACAGGACCACTCAGATCATCCAACCCAACCACACCCACCAATAAATCATTTCTTGTCCAGAAATCTTTTAACACTTCCAAGGACAGTGATTACACCACTTACCCTGGGCAGCCTCATCCAATGCTGAAAATAAGGAGAGAAAAGATGGATTCCCTCCTGGAACCCAGGCTCCCACCAGGAATCAAGGAAAAGTTTGGAGGGGCTGAACCATGAGGGTACAACCATGGAATCAGGAAGGTTGGATAGGATCACTCAGATCATCCAGCCCAACCACATCCACCAATAAATCATTTCTTGTACAGAAAACTTTTAACACTTCCAAGGACAGTGATTCCACCACTTACCCTGAGCAGCCTTATCCAATGCTAAAAATAAGGAAACAAAAGACGGATTCCCTCCTGGAATCCAGGCTCCCACCAGGAATCTGGGAAAACTCAGCTTGGAGGGGCTGGACCATGAGGGGACAACCATGAGAATCAGGAAGGTTGGACAGGACCATTCAGATCATTGAGCCCACGAATAAATCATTTCTTGTACAGAAATGGACAAGAACCTTGTCCATGAATCCTTCAACACTTCCAAGGATAGTGATTCCACCACTTCCCTGGGCAGCCTGGTCCAGTGCTTGACCACCTTTTYTGTGGATAAATTTTTCCAAATATCCAATCTAAAAAATGAACTCCATCCCATCTCCTGCTGGGAACAGCACACGGATGAGTCACTCCAGAGGCTGCATTCAGGTCTTGCTCCTGAGGCTGTTTGATCCCTTTGCTACATCCTAACCTTTGTCCTGCCTCCCTGCTTTCCATTTGTGTCTGCGCCGCCGCTCCCGACCTTCGGCTGCCGTGCCAAATTTTTCTGTGACTGTATCACTCCGTATCTGAGCTGCAAACCTCAACCACAGCTCGGTCCCCTGCTTCAAATCTATCAAGAGAACATATGGAGAGCTGCTTTTTATATTTTGGCCCCCAGCAATAACCTCAGAATTTTCCCACATGCTGAGATGAGGCATCGTTCATTTTTAGAATCTGTCTTTTCTCTCCTTATTTAGAGATGTTTCACCATTGGCTTGTTGGGGTTTTTAGTCAGTTCTGGGGTGGTTGGGTCACTTGGTGCCATCAGAACAGTGAATTTTTATTTCCACATTATTAGTCAGATCTTCTTACAACCCCAAAGGTGCTGTGAACTGCGCTGGGAAGTTTTAGTTATTCACTGACCCTCAAAACACAGTAGGGAAGGCTAAAATTTTCCTCTTTTTCTTGTTTATTCATCAAGATTTAGGGAAAAAAGGAAGAGGGGGGAAGAAGTGAAAAGCATCTGTGACACTTCTGCTATGAATAGCAGAGCAGAGAAGGCCACATTCAAAATTTTGAATATATTTCCTTTTTAAAAGATTAAAAATGCAGCTTCTCTACAGGGGCAAGCTAAGTTATCTATGGAGCAGGTTGAAGGAGACTCATGGCAAAGATGATCCCATGGTCCTGGCTTACTAAAATAAAAGTAAAATCAGGAAAACCAGGGCAGCTGCTTCTCAGAGAGGAGATGGGCCTTTRGATGGGCATCCCTGAGAAGGAAAGGCCCACCCCAGGCACAGCTGAGCTTGCTCAAAATACAGATAGAACTGACAGACAGACGGACAGACAGACTGTTCCTAGAGGGATCACAGCTCTCCAGCCTCCTGCCAGAAATCCACGAGGCCAACGTGTTCCAAGTACTGCTGAGCAAGGCCCTGTGAAAAGAGGAGAAATGACCACAAATATGCCTGTGCTGGAAATTCCTGAGGAGCTGGCACTGCTGGCAGTGCTGGTTGGAGAGGGAGCAGCCAAATCCATGAGGAGCATCCTCGGCAAGGGGGGAATTTGYGGAGCGCGGCCACGCGTCCAAACCAATCCTGCCTGGAGCTGTTTGGAAAAGGGATTTCTTTTTTCACAAAACAAATTTCCTAAGCTGCTCACGTCCCTTCAAAGGAGGAACCCACTGCTGTGGGCACCTGCAGGGTCTCATGAACCTCTGCTCACTCTCAGTGGATCAAAACCCAAAGTTGGAGTTTTAATTGAAGGAAATCACAACCTGGGAGACAGAAAGTGAGGAAAGGCAGTCAGTTTAAACCAGAGAGTTTTCCAAGATCTGATATCTTCCCTTCTCTTTAAATATAAAGAATCTGGGGGAAAATGGGCCCCTTTTTTTTGGTGCTTTTTATTCTTGAGCTGACAACGAGGACACCACGGAGGAAAATTCCACAGAGTGCTGGGAATTGAACAAACATATTCCAGAAAGCAAACATATTCTAGAGAACAAACATATTCCAGAAAGCAAACATATTTCAGAGAACAAATATATTCCAGAGAACAAACATATTCCAGAAAGCAAAGATATTCCAGCCTCCAGGTGCAGCACATAAGATTAACATGAGTTCCACAATCTCAGGAGAGCAATTTCCTGCTCCTTCTGTTGTCCATCCTTCCTCTGAATCTGGATTTAGGGTTGGGTCCCAAAAGGACCCTCAAAGCCCTTGATAAGGTGTCTGTTCAGACACCATCCCAAACTGAACAAGAAGTCTTTCTCCACCCTTTCTCCATCTCTTCTCTATCCTTTCTCCATCCCTTTCACCATCTCCAACCAACACCCCACTGATCTTTCCTGCTGCCACACCATGAAGTCCATAGTTAACAACATAGTTAATAAATTCAGAGAAATACTCTTTGTTCCTGGGCCACCATGGAGAGATGGTGTGGGAGCAGTGGCCAAGCTGAACTTCGGGTTCTGCTTCCACCAGCACTGAAAGACCTGAAGAAACAGCAGGTCCTTGATGAGCACCTTGGACATGGAACATCACTCCATGGCCTTGAATTTCCATCAAGACTGAGGAAGAAATTGCAGTTTTCCACACGGAGGAAGGGTTACATGGCCTTTCTCAATTTAGGAAATGGGATTTTAGTCCTGACTAATGTTTTTTTTCTTCTCTCTGCTTCCTGTCTCCTAAACTCCAGAGCATCAACCTTTTTCCTCGCTGTGGAAAGATCCAAACCCCCATTTGTCCCAGATAACATATTTTGGATTGTTTGATACCACACTGCTGTGTTTCCAATTAGGTTTCCTTGCTTTTATCTTTTTCTGTGTAATCTATTCAGTCCCTCCCCCTAATTAGAACCTTATTTGCCTTTTCCCCCCCTTTCAACAGTGTTTATCCTTCACATTGTTCCCTCCATCTCTGCTCAGCGAGACTGACTTCTGTTATCTTTGTTTTTTAAATATATGTTTAGGTTTTATTGGCACAGACATTTGTTCAAGCGATCCAACTATTCATTACAGACCTCATGATTTTCCACAGTAAATTTTCGAGACAATCAACACAGATCAACATTATTTCGTGTCTCATTCCACATTCTTTGGGAGAGTTATGTGTTATGAACAGCCCAATGCCTCAGATTATTACCTTCCATACACAAGATACCCTCGGAATCAGAGGATATCTGATGATATTCTGATGGCTAGACTTCCAGATGTTTTATTTTATTTATCCTACTTGGCTTGTTTTCTAGGACTGAGTCCAAACCAGCCTTGAATCTCAGGGGTTGCTCAACAAATTCTGTGAGGGGCTGTGAAAAGTTATAAAGCACGGGGGGAGGAAAGAAATCTTTGCCCAACAAATAATTCTGCAAACTCCAGTATTGTCCTTGTGTATTTAAAGGAAATGTTGATTAATAACGTTGTAAGAAGATTAATAAGGAATTTTAACATGGCCTTTTGGGACAGCGTGGAAATTCCCAAAATAAACGATTTCTTACTGACATAAGAAAGGGAGAAACTTCACAAGGGCAGCTTTCCCTGAGTGTTATTATAAATATTTTTCCTGTAGAAGATGGCACTTTGTGAGTCAGGAGAGGCTCTGGATGTGTATTTGAGTCAGGATATCAGCCTCCATTCCCARGAAATAAATGATGAGAGGAAGAAAACCACATGTTGTGGTGTCCTCCTGCCCATGTGGAGCCTCATAGAGCTCAGAACCAAGAGCACCTTCCTGGAAGGAGTTGCTCAAGGGAGCACAGAGGTAAACAAAGAGGTAGAAGAGGCCCAGGGGACTCAAATTAGTCAGAATAAGCAAGCCAGTAAGTTCACAATTAATAATTTCACCTCCGTGTGTAAAGACATTGACACATTTCACTTACTGATAGGCAAGAGGGGTATTTTCATAAAAGGAAAATTTTATGAACATTTTAAATGACTATTTTTTATTGAACGATTTTATTAAATTTTTCTTCTCTGAGAAGAAACAATTTCAGTCCACCCTGCTATCCCTGTAGTTCCTCCCCGGTTTTGGTATCAAATGAGGAAATCCAGAAGCTCAGAATTAAGAATTTGCATTTAGGTGGGGGAGTTTCACCTAAATGTGAAATCCCAGAAAATTCACCTAAATGTGAAGTTCCAGAAAAGCCTAATTGCACCAGAAAAATCACCAAATTAATGATGGACACCATCATGGTTTGGTTATCCCTACAAAACCTGTATTGCCTGGCAGTTTTGGAGGCACCATCCCATTCCTGGAGCTCCTGGTGGGCTGGGGACCTCCCCAGGTAGGAGAAATCCTCTGATTCTGGATCCGGACTGGGATGAAAATTCATGGTGGTGCCAGTCACACAGATCCAGAAAAAAAAAGGGGTCTCATTTCTCCCAGTGTCATCTCTCCCCATTGGGAGATAAAATCCATCCCTGGAAGTGTCCAAGAGGTCTGTGGGTGTGGCACTTGGGGACATGGGTTATTGGTGGGTTTGGCAGGTCTAGGTGATGATCTTGGAGGGTTCTGSCAGCCTCAATGATTCCACGATTCCACTCTTCTTCCTTCAGTGGGAATCACAAGTTCAGTCACAGGTGGGTAATCCCTGCTCACCTGCATTGTCCCTCCATGATTCCCATGGGTTTTCAGCTYCAAATCGTGTATTTGAGCTGAACCAACCACATAAACCAAGCACCCAACCCAGCCTTGTCAATTTGCTCTGGAATTCCTCTCATCAGGTTTTGTGGCCTTGATTTCTCGCAGCCAGGCCCTCCAACACCAGCAGGGCCCTTGGGAAAGGCAGCAARATGAGACAAAAGCAAAATGAGACAAAAAAGACAAAAAATTGTTTTGTGAGTGTTCAAGGAAGTTTTGAAGCCTTTTTGTAATTTTAAGCCTTTCCCTMCCAATTTCGTGTAAATCTCTTTCTGTTCTTTCAAACCAAGTTCAAAACTCACAGGCTGAAATTCACAATACCCAAAAAAAAAGAAAAAAAAAAGAAAAAAAAGAAAAGGTAGGAAATATGAGGATTTTCCCACCCCACCCCACTTTCAACAGCTTCCAAACCTTTTTACTACGACGACGGCCTGAGAGGGCTCTTTATTTTTACAGCTGCTGCATACCTACTTCTCCTCGCTGGAAGACGCACACGCAGCTCCAGCGATCCTAATCTTCTCATTCCAGGAAAGGAACCAGCTGTAAATCCACTGGAGCAGGATCAGGATACAGCACCAGGGCTGTTGTTCTGCCCTCCTGCTGCTTAAGACTTCCCCTGAACCTCTCTCACACTCAGTCCTGTCGTGGCTCCAGGAGCCTGTGTTTTGAGAATCCCTTCCCCTCTCCCCGTCCAGCCCTTAAAGACACTGGAATTAGGATTTTCCAGACCTGCTGAGACACCCCTGGAAAGCAGCACTGGAGTCAGGTTTGGGTGGGTGGGGGTTTTGGTTTCTTCCAGGCTGAGAGCACCCGAGAGAGGGGCTTGGTTTGCATCCGCTCCCAATTTCCAAACAAATGGCAGGGATAAACTTTCTCCATGCCCCCTCCCTGTCCCTGGGTGATGCAAATGAATTTATTTAATGATGTGCAGCCCTTGAAAGCACAGCCTCTTCCCTCTTTTACTCCAAGCAGGATTTTTCCCAATCCCTGCTGATGTCTTGTCATAGGGCAGGCTGTAAGAATAATAAAAATACTGGCATTATCTGAAAAAAAAATAAAATAAAATCCTATTGATGTTTGCAAAAAGTGAGAATTTCCCTGCACCCCTGGAAAACTGCTCAGGGAGTCACCTTGTATCCATGAAAACGTCACCTCCAGGCTGAGCCTTTCCCAAATTTTCGCGGTAACCTGGTGCGAGTGTGTACAAACACTCACAATGAGTGCTTAGCAACCCCTCCTGCCAGCCCAGGCAGGGGCAGAGGGAACAAAAATGTGTGGGGAGCTCTCCAGCCCTTCCTGCAAGGAAAATAAAGCAGCAAGGAACGGTAAAACCTGGTCTGGGCTGACGGGGACAAGGCAGAGCAGGACTTCTTCCCCTCTTTCCCTCTTTCCCTCTCTCCCTCTTTTCCTCTTCCCCTCTTTCCCTCTCTCTCCCTCTTTCCCTTTTTCCCTCTTTCCCTCTTTCCCTCTCTCCATGCTGTTAGCATAAGCCTGGCTTTGTCTTGGACTTAGCAAGTCCAAGATTTGGGGTCCAGAGAACCTCTGTCCTCAGTAAAAGTGGCACAAATGAAATCAAAATCAAAATCAAAATCAAAATCAAAATCAAAATCAAAATCAAAATCAAAATAAATTCCAATGCAAATATAACAATTATAAATGTAAATGTAAACAACTATAATTATAACAACTATGACTATACCTAACTATAACTATAACTGTAGCTATAGCTATTGCTATACATAATTTAAAAATAAAAATAAAAAAAATTCCAATGCAAATATAAAAATTATAAATGTAAATATAAATAACTATAACAACTAAAACTAACTATAACTATAGCCATAGCTATACACAATATAAATATAAATGTGAATGTAAATGTAAATAATATATCTATTGCTGTAAGTATAAATATAGATATAAATATTGAAATAAATATAAATTATATAACTATAACAACTATAACTATAAATATAACTAACCTTTAACNAATATAAATATAAATATAAATATAAATATAAATATAAATATAAATATAAATATAAATATAAATATAAATATAAATATAAATATAAATATAAATATTATTAATAATAATAATAATAATAATAATAATATAAATATTATATTAATGATCTAGATCTAGAAATAAATGTAAATGTAAATGAAAATGTAAATGTAAATGTAAATGTAAATGTAAATGTAAATGTAAATGTAAATAATATATCTATTGCTGTAAGGAGAAATAGAGATATAAATATTGATATAAATATAAATATAAATAAAGATATAAATATAAATAGAGGTGGAGGGATACCTGTCGTGTGAGGGGATGGGGAAGGAGGAGGCAGCCCACAGCTCAGGAGATCTGCAGGACTTTTCCACACTGTGCTGTCACTTCTTGCTCTGTCTGGACCCAGGGTGTCCCAGTAAGGAGGAGCGTGGCCATTGGCCATGGAATGGGATCTTCACTCTCAGGGCCAGGGAATGAGGAGATCCTGATCCCAAAGGCCACAACACAACCCCCATGGATCTGCTGAGTGTCCTCCAGAGCTGTCCAGGCAGGACAGAACCCCACCAAAGCCTGGCCATGACGTGACCCAGCTTTCCCACCTCTGGTCTTGGGGTCTCTGTGGTCAGGATGACCCCGAGGTGTTGGAAAGTCTCTTTTTCCCAGCCCTGAGATTGAAGGAGCCAGGATTCTTTGCCTGTGGTTCTCAAGGTTGTTTATTCTCTGTTGTTTATTTCTGTTATCTATTCTGTTAGCTTTTTATAATAAAAACTACGTGTGCATTATTTACAATAATTTTCCAATACCTATCACCTATGTTAGACAGTGAGCTTCTACTCTAAACCAAGCCAAAAGTGTCACCATCACCCAGAAGATGGAGGACAAGAAGAAGAAAGAAGAAGGACAAGGCACAGTCAAATCYCWCCATCTTGGCTTCTGAACCCCYGTTCTAAAAACCTCAAATTCTACTTTTCTATCTTGTAACAAACTATCATTCTACTTAAATTCTTGTGGCTTGCAAATCTTCATATAAAGTTGGTAATTTTCTCCATGGGTTAAAATCAAAGGCACAGGGGTCTTTGAGGTCTCTGAGCCCCCTGGCAGGGTCTCAAGACAGCCAGGGCAGCCAGAGGGATGTCCTGGGTTCCGACACTCTGGGACATCCATTTTGAYGTTTGGTGGCAGTTTTGGAGATGGGAGTGCCTTTACTGACTCAAGAATGATATCCTAACATGGAGATGACCCAGTGCATCCATGGGGTACAATCCTTTGTCACGTAGAAATGTTCAAAGACACAGACTCCAGTCTAAGAGCTACTGGCCATTTGTGGGCTGTGACACTCCTGATTCACCACATTTAAAGGAAATCATGTCTTTTCCCAACCCTTGTTGGCAATGTCACCTCATTGCTCACTTGGGGACAACAGTGCCTTGCTGAATCCTTCACCCTCACGTGGCGCCTCAACATAAAACCTTTTTTTGTTTTGTTTTCTGAAAGGCCAGGAAAAAGAATTTCTTCACTGGGGGACGTTTATGGGAGATGGGCAGGTGTGTCACTGGGATGATGTTCGTCACCAGCTTCTCTTCTTTCCTGGAGTCTCCTGAATACATTAAACTGCCTTCAAATCCAGAGCCTGGAATGTGAAATGTTACTGAGTGGGTGTTAATGATCCCCAGTCAAAACTCAGAGACTCTGTGTAAGAAACACTGTGCAGTTTCTTAACAAGCATTTAACAAGCACAGCAACCCTTGTGAGTTATGTTTGGAAAAATCCTTCAAATATTTGTGAGCTGGAATATATTTTAAATGACTGCTCTTGGGTAGCTCCTCCTGCAGACATCCTTCTTTCCCTTGCTGGAATTCCACCCCCATGTTCCTCCCCAGGTAACTCATCCAAATGGAAAGTTGACTGCAGGACACCCTCAGAGCTGGAGAAGAATGGCAGAATCTCAGATATTCACCTGCTGAAAGGTGAACACCCTTAGCAGACCCTCTCTGGTGTCCCTTGAAGATTGATTTAGCTGAAGACATTTAAATTTCCTCCCATCCCAGCAGCCTTTCAGYCTTGGGATTAATACCTGCCTTAGCTCCATGCAGATAACATGACAACAACCCACAAAAAGGCAACCTGGACCACACAACCTCAATTTCCTGCTCCTGCATCCCCCAATTCCATCCATGATTTGTCTTCCCTGCTCATGCCCGAGCTGTGCTCCAGCCTCACAAATGTCAGCTGAAAGGGACACCAGCTGCTCTGCAATCCTCAGAGGCAATTTCTAGGCACAGCTCATAAATACCAGCCCTTAAATTTGGCTACGTCTGAGCCTTTCTAGCCCTGCTCTGCTGCCCTGCTCTCCACGTCTGCAAGGATTAAAGCTCCCCCCAGCCCTGCCCCTCCCTGCCTTTGATCCTTTTGTCTGGCCTGGAGAAATCCAAGCTGAGATAGAAAAGCATGTGGGATACATCAGCCTGGTAGAAAGCTCCTCCGTGTATTAGGCTTCTTCTGGAGGAGTGAGATTTTTGTGGTATGATGCACAGAGCCAAACCTGCCAGCATTCCCTGGAAAGCAAGGMGAACAGGGAGAGGAGGGGAGGGGGGGGTGAAAGAAAAATCTGAGCTCATTATTTGAGACCTGAACGTGTCATGATACAAATATATCCTCATCATGAAACAAAACATCCACTCAGCTGATTTCCCCACTGCCACCTTGGCCAAGGGGCTCTGAGGAATGGGAGGAGAGGCTGGGATTATTGATCCATTTGGAGGGTGAGGGCTGGGTTTGTCTGTGCTGGTGAGGAGGAACAGCTGGAGGGAGAATTCCCCAGCAGAGCAACAGCTGGATGGCCCTGCATGCATCCCAGCCACATCTGGCACAGGCACGGCAGCGCTGCCACAGCTCCTCAGGCTCTCCACTCCAGTGCTGCTTTCATGGGTTCTTTCCCAAAAAATCCTCAGGCTTCCCACTCCAGTGCTGCTTCCATGGATTATTTCCCTCCCAAATAATTTTCAGGCTCCCCTTTTCAGCGCCGTTTCCGTGGGCTCTTTCCCTCCCATCAAATCCTTGTGTTCCCCTTTCCAACACTGCTTCCATGGGTTATTTCCCAAAAAATTCCTCAGCCTCCCCTCACCAGTGCTGCTTCCATGACTTATTTCCCTCCCATCAAAATTTCAGCTCCCCTTTCCAGTGCTACTTCTATAGGTTATTTCCCTCCCAAAAAATCCCCAGGCTCCCCATAACAGTGCTGCTTCTCTGGGCTCTTTCCCTCCCAAAAAATCCTCAGGCTCTCCTTTCTAGCACTGCTTCCATGGATTATTTCCCTCCCAGAAAATCCTCGGGCTTCCCTTTTCATTGCTGCTTCCATGGACTCTTTTCCTCCAAAAAAATCCTGTCTCCCTTTTCAGTGCTTATTCCATCAGTTCTTTCCCTTCCATCAAATCCTCAGGCTCTCCAGTGCTGCTTCCATGGGTTATTTCCCAAAAAATCTTCAGGCTCCCCTCTCCAGTGCTGCTTCCATGGGTTAATTCCCAAAAAATCCTCAGGCTCCCTTCTCCAGTGCTGCTTCCATGGGTTCTTTCCCTCCCAAAAAATCCTTGTGTTCCCCTCTCCAGTGCTGCTTCCATGGATTATTTTCCTCCCAAAAAATCCTCAGCCTTTGGCTGCTTGTCACACCAAGTGTCCCCTCAGGCAGTGACACAGCACAACCCGGTTTCTGGCAGGGTGACCAGGAGCCAGGGATTGTGTCCTGTCCCTGGGAATGACCAGGAGCCAGGGATTGTGTCCTGTCCATCCCACAGGAATGACCAGGAGCCAGGGATTGTGTCCTGTCCCTGGGAATGACCAGGAGCCAGGGATTGTGTCCTTTCCATCCCACAGGAATGACCAGGAGCCAGGGATTGTGTCCTGTCCATGGGAATGACCAGGAGCCAGGGATTATGTCCTGTCCATCCTGAAGGAATGACCAGGAGCCAAGGATTGTGTCCATCCCACAGGAATGACCAGGAGCCAGGGATTGTGTCCTGTCCATCCCACGGGAATGACCAGGAGCCAGGGATTGTGTCCTGTCCATCCCACGGGAATGACCAGGAGCCAGGGATTGTGTCCTGTCCCACCATGGGAATGACCAGGAGCCAGGGATTGTGTCCTGTCCATCCCATGGGAATGACCAAGAACCAGGGATTGTGTCCTGTCCATCCCACAGGAATGCCCTCAGGCAGTTCCAAACCCAGCATCCAGCTGCAGCCAGGGGTGCCAGAGTCACTCCAGGAGCAGCAATGACCCATGGGCTCTGTCACAGGACGTTCCTAAAGCCACTGGGTTCCTTCCCAAGTGGAAAACCCTCCTGGCTGGAATAAACTTTGTGCTCAACCACACAAAGGATCCCTCTCAACTCCCCCTTGTCCCAAAGCTCTGACAAATCACTTTGCCCTCCTCATGCGTGTCACAAAGGGCTTGTCACCCTCCCTTGGTGACACCATCCCAAAAACCCCCCAGGCCAAGCCCTGGCACTCAGAGCCAGCCCACAAACCCTGGGATGTGTGGATGACCTGTCCCTGCAAGCATTCCCATCCCACCACCGTGCCCCAGAGGAGGGTTCAGCTCTCCAAGCCCTGCACCAAGAACCTCCTGTGCTTGCTGCAAAGCCACAGGGCTCTCTGACCATCTGAAGGGTTCCTTAATTAAAACTAGAAATCAAATTCTCAAAATAGATACAACTCTATTTTTGGGCTGAGCTCYGGGTTTGATTTTGTCCTGGTCAAACTGTCTCCTTCTCTTCCACTGGCCCCCAGTGGAATCAACTTATTATAAAAGCTCTAAACAGCAGAGAAATAATTCCTGAAGTAATGGGACAGGGCACAGGAGTCAGCTAAATTGCTGGGATTTTAGTGCTCTTGCCCACCATGTATTTGTCACCACAAAGAGTGGAGTGCTGAGGGCCTGAGACACTTTTGGCACAGCAGGCAAGCTGCTAAGGACAGTAAAGAAAAATACCTTAAAATCATGGATATAAGAAAACCAGGAATGACAGACTTTTTATTCACATTGGGGAAACTGAGGCAAGACAACTGACTTGTCAGAAGGAGGCTGAAAATCTCTTCAATGCACTAAATCCTTTATCTTCATTATAAATCAAATTATAAATGGGTGAGTAGGAATATTGCTAACATTGACTTCTAATTAAATTGTTTGGAAAAGCTCCTGGGAAAATCTGGGCCAAAAGAAAAAAGTTCCCAACCWCTGTTTTTACAGGGCTCTAGGTTGAGGGGTGTAAAACCTTCCAAGATGAATGCAATGCAAACATSATCTGCACCTGGAACAGAGGTTGTGTCAGCCCATCCCTGGAAGTGCCCAAGGTTGGACAGGGCTTGGAGCAGCCTGGGATAGTGGGAGGTGCTCCTGACCATGGCAGGGAATGGAACAAGGTGACCTCTAAGGTTCTTTCCAACCCAAACCATTGAATCTATCATCAAAATCCTATGGTGTTGTAGTTCTGGCTGCTGAGAATTYCAGATTTCTGTGCTGCCAGGCACTGACCCCCAGGAGAACACTGCATTGACCTGAGGCCGTGGAGAAGCTTCCAAAATGGAATGACAGAACTGGGATTGTGGGTGTGGAGTTAGGATAGAAGTGTGTGATATCACAGGGTGGGAAATTCAGAGTTTAAGGGTTTAGAATACAGTAATGGATATAAAGCAAGATGGAGGTTTTAGGGTGGAGGCTGCTCCTTCTTCTTCACCTTCTTCTTCCTTCTTCTCCATGGGGTTGGGTGGTTTTGTGTAATTGAACAGAAAAGTCCATATTTCAGACTTTAAGTGATTAATTWTTGGATTAAAAGTGAAAATAATTTAGGTGTCATTTCTTAATTGGACAGTTTAGCCTTAAAAGACCTTGGAACAAGAGACAGTTGGGCATTTTGTGCCTTGTTAGTGAAATACTGCAGAACTCACTGCTGTGAGACTGTGACATAGATAAGAGAAAATAAATACCTAAGCCTGAATGTGAAATCCTCTCTTGAGAGCCTTCAATCCCTACTTTGACAGAGGTAGACAAAAGAAGCCCAAAACTGGCTCTATGGTTTCCCTAAAACCCAGCAACAAYCCATGAGTGGCCTGAGGACATAAACCATTAATGACACCACCCATCCAAGGAACCAGGGGATAAAATCCAACCTCAGCTGTCCTGGGAGGCAAATCTAGGGCAAATYTGGATGAGGATAAAACACCCCAGACTGGGGTGAAAACCAAAATAAGGCTTGAACAGCTACATTCCACCTTTTCTTAGAGGAAGGGAAAAGGAAGTGATTTAGGACATTGAGGGGCTGGAGTGTGTCCAGGGAGAGGGGAACAGGGCTGGGAAGGGTCTAGAGCCCCAGGAGCAACTGAGGGAGCTGGGAAAGGGCTCAGCCTGGAGAAAAGGAGGCTCAGGGGRGMCCTTGTGGCTCTGCACAACTCCTGASAGGAGGGGACAKCCAGGAGGGTCAGGCTCTGCTCCAGGGAACAGGGACAGGAGGAGAGGGAACGGCCTCAGGCTGGGCCAGGGGAGGTTTAGGTCGGATATTAGGGAAAATRTTTTCTCTGAAGGGGTTGTCAGGCACTGGAACAGGCTGCCCAGGGAAGTGGTTGAGCAGCCATTCCTGGAGGTATTTAAAATATGTGTGGATTCGGCACTTGGGGACAGGGTTTAGTCATGGCCTTGGCAGTGCTGGGGGAATGGTTGGACTCAATGATCTTGGAGCTCTTTTCCAGCTGAGAATGATTCTGTGATTTCTCTCTGCTTTCCTTTATTTGGTTTGCTTTGGTTTTCCTCGAGGTTCAGAAATGGGGATGGCTTTCTCCACAAATCCACACTTAATCAGGGTCAGAGCACCGTGCCTCTTCCCACTTCCCAACCACTGCCTCTGCTCTGCAGAACACCATTAATTAACCCCTGCACCAGAGCAGGGTTTGGCTGCTCTGCTGAATCCCTGGACAATTAAAGATGTTAAGGATGACACAGCCCCTGAGTGTACTGGGAAATGGGCTGAGACCACAAATTTGTTTCACGTCAGTCACCACCAACACTCCAGAGCCTTTGGCCACTGCTACCAAAACAGGCTGCTCCAAACTAGAAGAAAAACAGGAGAGGGATATTTTCTATTTTTTCACAATAAAAGTGGATCCAACTTCTTCGGTGGCACTGCTTGGTTGTCAATACTGGGAACCTTTCTCAGAATCTCCACAGATGGAATAAAAACAAACACTGACCTTTCTTTTTCTGGCCAGGTGTAATCCAGACAAATAACAGGATATGTTTATCTGGTGGACTTCATGAATTGCTTTCACAGCCATCTTTCCAAGGCAAATGCAAGGTAGAGGGAATTCTCCTAGGGGCCAGATCCAACCCTGGAATTCCCAGCTGGATCCCAGCTCAGTGACAGTGGGTGTGATCAGCAACACAAATATAACAAAGCAGCAAAGCAAGAAATCTGAAAGAAAGGCTAAGACTAGACTTAGAGCTGGTTCTTGAGAGTAATTTCTTAAATTCCACATTTTATGGGAAGTGTGGGATCAATTGGGATTAAAGCAAAGGTTACACCTCCCTCTTCCCATCATGAACAGTAACACTGCTGAGCCTGTGCTGAGCTGCACGTGAAGTGATCAGAGAAGGATGTTAATTACTTCAATTAAGTGCTTTGTGCTCTCTCTGGGTGAGGATGGAGCTGGGAATTGCAGTGGGATCAAAAGCAGGAGAAGTTTGGAGCCAGTCTGGATGATGGAGAAGCAGAGGAGGCCCCTGATGGCAGCYGTGCCTCATGAGCCATTCCTGCTCAGATTCTTGGACTCCTTTCAGGATCTTTCCACACCCTTCTCCTTCAAACACAAACATTCAAAAGTACAAATACAACACTGGGTGATGTTTAAGATCCCTTCCAACTCAAACTGYTCTACAATTCCATTCCTAAAATCAYCCCWGACAAAGTGCACCCACCATCACCAGGATGGGCCACACAAAATCACATTTTCCTGAGATCTCCTGGTGCTGTGAGACCATGACACACTCACTGTGGGTGCACCCTCTGATCTCCTTTAGACTCTTTACAATTCCTATATCCTGCAGCTTTAGGAGGATCAAGTCCAGATTCACAAATGTTTCCTTAAAATACATGAGCCTTGTTTAGGAAAAAAGAAGAAAAGAAAAAAAGGAAAGGAAGAGGAAGAGGAAGAGGAAGAGGAAGAGGAAGAGGAAGAGGAAGAGGAAGAGGAAGAGGAAGAGGAAGAGGAAGAGGAAGAGGAAGAGGAA
>JACDOX010000264.1:743537-779628 GCA_014549065.1 Cardinalis cardinalis | reverse complement strand
CTGTGTGAGGCTGCAAATCATCTTGAGCATGGGAGGTCTAAATTCCAATTTCAGCATATCCTTGGTCACTTTTCTTGGTACCAATTCTTCTACCAGCCATGGTCTCCCATGGGCTTCATGCCTCTGATATTTTTTAACAAGGGCTCAGGGAGCTCAGTTTTGTCTTGAGGTAAGAGAAGTGTGTGAAAGCTCTTAAAAATATAGAATATTTACGGCACTTAGGAAAAAAAAGTGTTTTCCTACTCATTATTTATACCTTCTACTTTCATTTGCACACAGGCTCACACAAATGTAGAATCACAGGATCACAGAACCATTGGGGTTGGAAAAGGCCTTTGAGATCATAAAGTTCAACTGTTAACCTTGACAAAAGCAAAGAGGTTTTTCCCCTCTCTCCTTTGGGAGAAAAAAAAAAACCCCAACAAAACAAAACCTCAAGCAAACATACAAAAACCAAACAAAATCAAAAAGAAAGTGCCAAAAAACCTGAAAACAAACCCCCAAGAATTACAAGTTTCAACTCTTCAGTTAAAACTTCAGTTAAAGAAAATTTCCATATTAAAAATTATTTTTGTTCTCATCAAAATGATCATTTCTAYTGCAACAAGCAGAAGGAGCAGCCCTGATGTCCCCCAAGCCCCCAACACAGCAGAGAGCTGAGGAAATGTGAGCTGAAATAGAAATGCTCCATCTAAAGAGCTGGACTCTGATGTTCCTTGTGGTTCCCTTCCAACTCAGGATATTCCACAATTCCCTAGYTCCCAAGAGGTCTCCACACTGAATCCAGTGCTGCCATTTATCCCAGCCTCTGGAGAGAGCAAACAGCAAAGCCCCTACACTGCTGCACCCCACTCTGGCAAGGGATAAGGGGCCAAGGGGGGAAGCAGGAAGGACTGACAGAGGTTGAAGTTGGGATTCCCTGGAAGGAAACTCAAGGGAAAATCCCTTCTGGGGATGCCAGGAATCTGGCTGTGGGTCCTTCCTCACCAAAGTCATCCTACATTTCTGTGTTCCTACCTGACTTTGGGAGGAGCCAGGTTTATCCCACCRTGGGATACACACAGCTCCTTATTCCCAAGGCTTTGAGGATCAACCTTGTCTGCAGAGGCTCTCTGAATGAATGGACACATTCCTGGCCTTATCAAGCCATTCCTGATGGATGAAACCCTCCTGTTGGAAGGACAGGACTGCCAGGTTCAGGGACAAACCTTGTGATGTGGTCCCAAACCCACACCTGAACACGGGGCTTTGCGGGATGGAGCAGATCTTGCAATGCCCATCTGGTCCCATGGGAAAGGCATCCTCGTCGCTGAGGATTTTTCCACAAAGGCTCCAAGTGCCCCCAAAACCTTGTGCAGTACCCAGGCATTAAACCACACACAAACTGAGCCCCCGAGGACATGGAATTAATTGCTCATTTCCCAGAAACCTCAGGCAGTTTGTCACAGGCTAATAAAGAGAATAATGGATCATGGGGGAAAATCGTAATTAGGTTCACCAAACGTAGCCTAGGCTTCTGTTTTTGTTTCAAATATCAGTTCCACCAAAGTAGGAGTATTTTGTGTTTCTATGATTTCCTGAGTAAAATTGGGAGGAAATCGTAAAATGCTAAAAAACRCCCACAAATTAAAACTTCTTATCTTGACATGAAAATATTATTCAGAATCTCTGTGGATTGTTTTACTAATTTCCAAAATGGATGATCAAATACTGAGTGATCCCTCCATGGCTGCCAATATTTTTAATAGGCATCTTAGTCAATGTTAGTACAGCTGTCCTTTCAAATCAACTCTTCTGGTGACTCACACTTGGATTGGGAGATTTCCCGAGGTTTTATCTGCTCTTGGTGGGCCCGTCCTTGGATCCCGTCACACAAGAGAGCAGGAGGTTCCTCTTCATCCAAAACACACAACCCACAGCACAGTGAAAAGGACACACACAATTAAAAGAGGCAGGAAAAGAAGGGAAAAGGAAAAAAAAAAAAAAAGACCAGCAGGGTCATTTCATGCTCCAGCAGATCGGCATTTTTATGTAAAACTCTTGGAATGTCATATTCCTGCAGCCACCCTCCAGCCTTACTCATGGCGAGTTCACATCACCTGTTTCCCCTTGGAGCTGACATTTCCAAGGGAGCTTTGGCTCCCTGACGTGCCGTTGGAAAACTGAAAGGCAAGAAAGTCTCCACRTTCTGGAGAAAACAGAAAAAAAACTTTGCTTCTTTGCAAAGCCTCACGGAAACRTCAACAGCCAACGGAAACGGAGACGAGGAGGCCGTGAGACACTCGCCCTCCTGCAGAAAACAACTGGGAATGTTCATAGGAGGAATTAATATTCATTTCAGGCATTTTATTTCTCAGATTGAACTTTTCCCAAGTCCATCTGACTGAAGGTTCCAGGAAATTTAGTAGTGCATTGACAGAGGGAGAAAACTTTGCCCTCTAAAATCTCATTTTTCAGGTGGAAAAGTGCTTTTTGACCCCAGCTGTGACACGAGAGAGGTTTTRTGTCAATAGCTGGAGTTTTGTTACTGCCCAGATTGCTCTTAGTACTGAAAAAAAAAAAATATAGAAAACTAAGGAGAAGTCTCTGGGCTGAATAATTTTGAAGCCTCCAGTAGCTTGAAATATCTCCAAACCTATTAAACCCTGAAACCAAAATAAACATTTTGTCCTCCCTTCATGGAAGCATAAAGAATGTCTCAAGGCAACCCGTCCACTTGCCTGCCAATCCCAAATTGCCCTCAAGAACATATTCTCCAGGGCTTTGTCAAATCAGCTTCAACACTCCTCAAGCAAAAGGGGGTTCTACCACATTCCTGGAAAGGCTTTTCCACAATCTGGTCCTGTGTCCTTTTCAAAAGCACCATGAAGCACCCGTTACCTGTGAGTGCTCGAGCTGGAGAGGAATCCAACTTTCCATTCTGTGGTAAATCCCATGCTTTCAAATATCTTTCCAGTCTGGATGCAAGGGAAAGCAAAATATTTTCAAGATTTCCTACTAAACAGTGCTCTGAGGGAAAAGGACACTTGCAGCTGATATAAATGTCAATAAAGACAAAATTCAGGACTGAGTTGAGGGTTATTGTTTTTATGTACACAGCATGCTGCAGCATCTAAAAAAATATAGGAATGAAAACTCTTCCTGAAATGGAAAACCAAAACTTTTCTTTTTAGAGAAAGCTTGTCAGAATTGCTGTTTACAAACCATATCAGTTTTATCAAATCGGCTTTTTCCAACGGGAAAACATTCCTGCAGAAAATTTCCCACTGGCTTGCAAGCAGGGCTTTGCAATATCAAGGTCACAAAGAGTGGGTTTTGTTTCTGCTCTCCAAGAATTTCAACTGCSCAGCTATTGCTTTCCCAGAAGATGCATTTCACAGAAAATTATTATATTGGAATTGAATCCTTTTAAATTGAAAGAATTTAAATATTTTAATCAGTGCATTCAGGAGCAGTGCAGGACCAATGACTAAATTCAAACAGTGTTTACGTTGAGCCAATTCTTTATTTTCTCAGAATTTAAATTCTTATACCCTTGGTTTTCAAAATATATTGATTCAATTAAGAACCTCCATGTTCCTTAAATTAAAGAAATGTCAATATACAACTTGAGCTACTCCAGAATTTCAAATTAAGTCTGGGCTTGAGGTGGATTCTTGAATCACAGAATGGTTTGGGTTGGAAGGGACCTTTAAAGGTCATTTACTCCAACCTCCCTGACATGAGCAGGGACATCTTCAACTAAATCGAGCTCTGTTCAACGTGTCCTTAAATGTTTCCAGGGATGGGGCTTCCACCACTTCTCTGTGCCAGCGTTTTACCACCCTCTTTGTAAAAAATGTCCTTTTTTTCTATCTAATCTAAACAGCAATACCTGACATAAACACCCATCCCCTCAGCCGAAACCCAATTCAGGCACCCTCCCATCCCAAAGGCTTCTTGAACTCCCTTCCCCACCAAAGCCCCACACCATTGATTAATAATTATTTGCAGAGGGAAGCTGCCTGCACTCTCAGCCCTTTAATATTGATTAAGAAGCACTCGGCAAGGAAAGGCTGGGTGGCTCCAGCTCTGGGAAGTGCCAAGGAAAATAAAGCTGGTATTAGTGATCCTCAGCGTCTTTGCTGAGAAAAAGGCAGCATTGTGGGCTGGGAGACTGCTCACCAAAGGCAGATCTTTTCCAGTCATCCAACAACAATAACAGCATTGGATAAATAGGTGGGATACTCACAAGGGGAACCGACGCAGGGAATTGAAAATGAGCAAAAGAAGTAAAAAAAAAAAAAAAAAAAGAGAGGGAAAAAAGGAAGGTGTTAAGACTTTCCAGCATTCTGAGAGAACAAGGTTTTATCCTCAGTCRGGGGAAAAACAGATTTACTAAACAGGGTGACCTCACTTGTTTGCACAGCATTCAGTAACATGAATTTTATTACCTAGGGTACCTCCATGGGAGCTTGCAAAGCCTTTCCAGCAGCCCTGTGAAAGATGCCGAGTGTATGGAAAAGACATAAACCAGCTTGAGGAAGGAATGGCACAGCTGGGGGAAACAAAAAAAGAGAGGCTAGAAACACCCTGGTTGGGTGCAAGTAAAATTGAGAGGGAAAAACCCTTTACTGTGAAGGTGGTGGTTGCCCGGGGAAATCGTGTATGGCCCTGGAAGTGATCAAGGCCAGGCTGGGTGGGCTTGGAGCAAGGGAAGGTTGCAGGGGTGGGATGASATGARTTTTAAGGTCCCTTCAATCCAAACCATTTTGTGTTTCTATGATCTGGTGAGTACTCTGGGAAAACATTGCTCKGCTCTGCCCAGGGAGGGCTGTTTCRCTGGTGGTGAGGAGGTTTYTCCTTGTTGCCTGGGAGAAAAGACCAACCCCAYCTGTCTACAGAAGGGCTCCCATGAGCTGTTGGGTGGGAGAAGCTATCTCAGTGTCTCCTGGGGTTGAGAGCCTCTCGTTGATGGAGAAGAGCAAGGACAGAGCATTTCCACACCCACTGGCCCAGGGCTGAACCAACAGGATGCTCAGGAACRCTGCTGCCATTCCCTGAACAGTCACCAAGGCATGGGGACAGAATTTCCACGGGAATARCTTGAAGCCAGCCTTGTTCTCAGCAAGCCTGGACAGTCCTGGGCCRTGAGGTGACCACAGGCAGGAGTGAACAACGACCGAGCAGTCGCGCATGAGGTGAACGATGACAGCGCTGTACCCGCTGCTCCTCTGAAGCCAGAGAATCCCAGAATCCCACAGACTTCTGGGTTTAGAGATCCTAAATGTCATCAAGTTCCAACCAGCCATGCAGGAGTTCACAGAATTCACAGAATTCACAGAGTGACCAGGTTGGAAGAGACCTTCAAGGTCATCGAGTCCAACCCAGCCCCAACAGCTCAACTCAACCCTGGCACCCAGTGCCACATCCAGGCTTTGTTAAACACACCCAGGGATGGGGACTCCACCACCTCCCCAGGCAGCCATTCCAGAACTTTATCACTCTTTCTGGGAAAAGCTTTTCCCTGCTCTCCGACCTGTATTTCCCTTTGTGTAGCTTGAGGCTGTGTGCTCTGGCTGTGTCAGTGCTGCTGCAGAAAGAGCCCAGCCCCAGCTGAGCACAGGCACCTTTCAGGAGCTGTGAGAGTGATGAGGGCAGCCCTGAGTCTCCTTTTCTCCAGGCTGAGCACCCCCAGCTCCCTCAGGGGCTCCTCACAGGGTTTGTGTTCCCAGTCCCTCTCCAGCCTCGTTGTCCCCTCTGAATGTGCTCGAGCATCCCAAGGTCCTTCCCAACCTGAGGGGCCAGTTTATTCATTGCAAATTAAACAGTCKGTGATTTCCCCTTTGTTTTGCTTTTCATGAGGAAATTTCCCTGTGAGAAAGACAAGAATTTTCTGGGAGGAGGCCTGGAAGCAACCAGGAGAGCAAACAATAATTCCTCTTTTTCGTTCGTGCCTTCATCCTGGGGTGCTGTCAGCTGGCCCCTTCCAAGGAATTCTCTCCCAGCTCCACCTGGTGGCAAAAAGGACATTTGGGCCCTTGCTGTGGTCATGAAGTTGGGCTCCAAGGGGACAGGGGTTGTTTCTGCTGAGTCCCTCATTCAGGGTGGCACTGATGGCACTCCTCCTGCCTGGGAACAGCCCATCCCCTGCCCATGGTGAGCGCCATGGGGAGGTCACAGCTGGGAGGAAAGAACTGGGAGGGCAGGAGAGGGAGCCTGGGGCTGGCAGCTCTGCCCAGTATTTGCCTTGGGGTGGAATTTTTCTTGACCTGTAAGACCATAAAGAAGAGTTTGGACAACACCCTTGGGTGCAAGGTGTGGCTCCTGTGGATGGTCTGCACAGGGACAGGAGCTGGACTTGGTGATCCTGATGGGTCCCTTCCAAGYTGGGATAATCTGTGATTCCATGAAAGCTTCTCCAAGTGGGATCAGAGCAGTGAAATTGGCCTTTGGGATGTCCAAGGCTGAGCTCAGCTGCCCAGAACTGGGCATCTGGTGTCCTTTGAGATAACCTGAAGGGTCCCACCTGTCCTGCCCTGCTTCCCAGATGGAGGAGTGGAGGTTGCACCYCTGCCTCACGCTGGTGCAGATAACTTCAGCTTTATCACATGACAATAATGATAAGAGGTTGTAAAAAGATAAGATGCAGATACCATGAGATAACACTGCATCAGTGCAGGACCCTTCAAAGCTTTTTGAATGACTAAAAAAATAAATCCTGATTAAAATATCTGAAGGATCAGGTCAGTTCCTGGTCCAAAATACAGCTCAGACCAGGCCTTAACAAAAATTTCCCCAGACACAATTAGAACAGCAGCAGCAACATCATTGTCTGGTTTTTGCTGTCACCAACTAAGAGAAGGAAAGAGAGAAAGAATAAAAAAGAGAAAGAAACCAGAAAGAGAGGAAGAAGATTGCAAAGAAAATCCAGGTAGCTGCAGAAATGCAAAACATTCCCWAAAAGCAGGAATTAATAATTGGCTCTTTTTTTTTTTTGGCATACTAGAAATTTGATATTTTAAGATTCATMACAGAATATATTCCCAAGAAAATAAAAAATGATGAAAAAGGAATAATGAAAATGTCCCATCTTTTTCTTTTATATTAAATATCTAATTTCTAAACATCATAAATTATCAAAAATAATGAGCTGGCAAAAATTCCAGGGCCTGGCTCATGGCTAATTAAGATGTCACAGCCCCAAACATGCAATACTTTGACTTCTATCATCAAGCTGATTCCAAACACTGTTATTTRTGGCTGCTGGAAGTGGCTTGGGAATGCTGGGTGCATCCATTTGGGATCTTCTCCTGGCTTCCACATGCCAGGAGCTGAGGTCAGTGGTGTGAAAAACATGAGGGTGTGAGAAGTGGAGCCTTTGTAGGGAGTTATGGGAGCTATAGGGGGAAATTCCAGGTTTGGAAGCACTGGTGAAGCTGTGGACAGACAATACGGAATCAGGAAGGGTGGGGAAGGGAGGCAGAGCCATGGCAGCAGTTCCTAAAACTCTGCATCCCATGGAATCCCGTTTATTCTGTAAATCACCCCAGCTAAGGCCACGTGGAGACCAGCAGAGCAGATGTCCCAGTGCAATCCCCACCCATTGGGATCTCCAGGGCTGTTTCCTGGTGCTCCACATCCTCCACCCACTCTGTGGGAAGGGAGAGGCGCCCATCCCAGGATGGAACATGGAATGCTGTCCTGGGTTGTCAGATATGTRTTTGTGTATTGCTATCTGTCAGAGGTGGGGCAGTTATCTCCTGTYCATGGGGCAGTTTTTTCTTTCTCTCTCCCMCAGCCAAYCCTCCCTCCAGGAGATCTCTGCTGTCCATGGCCACTGAGTGTCCCTGCAGSRCTGATCCAATTCCAGCATCCCATGGGGAGATGCTGCGCCCAGGGGAGGAGCCAAGCATTCCTACCTGGRTCCAATCTGAGCCTGGCCCAGCCCAGCAGCCTTTGCCCCCTGCATTGCCAGAGGAGCAGCTTTCTGCTGCCCTGCATTGGCAGAGGGAGCCCAGGCCCATCTGCAGCAGCCCTGGAGCTGCAGAGGAAAACTCCCCCCTTGTGCAGGATCCCTGCTGCAGCAGAGCCACAGCTGGCACTGCAGGAGGGCTGAGCCCCCATGGGATGGGGCTGGGACACCGCCCTGACACACAGGGGGCAGGGCAGGGTCTCACTCTGGCAGGTTTTTTTTGGTTTAGTTGGTTCTTTTTGTTGTTGAGTTTTTTATTTTTTCTTGGTTGTACTGTTGCATTTGTATTTTTATTTTTCCTAGTAAAGAACTGTTATTCCTACTCCCATATCTTTGCCTAAAAGCAGAAATCAATAATGGCTCTTTTTTTTTTTTTTTTTTGCATACTAGAAATCTGATATTTTAAGATGCATAACAGAATATATTCCTGAGAAAAAAACAAGAGAAAAAAATAATTTCAAAATTACAATAATTCAGAGGGAGGGGAGTTTACATTTTCCATTTCAAGGGAGGCTCCTGCCTTCCTTAGCAGACACCTGTCTGTTCAAACCAGGACAAATGTGCAGTTGTCTCTTCCCTGGGGCAGGGGAGAGCATGGAGAGAATTCCCACCCTGAAAAAAGGGAGTGTTGGAGCCACACTTTATCCCTCAAATCCAGATTAAGAGAAAATGCTTGGGAATAASCACAGGGAAGTCAGGAATTGCTGATTGATTCCCAAGGGTATTTGGCAGTTGTCATAATAATTCCCATTTCAGTTGAGGTGGRTGTTCAATGGGAGCCAGGCTGGGTCTCAGAATACTGGGGAGGGCATCCAGCAAAAAGGTCTTAAATAAATAAATAAATWAGATACTACTCCCATTTTATGCTTTTCTTTCCTCAAAATAATCAGGAATAACTCTATCACATTCCTTCCATTTGTAGTTCCTACAGCAAATGTTCCACACAGATACTTTAAATAGGGAATTAAAGCCTTGTGTAAAGCAAGAGTATTCCAGAATGATCAGTTGTACAGAAAACAACAGGAATTTTAAAAACAACTAATGTAAAATGAATAGTAATTAAATTATGAACCATATTTTCAGTTCTATAACTCCTGAATACTTAAATTATCAGGCCTCCCACACAGCTGCTTGTTTTGCATTTTGAGTGTGTTTAGCCTGCTAGAACTGGCTCTGGATTTCTCAGAAATTCACAACACAGAATCCAAAAATAAAAATGAAATATGGATTTATGTAAACAACCTTCCCCCTCTGAGAGCGCTGCAGCACATCTCAGATGTGATTTCAGGAGAGTGAGAGGTAAAATTGAGGTGGTTTGGGTGAGTTTGGCCTTGGGATGATCTTGGCATCAGGAGCCAAGAAATTGTATCAGGAATCCTCAGGATTATCCTGATGGTCTCTGAGAATCCTCTTATCTGCAGAAAACCTAAAAATTTCCCATAAATTCTTGCAGTGGAGCTACCTTTTTTTTAATAAAATATATTCTGATTTTCATGAAAAATATTGCTTTTTCATCAGATTTCCTCCCTGCTATCCTTTCCTTTGTACTTCCATGCACTGAAAGAATTATTTTCACTTTTTTCATGAGAATTAAAACTCAAATATATCTCCTGTCACTGCTCTGAGACACAGCCCAAACTTCCTGGCCAATTAATGTCCCATGGAGGGGACATTTCATGCACCAGGATAATCTGGTGTGCCCAGGAGACCAATCCATTGGGGAAAGTGGGAATGGAAATCATGGAACTCTGATTTTTGAGGCATCAGGGCTGAATTTTCTAATTATTTTTTCAGTTTTTCAACCAAAAAAAATTTGCTTTTTGCACAAATAAAAAGGAAACTACACAAAAACATTATCCAATTCACAGCAATCACTCTCACCTGGGTCGTGTTTATGCTGTTGAAATAACCTGTTCCAGCTCATTTTMTGTCACCAAACCTTGCCAAAGCTTCAGAAAAAAATTCACCTGTGCCTGCTTCTCCCACCTTTGCAGCCTCAAACCGTGACTGAAAGTGGAAACCTCCAGCTCAGCTTCTCCCCAGCAAAGCCCTCCCACGACAGATCCCACTTTCAACTCAAAATCCAATTTATTGCCACAATAAACCAAAGAAGACTCCACCAAACTTGGTTTGGCCAAGGCCACCACCAGCCCAGAGCATCCAAAAAAAGTCAGGAATGGCTTCTTTGTTTTTTTGGGTTTTTTTTCCAAATGGCAGCTGATAAAAGTAGCATTTTTAAGAGGGTAAATCCAAAGTTAATGGCAAATGCAATCCAGAAATAAAACTCAGTTACAATCAAACCCCCTTCTCACTGTGGCCCTGTAGTTGGTGTCCCAGTGACTGTCACAAGGAATTACAAAGGAAAACAGGCACAAGTGAGGTCATTCCCACCTGAGGAGAGGAAATCTTTGGTTTTATTGGAGTTTCCTTGCCTCAGGAGACAACAAATAGAGGAACAAGAGAGGGGTGGCTCATGGAAAACATGATTCCACACCAGCCTTGATGTTTGGGACATTTGGCCATTCATAACCAAAACACCAAATCAGACAAAGTGTCCCAAGTGTCTTCTTTCTGCCTTTTTTTAAGCTCTGACCATGATAGTTTTAGTGCTACCTTGTTAGAAGTAACAAACTCCATTTTTTCCTCCTTAATTCTTGCAAAAAATWAGTGAAATTTCAGACACACAGAGGCTTCACCAAACAGGGTTAACTGGTGGAATTCCCCAGCAGGTTTTGGGGGATTTCTTTAGGCTGGAGATCCCTCTGGTCAACACCTCAGTGCCCAGCCACTTTATTTTCATTTTATTCCCTCAGGCCTCCCAAAAGGCTGCCCAGTTCTCCTGGSACATCACTCAGGGAGAGCCTGAAAAGCTTTAAAGTAGAATTTACTTTAAAAAAGTAGAATCCCAGGTTGGTTTGGGTTGGAAAGGACCTTAAAGATCATCCCTGTCCCACGGGCAGGGACAGCTCCCACCAGACCACGTTGCTCCAAGCCCCATCCAACCTGTCCYGATCCTTTKAGAGATTCTTCCCTGCAAGTGAGAGGGAGAAATGAGTGTTAATTTAGGCTGAGTGCCCTTGTAATTAGCACCTTGCAAATTAACACTGCCCTGGGAAGCTGAGAAGGCCAGGAATGAAAGAGAAGCCAGGAGAGGAATGCCATTCTGGGGGGTTCATCATTGAAGGAGAGGTGGGAAATGGATTAAAAAAGCAGGCTCTGGACTTGAATTCTAATATTTATAATTGATATTCTAATATTTTAATTGATATTCTGGTATTTATGATTGATATTCTGGTATTTGTGATTGATATTCTGATGTTTATAATTGATATTCTGGTATTAGTTGTGTGGATCTGGGATTCTGGTCTGGTCAGGGGCCATCAGGGTCTGTCKGTTGACTCAAGAAGATTTTGTGCCAGTCCCTGAGTTTGGAATTCTGCAAGGAATGCTGCCAGCCTTTAACTTTATAGGATATGGGARTGTAAATCATTAATGGGAATCATTAAGGCTGGAAAAAACCTTTAAGATCACCAAGTCCAAGTGAACCCAGCACCACCATATTCACTATTTAACCATGCCCCAAGTGCCACAGCCACACATTTTTTGACCAATTTCAGGGAATTCAAASAAAAAAAKAAATAAATGAGTGTGTGGCCAGACACACCAACAGCCCAAGGCACGAAGAGTGGAGGAAGAGGASGATGAAAGGCACCACTTCCCTCTAAATCCCAGATCATCCCCCATTAACCCCAGGTGGAGGTTGCACCCCTGCACTTCTTGGGGTAGGACCTCATGTAAATAATTGAGGGAAGCTGTGGCTGTTCAGTCCTTGAGGATGTGGAATAAAGCCATGGAAGGGTTTTAAGGGCCTACAAACACTGATAAYCCCCCAAATGGATCCTCACTTTGTCACTTGATATGAGGCTTTTTTCAAGRTCTGGCCATGTTTTAGACAAAAAAAAATATGAGTTTTGTAAGGTACAATTATATCTACTCACCATTACTTCAGGGATAGCTAGAAGCTGATGTGCTGGAGCAGCTCCATGCACTTGTTCTTTGCTTTAATTCCTTCAGGTAATTCTTTAAGTCCAACCAGGAAGGTCATGCTTCCAGAAATGTGATTTCTCCACCAGCAGAATCAAAGAACCAACCCAAAACACTTCAGGCTTTGCTTGTGAGGGTTATTTGCAGAGCACTTGAATTTCTGCACCATTTAAAGAGTGGCAAGGAACATTTCTGGGCAGTGGAACTCGCTCAAATATATTGTTAAAATATTAGAAAATCCCTGTCATGCTGCTGGCTCAGGTAAAAGCAACTCTCAAGTAATTCCTTGGCAGGGCCCAGGAGCTGGCACGGGCCAAGGGCCAGTCCCAGGAGACATTTTGGATGGAGCCACCTTGTACTGGAAGGCCAGGATGTTTCATAGGTTGGATGTGGGCTGGTTTAGGCCAGGTGGCATCAGCAGGAGAGCTGTGTTTAATTAATTCATGGAGCTGTAGCCAAAAAGTCCAATCCACTCCCTGTACCAACAATAACTCCTGGAAGCAGGAGCAGAGATGGCCTGGGAGAGGATGAGGAAGGTTGGATGGCTCCTCCTCTTTTCCAAGCAGCTTACCACCACCTGGATATCCCAGATCCTCAGGGAAATTCCCCATTTTGCATTTGGCAGCAGTTACACCCTGGAGCCACCAGCACACGGGGGAGTCGCACCTTCCCCATCACCTCCAGCTTTGGTTCCCACTGCAGAAGTGGAGGACACTTGGGAATAAATAAAATAAAAAATAAAYCCCTTGGGAAGCAGGAAAATCCTGCTGCTCTCCCACCCACATCCCACAGCACAGAGCAGGATGTGAGCTCTGAAATGTGGCACGACTTGGGGCTCTGCCCTGCTCACCTGTGGTGCCCCCACATCTCGAACAGTGTTGGGGGCACTTCCCACTGCCTGGCCTCAGCTCTCAGAGGGATTAAGGGATGAGTTTGGCCAAGTCATGACTCATTTCTGGCCCTCTTTCACCTCTCTGGCTCTGTGTTTGTCATTCTGTTTAGACTAAAAAAGTTCGGGCATCGCTTCTGTCCCTTAAGCAGCTCAATTAGAACCTCTAAAAGGAGATGTTCAAAACCACTACACAGCCTGAGCTATGTYAATGGTGCTAATGATGTTAATGATGATTATGATGAATCAAAATCAAGTATTCAAGGCCAGGCTGGAGCAACCTGGTCTAGTGAAAAGTGTCCAGCCCCATGGCAGTGGGATGGAGTGAGAGCAACTTTGGGGTCCTTTCCAACCAAAACCATTCTATGATTCTGGGACCTGACTCTTTCATCTCATCTCTTAGTGATTAATTTTATTTTTGTCCAAATAACAGTCTGATTTTAGTCTTTTGTGCCTAGTTAAAAGGAAGCTCAGTATAAAGTTTGTCCCCTCATTGTTTTTTCTCTCTTTCTCCTCATTCTGTGTTTTCACTTGCTTGCTCTTTTCCACTCATCTGTGCTCCATCACTGGTYCCCCAGCTGGGTTACACAAAATTCCACACAAAACACATCCCTCAGTGTACCTGCAAGCTTGTGAAGAGATTCRGGCCAGTCATTACTTCTTTCTAAGCTAAAGGCAGCTCTGTTTTTACTGGATTCTACTTCTCATGCTCCCCTTCTGCTCAGCACATCCCCAGCTGCAGCCTGACACCACCTTCAAGGCATCTCAGTGACGCCGAGGGAAACAACGTGARAGAAAGGGGGGAAGAAACCTATTTTATTTTTCTGGAGGTGAAATCTCTCATCTGATCCTCGTTTTAATCCCAGATTCTTACAATGCATTGTGAGTCACCTACTTCCTCTGTGGGAACAGCTGTCAAAACCCCACCACATCCTTGGCTCCTGCGGCTTTACGGCTCCTGTTAGCAGCTCCTTAAGGGGCTGCCTGTGAGGTTCCAAACCTGCCAGTTCCCATTACCCAACTGCCAGGAAGTGCAAATGGGAGGTCGGTTGGGAAGCTGAAGAAATCAGGGGGTTGCCCTGCAGGGTTTGGTGAGAAGCAAAGCCGAGGTAGATCCGTCTCCCATCCCATCATCTCCAATTGTTCRCTCTTCTGGTTTAAAARCTGGTTTAGTGGAAGGTGCCCACGGCAGGGGGATGGGAATTAGGTAATCCTTGAGCTCCCTTCCAACCCAACCTCTCGGGACTTCTGCTGCTCACAGTGACCCCGAGATGCRTTAGAAAGTCTCTTTTCCCAGCCCAGCTATCAAAGCAGGAGTCAGAGCTCTTCAGTTCTCATTCTCAAGGTTGTTTATTCCTTCCTATCTATAACATTCTTTCTCCTGGCCTGCTGAGGTCTGTTCAGCAGTATTCAGTATCTTTTTATACTAAAAACGACGTGTACAATATTTACAATCACTTTCCAATACCTATCACCTGTGTTAGACAGTGAGCTTCTACTCTAAACCAATCCAGAAGTGCCACCATCACAGCAGAAGATGGAGGACACGAAGAAGAAGGAGAARGGCTGGACACACCCAGATTCCKCCATCTTGCCCCCTGAACCCCCATTCTAAAAACCCCAAAAATCTATTTTTCACCCCGTGACTAATTATTATTCTACTCAGACTTTCGTGGTTTGCAGATCCTCATATAAGGTTGGTAATTTTTTCCATGGGTCATAATCAAAGTCCCAGGTGTCTTGGGCTCTGTGCCAGGGTCTCTGGGCCCCCTGGCAAGGGTTCGGGCAATCCAGGACAGCTAGAGGGATGTCCTGAATTCCAACACCAACCCATTCCATGATTATTTGAAAAATACCTGGATCACAGTGTTTGCCTGGTTCCTCAGAGCTTCAAGCTGATGTTTCTCACCACAAGAATGGACAAAGCAAAGCAAAGCAAAAGCAGGAGGAGCATTGGTTGAGCAGTTTTCACTGATTTAGGAAACAATTCCTTGGGTGAATAACCATCTGTGAGGAGAACAGCAGTGGGACACCATCCCAACACCAGCACAGTCCTGGGTAAAGCTCCAGCATTTCTGTCTGAGGATGGCAACGCTGACTCTGTGTAAAGGAACCAGCTCTGAAGGGGTGGATTAAAAACCTGGGTGCTTTAYCCACAGCAGGAAATGGGACTGAAAGGTAAAATAAATKAATAAATGCAAGAATTTTGTGTKCATGGGAAGGAGAATTGGAAAGCCAAAGGGACTTTGGAAACCCTTTGGAGACACAAGTGAGAGTTTTCAAAGTAACAGAACCATACAATGATCTGGGTTGGAGGGGACCTTAAAGATGRTCTTGTTCCAAGGTTTAGGTTGGATATCAGGGAAATTTTCTTCCCCCAGAGGGTGCTGGGGCACTGCCCAGGCTCCCCAGGGAATGGTCACAGCCCCAAGGCTGCCCCAGCTCCAGAAGGGTTTGAACAAYGCTCTCAGGCATGCCCAGGGTGGGATTGTTGGACTGGATGATCCTCGTGGGTCCCTCCCAACTCTGGGTATTTAAAGCTCAGCTGCAATGAGGAACTGAACAGCTCCAGAGGTCCCTTGTGAAGAAAGGACATTTGATCAAGCAAGACAATGTGCCAGGCAAGGACACATTGACATCAATGGGTCAAGCAAGTCAAAGCCTGGGATAACAACAGTTTTTTTTTAATTGTTGTCATTCCCCCAGACTAAATTTGGCCACGTCCAACCTATTCTGAGCTCCAGGAAGTTATTTTGGAATCACATCCTGACAGTGACACTCTGCCAAGGTATCCTGACTTCTCCAGCAAATAGTATGATGACCATGGAATCCCATGGGAAGCCGATGGAGTCCCTCAGCCTCTTGAGCTTGTTTAATGATGTCATTTGCAATGGATGGAGAGGCATTTCTCCAGCTCAGGGTACCACTTCTGGGGCTTAAATTAGCCCCAAGTCCAGGCTTATGTTCATGAACAAGGCTGAGGGAAGGATCTCCCACAAAAACCACTGTACAAAGATTTCTCCAACAGATGTGAAGAAAGAGGAGCACGCTTCAAGTATAATTTAAAATACATTTATTGTTTCATTTGTTCTTGCTTTTTTTTTTTTTGTTATACAAAGATGTTAAATAACTTAAATACATTCTCAACAGTCACTCAGAATCAGATTTATACCTACAAGCTGTACATATGAGGTAGAGAAAAATAACTTAGGCTCCCATAAGACATTGGAAAATAAACAAAACAAAACAAAAAGAAAAACAAGAAAAATACTAATCCTTCATGTTAGTATTCCCACCTCCCTTTAAAAGGAAATGCCATCCCAAGTGTGCAAAACAAATCCTAGACTTTACATTCCTGCTTCAAATTATTAAAGGTGGGGTGGTCCAAGGGAAATTCCTGGGCTGGTTTGGTGATTGGTGTTTCAGATGGATCCATGCTCAAGGGGAGCTGGAAGGATTATCCACACATTTCCTGATTTTCCTGAATTCAATCTCACCTCTACTAACCTGGATGTCTTTATCCCCTTCTRCTGTCAGCAGGGAAAACTGGCACCTCCACATGGGCCAAGCACCTTCCAGGGGTGCCCCAGACCTGCAGACCAGGGGCTCCTTTCCCAAGGGGGTCATTCCAGACCCACATCAGTGCCAACACCTCTCCCAACACTCCTGAGGGAAGTCATCTCCTGGCCTTTTGGGTCATCTTGCCCAGTGCTAAGAAGATTTTTTTTCCCATTTCTGAAAACTGAGCAACAACTGAGAGAAAGGTAAAATTCCGATGTTTCCCCTGACAGGTGAAGTCGATGTGTCTGCATAATTTCTGGCCTCACTCCCCATTCCTGCACCTGAGGAATTGTAGTTACAGGAAGCCAAAGTAAAACTGTGCTGCCAAATCCATTTTCCTTTCCTCCCCACCCACAAAGCCTCAAGATTCCCTTTTTTCCTTTTCTTTGCTCTAATCAGAAATATTCTGTTTGTGAATAATTTGGTCAAATCCAATGTTAGTTGGTGAAAAATAGATCTAAAAGCTATTCAGTGGTAGTACCCATGACCAGGCTTCAGGGGGTTGAGCAGATCTAACCAGGAGGCTGGAATGAGATGGATCTTAAAGACCCCTTCCAACCCCAAACATTCCATGATTCCTATGATTCCTCTGGACCTGATCCTGTGCCATACTGAGCGACGCGGTACAGAAAGGCCACATCTTGCATTTCTTGTGGGAAAACGTCACTTTCTAAAAGTCATCACCTAATTAGCACCCTAAAAACTGAAATCCAGGATGAGCTGGCCACAGAAGCCAGACTCAACCCAACAGATGTGCCCGCAGAGCTGGATAAACTGGGAATGAGGAGCTTTACTGCACCTGTTCCACAGGGTACAGAACAGACCGGATTTTACTGCAGCATCAACTGAGGAATTTTTCACAGGCACCATAATCCACCAGAAAATCACCTTAAGCAGCATCTACTCCATGAAAGTACCCTTGAGAAATCCGTCCCTTCATCTGGGGTCTCATCCAACCCTACCCCAGCCAAAACACCCGACTGTATGTTCCCTAAAACAGGGCAGCTGAAAAACCGCGGACAAAGGAATTCCAGACCTGGCCTGAAGGAAGGCAGATGTCAACGAGCTGCTTGACAACAAAATCTCTTCAGAAATTGTTTTAGCCCCTGCTCAGGTCTCCAAACCAGCAATCCCAAAGGTTCTTAAGAAAACAGGGGGTCCATAAATCATTCCCTGCTTCCAAAAGGTGATGGACAAACTTCCTGAATCACGGCAGAGCAAATCCCCAGCTCCCCAGTTTTATACTGCCCCATTCAAATAGATAAAAGTTGCTTGTGTTGGATCAAGCCTGGAATTTGGTCCTCTTCATTTAACCTTCCAATGTACTCAGATTATCATTTTATTTTCCCCAACCACCTTTTTCAGAGCTGTTCTTCCCAAGCCAACTGAGCTCAATGGCAAATCCCCAATAATTGCAAATCGATTTGGGATTTCCTCCATCCAGACCCATCTCAAAACCAGAATGTTCAGCTAAAAAAGGGTAAACTCGAAATTTTGGGGTAGATTTTTTTATCTGTCCATTATAAGCTATTCATTTTTCATAACTCATTTTTAGCATTAATAATGATAATGATTAAAAATCCCCTTTGATTAAGCACTGCTTGTTTCACCAACTGGAGTTTTTGATAACTGGAAGACAAGGAGAACATAATGTTTAGGACTTGTTTTGCATTTCTCCACATCCGGCATAAATGAGTCAGTCACACAGAATAGAAGCTTGTTAAAAAACAGATGACGGGTGCAACAATTATTTCTGTGGGTTTTTATTTCTTTTAATAGAAAATTCTAATATAAAACAGCAAACGTTTTCAGTTTGCCTTGTTTACAAAAATATTATATATATTTTTTTTATATTTCTGACATAACTAAAATGCACTATTCAATAAAAATATTCTTCCATCAGCTAACTTCTCTTTTTAAAAAAATTAATAAAAAAGTTATATAAATAATGGTTGCACCCCCCCCACCCCAAAACTGATCTGGCTGAATCAGCTTAGGAGAACCAACACTTTGACACTTTTGGGGGGACAGGGGGCAAAAGGGGGTCAGGAACCAGAGATCTCCCCTCCACCCATCTGTCCTTCTCCAGTTACATCTGAGCAAAATCCTGTTTCTCTGGGGATAAGAAAAAGGGGGAAAGTTGCTTTGCACTTTTTTTTTAATATATATATATATGAAATGACACCATGAAAAAGTTCAGGGACCCAAATCCACCATTGAAGTAGTTTTACMAAACCGAGCAATTTCACTGAATTGCACTAGAGATCCAATGGTGTGGTGGCAGAATCAGCCTCTCTGGAAAAATCCAGTTTAATCCAGCTGGGACAAAAAGGTTTTGCAGGACACTCCCCAGTGTTTTATACAGGAGTTCCCAGTCTCTTATTTAGGGTTTTCCAGACTTGTGGATAGAGTAGCACTTGTACTCCATGAGTTAATTCAACTCCAACACATCTCTCACCATCAGAAAACCGAGGCCTAGCACTCCAAAGGGTTTTGAGATGGTTTGACAGATTTTCTCCCAGCTCCTATTTAAGCTCCACTGGATTTTTCCAAAAGGAGGCTTTTGCCCCCATTCCTTCTTCAACGATAAGGCAAACATTGGAAAACGCTGGAACTAAAGACCCCCCACCCAAAACACACCCACAGCGTGGTGCRGGGGGGAGAAGAAAAATAACCCACATTTGTTTTACCACCCTAGGTCAAAAGGCCAAGAAGACAAGTTCTCCTGATTTCAGAGTGTTAGTATATTTTATACACTGCCTATACATTTAACACATGTGCCTCGCTACTATTTAGTTATTTATATTTTTTTTTTAACCACAGGAGAATAAACCTTGCTATTTACAATATATAACAGGCAAGTATTATATCCACATGAACATAAATACAATTTGTGGTGGTTTTTTTTCTTGTTATTCATTTTTTTGTAACTTTTTTTTTGTCTTTTTTTTTTCTTTTTTTTCTTTTTTTTTATTTTTTACAGAAAGCATCCAGGCTTCAGTGCGTGAGTTNAATACAATTTGTGGTGGTTTTTTTTCTTGTTATTTATTTTTTTGTATTTTTTTTTTTTTTTTCTTTTTTGTCTTTTTTGTCTTTTTTTAAATACTTACAGAAAGCATCCAGGCTTCAGTGCGTGAGTTATAATACACAGAAGAGCTCTTTCACTCAGTAGTTCATTCACTCTTTGCTGCTTTCTTCTAGACAAGCTTGGACAATCTGCCTTATTTCCCACCCATCTCTCTCTCCCCCACACTGCTGAACACACCAAGCTTCCCTACCCCATCCCATCCCAGCATTTTTTTGGCCAGGATATCCATACCAACACTCCCCTCTCTTCTGCTTCTAGGGACTCATTCTYCTCTCACACCAGTGCAATGTGGAGTTACTCCAGCGAGGTCAACGGAGACAGAGACACCAGTGAAAAGGAAGAAAATGAGGCCCATGGTTTAAATATATCAATAATAATAATAATTAATAATAATAATAATAATGCACATAAATTGCGGCCCATCCTTTAATTAAGAACAGATTAAAAAAAAAATAAAGAATGGAGCCAGAAATAGTAATTCAGACCCCAAAGTTCCTGTTTTGAGCAGGTTTGGATCTGCCTTTACTTTGAAGGGGAAGGACTATTCTAGAACACACAAAAATGTAACAGTGAGTTTGCACATATGTGTGAGAGAGAGAGACAAAGGGAGAAAGACAATTTAACATAATACCACATTGAAACCATAAGAAGGTCCTTCTGAAGGGCTTTACAATAAATAAATGTTCAATATTTATATATATATATATATATTTATGTGTCAAGGTGTGCATATATATCTATATATACACACTGAATAATAGGTTTCTAGGCGATTTATTTTTTAAACCATTAGATAAACTGCTCAGGGGTGACTTTCCCAAAAAGCTGTGAGATCTTCCTGGTGCTGCCAGGGTGGAAGTGGGAATTCCACATGTGTGTTCCACCTTCACTCCTCCAGCATTATCCTAACCTCCAGAATTGTCAGCAAATAAGGAAACACCAAAAAAGAGACGTTTTGCTTCACTCTGCAGAGCCATGTTGCTATTGAACAGTAACACCCTGTCCCTCCCCTTGCCCCCTCCTCAAGATTTGATACCAATGAGCCAGGCTGGACTGCAGGTATTTGTTACTAAGAAAACCCCAAATCTATCTTTTCCCTTCCCAGTATGAACAGCTTAAATATTAGTGGCTACAATTTGGGGGAAAAAATTAAATAGGGAAAAAAAGACTTTGAAAAATAATGGTTCATCTTGGGAAATTGCTCTCTTTTTTTTTTTTTTTTTTACTAATTATTACTACTGCTTGAGAATCTCCTCGTTTGAACACCAGATCAATGGCTTATAGAAACTCAGTGGAAATTGCTACCAAAAACCTAACAAAACACCCTCTGCTCCCCATTTTTTCCTTAGAAAGCTTCATTCAGGCAATTTGCTGGCTGCCTCCAACCCACTTTTACATGAAGAATATTGGCACACCAAGTCCTAGATTTTAAATCTCCTCTTCCAAGCAAAAAAGAAATGCTGGAGGTTGTCATGTGTTTCACAGCGTTGGAGTGAYCAACTCCTGCAGTGAAATTTCTGGCTTCTCTCAGGTTGTCTCTGTGTCGATTGGTTATTCCAAATCCATGAGTTTGTCAGGATTTAGCAGGTGTATTTTTAAAGTACAGTTCTCGATCTAGTGGTTAAAAAAAAAAAACAAACAAAATCATCTTAAGGTCATAGGGTTTACATACAGCTTGTGTCATGTACCACTGCCATGGTTTAGAGTAAATGGAATGATGACCTAGGAAAGAAAAGTCAGCTCCTCCTGAGGTCTGATCCAGGCCAAAACGGCTGCTCCAAGAGGCACTCGGATTCCTCTCATCCTACTCAAGAGAAACACGTCCAAATTCAACTCCACAAGTTCCAGTTGGGATTTCTGAAGCAGTTACCACAGGTTGACCTCCATCAGCAAGAGGTGGGAAGAGGAGAGAAAARTAAATCATGCGCCAAGTGAAAATGAAACAAAAGTATCTAGTGGTTTAAAAAAAAAAATAAATTTAAGACAGCAATAGTGCTAAAGAGCCTGCATTTGGGTGAATTGTTTTAAATAAAGAAGGGGATTGGACTGAAGGGGACAGGCACGTCTGGTGTTCTKCTGTCTTCCCAACCTCTTTCTTGGATCTATTTCTGTCTGCAGTGTGGTGGACCCAACATTTCCGAGCTGCACTGGTGGCGATGCACGCGGACACGGAGCTGTCATTAAAGAGCTGATGCTCCCAGTGGGTCTCTTTGTCAGAGCCTGGTTTGCTCCATGTGCAGAAACTCCACTGGAAGAATCCATCATTCCCTACAAATCCCTCTCGAGTTTTAGGAGAAATAAATGTCCGCTTCCGGCACCACCGCGCTCGAAGTGGAAAGATCTTTTGTATCTGCTCTCTGASTAGCTGGGTGAGCTCCAGGAATAAAGAAGTACAGGATATTCATGCCAAAGGGAATCTCTTAGCCCAGGAGTTCATGGAGGATGGCTGAAACAACGTTCCAAGGAGAAATGATCCATCAAACTACGTAGACGAAGGTGAAGGTCAACTGGTGTCTAACCCCAGTGTGACAGGCACTTATTTCCACATGGTTGGACCTCATGAAAATTCAGTCTACAGGATAAACAAAACAAAAAAAAAACCAAAACAAAAAAACCCCAAAACAAAACAGCAACACAGCTGGGTCACCTGTACCCTACAAAGTGCTTATGTCTCAACATAGCTTCCAGATGCCAGAAGGTCAATCAAACCCTGTTTGTCTCCATAGGCAGTTCTCCAAGCTGGCCCGCGCAGCAGAAGCCGCGGGTCGTGTCAGTCCTTGCAGGTGTAAACCTCCTCCCTCTGGGTGCACTGCTTGCACTCCACGTAGCAGCACCAACGCACCTGGCACTGGCACGGGCGCGTCACCACCCGGCTCTGCGTGTTGTGGCCCCGGCCGCAGCAGATGCTGTCGCAGTTCTTGTCCTTGTAACACTTCCGTCCCGAGGTGCCGGGGGAATAGCGACTCATCAGGCAGAAGCTCGGGGAGTCRTCAATGTAGACGAGATCCGTAGTCCTTGGGATTTGATCGCTGTGGCCGGGGATGGATTTTTTAGGRGGGGAAATGTCGCCTTCCCCCGTGGCCTCGTTGGTGGTGCTGCCCACCTTGAGCGAGGTCTCGTACTTCTGCTTCARCTGCTTGCCGATCTCGTGGAAGGGGGAGAGCTGCCTCCAGCACGTCCGGACGGTGCAGGAGCCGGACACGCCGTGGCATTTGCAGGTGGTCTCCACGCCGGCTTTGATGACCTGCAGACACACACAYGGCCCCAAAGAGAATCAGTCATCAAAGCATCAAGTAAAACATGATATTTTCTAGAAGACGCTTCAGGGACACCAAGTTGAAGACAATACCAAAAAATATCTGTTGGAAGCAGACAGAAAACACATCCTACAGGAAATACTTCAAAAGGATCTCAGTTCCCAGAGTATGACATTCATCTGCAAAAACTTTGCTTAATTGGCTAATTAAAGATACTGGAAAGGTGACAAAGATTGTCCAGTGTTGCCAGTTATCATGTAGATAGAGATCTGAAATTGTGACACAACTAAGAGATTAATACATATTTTAACACCTATTTATCTTTGTCAATAATAAGTAGGTAAGATATAAAAGTGGAAGAAGCAGAAAGAGATGGGGTGGCACATGCTCCAGAACAGAAGCGTGGACAATAGGAACCTCCTCTGTACCACAGGACCCCAAGCTCAAGTACAAGAAGAAGCAATCTTAGTTTAGCATCATCAACTGACTGATGCTAAACAAAGGATCCAATTAGTTTCAAATCAACTGCCATAAAGAAGTTTCWTGGCACAAAGCCACATCCATCTACTTAGAAACAGCATTGGAATGTTCCAGCTCCGCTTCTCCAGAGAGAGATTTACACCTGGGGTACCTCCATGGGCAACACATGAGCAGAGATGTTATTTGGACAGCCACAGATACCCCACATTTTGTCCACAGATTATAAACACAAATTTGTATTTCTAATTCTCCCACCCTGCCCCTTCCCCAGAATTAGGTTCTGTTGACTTTAAATGGGTAAGGTAAAACCACCCCTTAAAACAGCAGGTGAGGACAGAGTTTGTTTGACAGAGCTGGGTCTTGACAAGGTACCAAAGTACTGTTTAAAGTGCCCTTCCTTTGGGCATCTACGGTACCTAAAAAAGAAGAAAACAACCTCCCCCCGTGCCCATGATGGCATCTGGCTCTGCTGTGGCCTCCTGACAGCAGAGGACTGGCTGCAGTCCATTTCCTGACCATCCGGTTCTTAATTATTTGGCTGCACAAATCCTGCTGAGCCCCATGTGCAACCGTGCAATAGGTCATGGACTCGGAATTGGGGCCTGGCCCAATTGTGATATTCCAGAAACATTTTTAGAAAGACAATATGCATAATGCAGCCTTCAGCAGAGCCCGTCCAATGGTCACACTTCATTCCTGTGACAGCCAAAGACCTTTGCAAGTGCAATCCAATAATACACAGTAGCATTCAGAGCGGTGACGGGTTACAGGGGGAGATGTGTTGCTGGTTATAGCGCTCAGCTGGGACGGCTTGGGTAAGGGCTGTCACGCTTTGTGTGCCAAAGTGTCTCGCCAAGTCCACAAGAAATCCCACAATGTCAGACAAGAGCGTGCAGAACACATTTCAACGCTGAGGGGGAGGGGGGAAAACCCCAACCCTCACCCGTCCTCCCCCCGGTGTAAAGTCCTGTTTCACTGCTTGTCCAGAAGTGAGAGCTGAGTTCGTGTGAAACAAAGCTCCTCCACCTGATTTCACGCCCACACCATCAGCAAACCAGGCAGAAATTGCTGGGATACTTGGGAAAGGGCTGCACACTGCAGTCATTCATCACTTCAGGCTTTCCTCAACCTTTCCTCCTCCCCCAGCGCATTTGCATCTGCTCCACCTGGAAAAGGAGACAGCCCCCACTGCCCAGGAGTTGGGAAAGCAAGAAGCCAACGGGAACTGGCTCAGCTTGTAGTCCTGCTCCTGGGCTTGGAGCTGATTGAACAAGACAGGGTCATGAAACTCAGGAAGGGAACCTGGAGTCGGGGCTGTTCTTGTCAGGAGCCACCTCTCTGGAGCTCTGTGGGAGTGCTGACGTTGCAGGAGCGCTGCAGCCAAGGCGTCCACGTGGGGCTGGTGGATACAGCCCAACACGTGTTGGAAAACCTGATCCTGATGGATTGGCAGCTGGCTGATGGCACAGGACCTTCRGTCAGGTGTAAGCATGTAGGTTTAGGCACTTGAATCACATCAGCCAGCCAGGGTTGACCTCACCGAGGCAAACACTCGAGTTTAAACACCTCAGTTTGAGAAACACCTCAGAACTCTCATCGCAGTCAGGGCAGCCAAAGAAGGGCAGGACCCTGCAGTGAGGCAAACACCTGCTCCACTGAACAGCTCTCCAGGCTCCCACTGACAGCTGAGCACATCTCTATCACCAACAGGAGCCTGGGGACCCAGCCCACACAGAGGCACCTCAGTTCAGGGGAGTCTGTGAGCAGAATCCTGCCCTCTGGGCCAAACTCAGGTGTTTAAATATCTCCACCTAGCACTAATTGAGGTGCTTTAAAACATTCTCCTCACACCAGCTGTCCCTCTAGCAGCATAAAGGTCCCTCAAGGGGTACTAATAAGTGTATTTAGGTAATTTAATTTTGTTCTCATCTGGGCTCAAACTAAGTTCCAYATGAACCCCAGTCTGGATTTTCCTGACTCCCTTCTAGCTCCTTGTTAAGCAGTGGCTGGGACAGCTCTGGTGGACCAAAGCATGAAAGGTTTCCATTGTCCCTGTCCCCATGAATGCRGCAGTTCATGAAATCCAGATTTTCCTGTGGCTGCCGTGCAAGCGYGGGGCATCCCGACCGCCCCGTAAAGCTTCTCCTGGAAGGACCAGGAAGGGCTCAAGAATGTTAYGAGGCAGCAAGAGTGAAAATCCTAGAAAAATTCCCTGCCCAGGCAGCCTCCCCTGCTGCTGTCAGTCACGCCGCAGCTCCTCGAGGCGCTGCGTGATGGGGAACTGCTGCCTGCAGCCCCAGCCACCCACGAGCCAAAATGAATCTTGGCAAAGCCCTTCTGGTTCCCGTCCCGCTCCCCAGCTTCCACAACGACCTTTCCTCCTCTTGGTGCAAGCTCCTGTCAGAGACACTTAAATCCACCTCATTTCTTCAGGAAGCAGAGCAAGACTGATCCAAGTCAGCAGGTTGCTTGGAGAAAGCTTTGCTGGCTGGATCCTGGGATAAATGTCTGGATCATGCTTTCAAACCTGAAGGTCTTCTATCCTTCTTCCAGGATAGAAAAACACTKTTTTTATTCCCAAAAAGCTCTCGGTTAAATGAGGAAGAATAAGGWTTTACCATATAAAATCATATTTCAAGAGCTGTAGCAGCTCCCGCTTTCTTTTCAAGGCTCATCACAGTTCAGAGCCTGATTTATCTCCATCCTACACAGACCTGAACCTGTTCTGAACTCAYCACTGAATAATCACTCCATCCACACCAAGGATGTGGCCATCTGCACCTTTGTCACAGATGTGAAGCAGAGTGGCTCAGCTTCCATCCAAGGCACAAAATATTTCATGCTCCCCATGGCCACAACTCCACAGGTACCACACAGCAGCAGGGTTGTAGTAACTCAGGAGTACCAGCAACAAGGAGCATCCTTTTTGTACTGTGTGCTGTAGAGAGCTCCTACCATGAAAACAAAGCCAAACAAAGACAAGTGGTGGGTCAGGGATGGCATCACACAYGGGAATTCTGTCCTCCCACTCTCCTCTGAACAACCACCTGGTCTGGCAGTATCAAACAGAACAGTCAGGGAGGAAAATAAGGATTTTTAGCTTGACTTAGGAACACAAATTCCCACTGACCTTGCCGTGAGAACACCCAAAACTGACAAAATCAGAATGAGGGAAACACAAAGCAAGACAGAACCATTTTTCCTGGGGTCTTCCTGCTCGGAGGAAACCAGATAGCTCTGCTGGACTGCCTTCCCAACTGGCTTTACATGGGGAAAGGGGATCACAGCAGAGCATTGCTATGCAACATGTAATCCTTCCTCCCAACAATGGTGCGCCGCGAAGCTCAGACTGAGTGCCCCCGTCATGATCAGTCTCAGACATGCTGCAACACACAATTTCTCAGTGTTTTAGCTGAAACGCCGAGGACAGGATTCCCATTCATTCCCAGCTGGGTCACGGGGCTCTGGCAGTGGTTTTTTTTTTTGTTTTTTTTTTTTCAGACAACTCTTGTCTGGGCAGCAGCAGCCCAGGGCGGACACCCGGCCGTGGGAATTCCGCGCTCATTGCTCCGCTGGCGTCATGGCTGGGCTGCGGCTCCAGGGCTTCAAACCATTCGCTATGCTTTGGGGGAGAGGAGGGCAGCAAACCCTCCTCGCAGGCAGCTCATCCAGGGAAAAGCCTTGCCTGGCTTTGGGAAGGGCTTTGGGAAGGGCTTTGGGATGCTTCCCCACAAATCCAATCCCCCTCCATCCCCCGTACACGGAGCCCTCCCCAATTTAAATAGGCTTAGTCATTCTCTCAGCTCAAGTATTAACGTTTGTTTGGACAGCAGCCACGGTCCCCACACACAACCAGTGGACCAGACTTGTCCCTTCACACTGGCCAATGCCACTGGCTGAACTATGAAAGTTTCACAGATTGTTAGAAGTTGTCCTTTCTTTTTACTTCTACCTTGTTAAAAAAAAAAAAACAAACTTCCTTTCAGCCTGTTCTCAACCTGCTTTTTCAGAACAGTTCTCCCCTCCCACCGCCCTTCCCTCTTTAAAAAATGGGAACATTCATATTTCAGTGACATAGGTATTAAAACACAAACATTTAAGCATAGAACAACATAACCCTACTTAAAACTGAGAACTTCAGAAGTATTTTCCCCATGCTCAGTATTCCTAGCATGCTTCCCATGCTAAAAAAGCTCCACATAAACAACCAACTGCAATCACTTATGGGACACAGCAAGCAATTTTTTTTCCAGAGTATTGATTTCCAGGCCTAAGAAAGGCTTTGGCTGAGCCATTCTCAGTCTGAAAGGAGAGGAAAATCCAGAGAGCACGCCTGGGCATTCCTACCTGTCATAACCTGCAGCAATTAATACCAGTGGTGGCCCTGAAAACTGATCTGTACATTAAGAGCTCTTCTCAGGCTGTTATTTGCTGGGTTTGATTTGTACCTTGGTAAACATGTGATGCCCCACTTCTCACTGCAAACACATCCCTAAAAAACTGCCAAGAAGGATGCTTTATGTCTTTTGGGGTTTTTTGCGTGCACCAAATGGATTAAGCTCCAAAACAGCATTTATTACACATCATGAGGGTGCAGCAAAGCCTGGAGTTGGACTGGAACTGTGTTAATGAGCAGGAACTGTGTGAGACTGGATGGCCMGTGCTTGTAAACACTGTCTCTGCAACAGGAGAGTTGTGCCTCCCTCCGCCTGTGTGTGACCTTTAGTGAGTCACTTAATCTTTCTGGGTCTCAATTTCCCCCCTCTGCCCAACGGAGCTCCAGAAATGAAGAGGGTGGCATGCTCTGATAACGTGTTATGTGATAGCTCATGAAGTTCCTCAGACAGATGATAGCTGGGCAAACATCTCCCTGATATGGAGAGTGCATCTCCAGCCCTCCAGAGAGATCCCTGCCAGCGCTGCCTGGGGGGAAAAGCCATTCCTCAGATGGAACTCCAAAATAAGCAAGTCAACAGCAAGGGAAAGTCCAGGCACCTCCCACTATCCTCTCCAGAGCATCCCAGATGGTTCCAGGTGTAGCTGTCTCAGGGTGGGCCTGGACTTGAAGCCTGCAAGGGTGACAAGGACCATGACAAGGGGTTGGGACAAGGCGACCTTTAGGGTCCCTTCCAACCCAAGCCATTCCAGGATTCTGTGGTCCTTCAGAAACACTTGCTCTGCACAGACCAAAGCATCTTGTGCAAAAAACAATGAAGCCTCATGAAAGGAACCATTTTCAAAGCRGGAAACTGCTGGAAGAGAGATCTTTTCTTCTTCTCCACCTCTACCTCCCCATAATTTTGTATTCAACACTCAAGATAACTGTGGTTATACACGGACTTCAGGCAAAGGTTTGTGGAAGGATGAAGGAAAAAGGCAGTGAGAACATGATAATTTTTTTTTCCTAGGGTAACAGCAGCCCCTTTTAATTGTGCCCCTTGGATCTGTAAGACATGCTTGACCAGACATACCTCTGGAAGAGGTCAGCACTCCTGGGATTAAGAAACTTAGCAACGCTCCAGAGAGGGAGTTGGAAAGTCATGTTTAATGATACTTGGCTGAGAAACTGGGCAAATTTAATTAAAACATCACTTACTCAAGCCCAGTGGAACTAATTGAGTGCTCTAATATTCTGCCTTTTCATTAATGGGTTACAAAAGAGGGCTGCACTTGTGTGTACAAGGGGGAAAAGGGGGGAGGATGGAGAGAAGATGAGAGCTTTAGCAAGGCTGCCTGGGCTTCATTTAATATAACTCAGAAACTTCATTGCTGGCAATGGAGCTTTAATACAGTTGACTTCTCCCCCAGCCCCTCCACACACACATCTCCCCCCAAAACACCCTCTCCACCCAAGACCCCTCGGAAAGAATGGCTGAATGAGGGAGAGTAGATCTGGCAAAGGAAGGGAAATTGCTTTTTTAATAAGTGGTCTATTCAGAGCTCCTGCTTTTCAATAAAGAGAAGGCTGGAGAAGTCCTGGTCTAATTACCTCATCCTCACACTAGACAAGCTCACCCTTTCATTAACCACTGAGGTCATATCATATAACTTGGTGAGCCACCACGGGCACAACATGTTCAGTGATTATTTCACTGGTGGCAGCAAAATTACAGGCAGCCCATCAAGGTTGTAAAAAAGCAGAAGCAAATTCATAATTAAATGAGAACGTCTACCAAGAGACACTAAAACTAGGCGGGATAGGATCATGTCACCCTCGCAGAAATACAGGGATTGTTTGCTGGTGTGACACCATGGAGAAACTGGTGTGGTGACCAGGAGGGGAGAGGGTTGCTTGCCAAATTAGTCAGTCCAGCACAGGTCCTTTTTTTTTGCTGGGTCTCAAGGGACTATTTGTACGTTTTGCCATGGTTGGGAGTAATTAGATGGGGAAAATGACACGTAAAGAATCAGTGAGAGACCACCAAGCTTGTGCTGTATCATTGGTAGAGACTTCTCCACTCCCTCAGTGAATACACACATCTACACACTGCAAGAACTCCAGCTCCAAACTGCTCAGCTCCAAAATGGCACAAATCAAGGCTGTCTGCACCCTTCTACTGCCTCTGATCCACCCCAAATCAAACCCAGATGAGTTATAGTTCCAATAACCACGCTAGATTAGTCCAAAGGGGTTTCAACTGCTGCAATCTCTGGGTGAGCAAACCCTACTTGATAGAGGCAAAGTCTTTATGGCAGGAGTTGGTTGGTGGGCAGCTTCTTTGAAGGCACAGAAAATGTGCTGAGAATCATCTTTAAGTCACTACCTTCCTCATAGGTAGTGACTTAATAARAATATTTGTGGAAAATATCCACAAACTCAGCAGGGAATGCAGTGGTKCTCTCAGCCTCCATCCTCTCATCCCTGCACTTGCAGTAGGAAGAGAAGGAAGAGCAGAGATCAAACCTGATATTAATCCACACCTGAGAGCAAGCAGTGCCAAGGCAATCCATCCACYACATCAAGAGGGTCAAACTGGTTTAAATGTTCTGGAATCTGAAGCAAGCACTAAAAGTTTTGACTTTGCAGTCACAAAGCCAGCCTGGGTCCTCACTCTGATCATCATCTTAGTGACACTGAGTTGTGCCAGGGGTTTAGGACCATACAGATGTGTGTTCYCCTGATCTTCTACCGCCACCCTCCTGAAAGCTTCCTCCTCAACATTCCCTCCTTCTCTGCCTGGCTCCATGGTGGAGCTGTGAGCCTGCTGGGCTGCTTGGCTTGGCTTTCCACCACGCCATGGCCCGATGAATTATTATATCCAGCAGCACAAACAGAGAAATCATTTCAACTGCTGCTGCAAACAGGCAAAGGAGAGCTGTCACACAGCAATCCCAGCTCGACAGAGACGTTGTGGGTGGACGAAAATAGGAGCAGTGGATCACTGACCTGCAGCAGAGGTCTGTGACTTGGGTTGCCAGGAGGGCTCTGGCTGTCTGGACAACCGTCACAACTGTTACTCAGCTGTTCAGCTGCAGATGCCACACTGAGAAACCTCTGCCAGTGGCCACAGTCCCACTGTGCCAAGGGAAGAGGAGGCAGAGGATGCTGGAGAGTCCTGCCTCTTCCCCTGGGAGCTATATCGCAAGGATCAGGACACAGAAGGGAAGGTTCAACCTCTCCCGCTCATCCTTGGAATTTGTTTAGCTCAGAGTCRTGCAGTGTAGAGCACAGATGATAATTAAGGACACAAATCCTAAATCCAAGAGTGGCCTCAGCCATATGGACATCCTGACTGCAGTTCCTGGGACTGGGAACACAGGGAGCTGGGCCAAACCCATCTGGGAGGTGTTTAGCCCTGCCACTGTTGGTGGATATCCCTGGAGCTACAAGGACTTGCCAGARTCACATCCTTGGAGGTTTTGATGAGACTTTATTGTGTGACTCTGGAATGAGAGGAGAGCCAGGACATCTCAGAGAAACATCCAGCATGGAATCACAGCCTCCATGGGCCACCTTCTCCACTGCCATCCCATCTGCTACACACTTAACTCCAAAAGAAGGGAATGGAAGGAGAATGAGAGGAGAGCCAGGACACCTCACAGAAACATCCAGCATGGAAACATCCACCATGGGCCACCTTCTCCACTGCCATCCCATTTGCTACACACTCAACTCCAAAAGATGGGACAGAGCAACCAACACAAGGGTTGAGAAAAGTTTCATCATCCTGTAAAGCTTGTTTGACACGTCAAAGAGCTGCCACAGGAGTTCAGAGACACTGAGCCCTTTAATCCAGAGCAGGAAAGCTGTCAGCCAAAACCAGACACTAGCTAAATCCAGGATATTTCTAATCCTGATCTCAGCGCTGTCTAGGAGCATCTGGTAGTGGGGAGAGGGGGAGACACTTTGCTGGCCAGCCCTGGCTGGTGGCATTCCCCGATGCCCCAATTCCGTCGCGAGGAATGACATTTTATACATAGACACAGCAACAACTGAGCTGGGGTGGCCATTCCTAGAATGCACAACTGGCTGGGCTGCATTTGCCTGGGAAACTGGAGACCCAGGTCCCCCATCCCAGCCCCAAGCCTGCATCCAATCACACAGACAATAACAAGGCTCGAGGGCTATTTCTGGCCCTGCAGTATGTCCCCCTTGGAGGTTGGTGCAATGAAACACTGATCCTAAGCACCTGTGCTGGCCAATCTGAGGGATTTTCGTGTTGGAGCAACTCTAGGCTAGGTACAGCCAAGCATTTTATGGGAGAAGGTGGAAAGCCTCTTCCTTTTCCCCTTGCTGGGATGACCCAGCACTTGCAGACACTTTGTCCTTTACATCTGTCACGGAAAATGCTGAGCTGGAAAGGGACCCACAGGGATCAWCGAGTCCAAATCCCGGCCCTGCACGGGACAAACTCAAAAATCACAACATGTGCCCCAGAGCATTGTCCAAATGCTTCCTGAACTCTGGCACTCCTGCAGGGAGGCCCCTAGGCAGCCTCAGAGGAGGTGTAAAGAGCAGGAAGAGAGGATAAAGATGGGAAAGAAAAAAGGGACTCCACAACTAAGCACCGTCTCCCGCTCTAGGTGACACAGGAGGTTTCTGTGCTCTAGGTGGCACAGAAGGTTTCTGCCAGAAGACAAAACTGGAGGGGTTATTAGATCCGAGGTCAGCCAGAAATTAATCTCTCCACCCTGGTTCCCTGCCAGCTGTTTCTCCAGCCAGTTTTAAAGAAGCCTGGCCAAGGAGATGCTACACTGTCCATGCTCTACTGAACTGCTGCAAGAGAAGCGCCCCTCAAGGACCTGTTGTGGCAGCATAAAACCTTTCCTCCGTGTTCTACCTCATGTAAGCCTTTCCATCCCTTTGTGATGTGAAACCCTCTCCTCCCTGTGGAAAACCAGCAATCTTTGTCTCCACCTCATATTTCCTAAGCCTGGCCAGTCCCATTACCTTCCCTCTGGTCTCTCTCCGATAGTTTTGCRCAATAAAAACCAGGGCATAATCCCACAACTCAGCCTTCTCCCCTCCAGAAGGAGCACCACTCCATCCATTTCACACCCAACACTCCTATTCCACACCCAAAAGCAGCAGAATTCCCCCCAAAAACCCCACAGCAGCCTGACCCCCACCACCACCACCCCGCGGCGCCTTCTACGCACCTTCATGCCCACCAGGTTGTTGTGGAAGTCCACCCTGGCTCGCAGGTCCTTGTTGGGCTTCCTCCCCAGGAACTCCTTGACGAACTTGTTGCTGTACTTGAGGTTGTCCCCACAGCCTCCCCACTGCCAGGCCTCCCTGTTCTCCAGGTCGGGCGCCTCGTCGCAGGTGCAGCGCTCCATGCGCCCCGCGCTGCACGCCTTGGCCATGGCGTGGGTGAGTCCCGCCGAGGAGATGGCGTACAGGAAGGCTGTCTCCTTGAAACCTGCAGGGACAGCAGCGACAGGCTCTAGTTGCAGCTTAARGAAAGTGAGGCAGAGTGGAAGTTTTCCAGGGTAGGAATCCATTTTGATTTAGGTGGAATGTACATCTTTAAGKRTGTAGCTTGCTGTGTAGTCTGACTGCARAAGCCYAGGCTCAGAGAAACTGCTTCAGTGAAGGACAGAGATAAGGTGGGGGGGAGACCGAAGGTGATAGAGAGAGACAGAGACTGCTGTGACAGCAGGTCAGCCTCACCTAAGAATTCTTTCTGATAAAGAACAACTAGCGGCAAATGTCACGTGAAATTCATAAAAATGAATATGTATGAACCTATTGTGAAATTGTATGCATATGTATTTGAGAGAGGGATAAAAAGAGACCTAAAGTTCCCAGAAGTACACATGTCATTTTAGGGGAAGGATTCCCACATGTGTCCAGCRCTGTRATAAACATACCRGCTTTATAACTTTCACAAAAGTTGTGGAGTTTTGATTATCTCCGCAAAACAAAAGGAAAAACCACAGGAAATGGAGGTGAAACCTATCAGGAGAAGAGCGTGAGTTGCGTCATGGAGTAAGAGAGTGGTAAGGTTGGAAGGTGTAGGAATTCACAAAATCAGAGGATTTTGGGAAAGCTGCAAAAGGCAGGCCCCAGAGGCAGCAGAACTGTGATTGGAGCTAAGCAGCAGCCATGAGATTGGTCAGCAAAAAAAATATTTAAACTGTAGAAAAGCAAGGACAAATAGAACAATGGTCTGTGTATTAACACTTGTCTAGAATAACTCCCTAAGCTACAGAAAAGTATATCTAGTGAGATATTAGGAAGTTTGAAGGTTAATAATGGAGCTCTGTGCATTGTTTTTTAAGGCTTACGAGTCAGTATTGTATTCAAAATAAGCAAGCATTGTTTAACCAAAGGTATGTGTGCTTATAGTGATTGGACAGAACACTGTCAATATGCTTTTGCTTCGTGTGATTGGTCAAAAAACTTATAAAGTAAGTTGTAACATTAAGTTTTTAGTCTGCTACCTGGGATGTGAGCTGCTGGCATCTTCCCATTGTCATAACCATGGAATGAGACTGATGCTGGAAAATCAAACAGCTCAAGGCACGTTCCCAGCAGCCCTGTCCCGTTTGTAATCTGTACACAGACCCCAGCTGGTGACAGAAGGGACCACACTGGGGCAGCTGGCGGCAGCTCCCTGTTCCAGCAGGGCCATCCCACAGGACAGGGCTCAGGATTACATCCAGACCACTGTGGAATATCCCCAGWGAGGGAGACTCCACACCRGTGCTCAGTCACTGTCCAGGAAAGAAGTTCTTCCTCAAGTTCGGGTAGAATTTCCTGGACACCAGATCCTGCCTGTTCCTCCTGTGGCACTGCTGGGCACCTCTGGAGAAAGCCTGGGCTGTGCCCTCCTGACACCCTCACAGCATGGCAAGCTCTACTGGCATCACTGATGGTGCAGAGGGCACGGGGGAGGCCAAGGAATGATGGACAGAGGTGGCACAAGGATTCAGGAATGCACATGGAATCTGGCCAGCTCGGTGGCTGTCACTCTGTCACTCACAGTCTCTGCCTGAAAATGGAAAGAGTTGAGCAAGAGTTGTCCCATCCCTGGAAGTGTCCAAGACCAGGCTGGGCAGGGCTTGGAGCAACCTGGTCATGTGTCCCTCCCCATGGCAAGGGGTGGAACTGGATGAGCTTTARGGTCCCCTCAAAGCCAAAGCTTTGACTCCATGAAGAGTTGGACAGGACATGGAGGTACCACTGCTGCTACCAAGGGGACACCAAACTGCAGGAACCCAGCAGAGACTGCCAGTCCTCCTCACTCTTCCCTCTCCTCCTGAATCAAATCACTGGGTCCTACTCCAGACTGGCAGAATTGTTGACAGATGACACCTGAGGGCTGGGAAGCAGGAGATGTGTCACCCAACACAGCACCTCACTCAAAAAAAAACCAGTTTACACCTCAAACCTCCATGCAGAGCCTTTCTTTACACCTCCACACTCACCTGCAGGGATGTGACAGCATCCACACCCCCGACAAGCAAATGACACCCAGAGGGACCCAGGGTTTCAATCCAAATTATAAAAGCCAGAAATAAAAAGCAAACATGGCAGTATTTATAGCTGCCCATTCCCCAGCTATGGAAGCTGTAAACGACTGCATATTTGAGATGCAATTCCAGAACAGCTTTGGATGGGACTCAAGAAATCCCCCACTCAAAAATAACACAAGTGGATGGTGACAGTAGTGGATATATCTGTGAGCTGGTGTGTCAACCAAGGACATGCAGAGACACTGCCAGGTCATTTTTGGAACTGTTCCTTGGGAGGTTCATGACACTCCAAGCAAAYTCATGTGGCCATTCCCAGAGTCTGCCTTCCCAAAACACTCCCAGGAGCAGGAAGACTGATGAAAATCCGCCCCAGGAGACTGAGGCTTGGTCCTCCCAAGGGTTCTGAGGTTCTGCTTCCTCCCAGATTGTGGTAGGAATTATCCAATCATTCTACTGCTCACCTGGAAAAGGAGGAAAGGAACCTTTTCCTCACAAGAAATGACATTAAAATAAAAAAGGTTCAACTCTACACTCACTGAGGACACCGCAAAAAGTGGTGAGAGTTAAAATAACAAATTTTGTTATTTTAATATTCTGACAGCCCAGAAACACCTTCAGCACTGCAAATACTCCATTGGAAGTGGAGTATTCTAAATTAATATATTATATATATGTGGAGGGGAGTATTCTTCATGTATAAGTGGAGTATTCTAAATTCTATATTCTAAATTCACACAACAAAAACTGATGGGTACCCAGATGACTCCTCTGGGTAGAAAATGCCTTCTAAGCATCTCTCATCCTCTGTAAACTGTGTTTTATCACTAAAATCCTTTGTTTTTCCTAGGTTACACCCCAGGTCAGACTGCCCACGTGCCTGTCAGTGGGATGCCACT
>JACDOX010000264.1:725425-742676 GCA_014549065.1 Cardinalis cardinalis | reverse complement strand
CTGAGATCCATCCTGTCCTGGCCAGGGACACCTTCCACTATGCCAGGTTGCCCCAAACCCCATCCAAGCTGGCCTTGCACACTCAGCTCCCAGGCACCAGCCTGAGTGGCTGAATTGGGCAGCCCAGCTCTCCACCCTGCTGAATCTGGAGCGGTTGTGGAATCCCAGCAGAAAGTCAGCGCCGTGCGACCACAACGCATTCCAGGCCTGACAGAGAGCCAGCAGGAGCAGCTCATCTGCCAGCTTCTCCCCTTCCACCAGCTTTGTCTCCACTCCTCCCCTTCTCCACCACTGAGAGCTTCCCAAATTCCCCGTGCCCATCAGCACGGGGATCATCTCACAGCTCCCAACGAGCTCCATGTGACATTTGGCTCTGGCCAGATTTTAAAGCCATCTCCACCACGCACTATTTGATTGCACCAAGATATTTTGTAACAAGATAATGAGCTTTAAATCAATGCAGGCATTCTAAGCCCCAGTGCATTGACAGTCTGCCGGGCCTGGCTATCCAGTTTCAGCCATTTCCAAAATTGTGCACGAGTATCCAAAGAGGATAACGAGTCCCTTAAACAATCCCCTGTTATTTTAAGAAACGGGGGCTGCATCAGCCCAAGCTGCAAATCAGCAGCCAGGGCTGGTCTGGTGACCAAAGTGTAAAAAAGTTTCTCCTTTTAAGTGAAAAAAGTGGGGTTTTTCCCCCTTTTTTTAACTTTCTCCCTAGAGGAGGAGGAGAAACAAGTCCTCAGGGATGAATTTGGAAAGCTGTGTCCTAGTGGGTGATACATGCCAGCCTTTGCCCTGGGGTACCACTTGCTGCAATGCTGAGCCAGGAACCAGCAGCTCCTGCAGAGGAGGAGGAGGAGGAGGAGGAAGATTTACAGAGCTCTGTGTCACTGCTCAGGAACCCCACCTGAAGGATTTACAGCAGCGGGGCAGGGCAGAGATGCTGCAGGGATATAAACCACGGCAGAATGAGACAGCAGCAGAGCCCTGCAGCCCTCAGAGCTCTCATTTATCACCCAGATCCCTGACAAGGGCTGAGATGGGGGGGTCTCTGTGGGGTTTTAACTCCAGGCTGCCCTGCCCAGGGGACAGGCAGGTCTGAAGGAACGAGCTGYGGCCTCCAGGTGTCAGCATGAGAAAGTGCTTGGCTTCCCCAAGGCACCACTAATCCAGGGACTCCTCTGGCATGCAGGGATATTTTTAAATGTCTTGCAGCTCTGGCCCGGACCTCTTGGGTTTCATAAGGACTTTCCTTGTTTCCACCAGTCAGTGACAGTGCATTAGTTAAGCCCCGGTGCTTCTGAATTACTCCCCCTCACTAATGAGCCCTGCAAACCTCTGCTCTTATCTTTAAAGCCTTTCACACCCTGGCTTTTCCAGGTCCAGGCCTATTGGTGAGTGTGGAGTTTTCTGGAAGTCACTAAAGCCCTGGAGCCCCTCAAAWGCTCTCTGTAAAATGGTGCTGCAGCCTGGAAATAAAAACTGGATTTTACYGGGAGGGTGGAAGAAACTGGATTATATGTGGTGGTACAAAGAAAATAACTAAAAATACCACCTTCTCCTCCAATAATCCTAACTTCAGGCCTTCTCCACGTGAGCTGATGAGAAGAGGTGTGGGAATTACCCACTGCTCACATCCTTGGCTATAACAGATTTATTGCAAGGATTTATTTATTATTAATCTGCAGATTTTGCCCTGTACTRTGACAGGGCTTCCCTACCCTCTCTAACAGGACAGCACAGAACAGTCTGGTTTGCCTTATTTCCTTTAAAAAAGGCATTTTTTCAACTTCTCTCCTGAGAGACTGGCATGATAAACAGGAGAAATAAAGAGGAGAAATAAAGAGGAGAAATAAAGAGGAGAAATAATAAAGAAAGAGGGGACAGCTTTGAGAGCTTCCAAACCCTCTCATCCAGCAGCAGCTCAGTTTCCAGCAGAAACGGACAGGAAATGTAACTGCAGAGACCTGCACAAACACCCCCAGCCTCCGAGGGGAGCAGCCAGGGCCGGCAGTGGGAAGCAGAGAGGGCAAGCCCATAAATTACCCCCATTAGCACCTTCTCTGCCTGCCCTGCACTTCCAGGGATGAGCTCAGGCCTTGCACGGAGCTCTTGGTGGACCTTGGGGAAGCATCACCAGCAAAGGATGGCCCAGATTGGCCATCGGGGCAGGAGATGAGAGCAGAGACCCCTGAGACCCCCTAGACTCACCTCTCTTGAGAAGGCTCCCCGGCCTCATTTCTCTTGAGGAGGCCCCTGGCACCCCCCAGACTCACCTCCATGAGGAGTCCCCCAGACTCACCTTTCTTGAGGAGGCCCCCAGCCTCACCTCTCTTCCGGAACCCCCCAGACTCACCTCCCTTCAGGAAGCCCCCCAGACTCATTTCTCTTGAGGAGCCCCCTGACACCCCCAGACTCACCTGTCTTGAGGAGACCCCTGAGACCCCCCCCCCAGACTATTCTATCTTGAGGAGCCCCTCAGACTCACCTCTCTTGAGGAGGCCTCTGACACTCCCCAGAGTCCCCTCCCTTGAGGAGGCCCCACAGACTCACCTCCCTTCAGGAGCTCCGCAGACTCACCTCCCTTGAGGCCCCTGAAGTCCCCCAGACTGATTTCTCTTGAGGAGCCTCCAGACTCACTTCCCTTGAGGAGACCCCCAAGACTCATGTCCCTTGAGGAATCCCCAGATCCCCCAGACTCACCTCTCTTGAGGAGCTCCCAGACTCACCTCCATTGAGGAGGCCCCCAGATCCCCAGACCCCCAGACTCACCTCTCTTGAGGAGCTCCCAGACTCACCTCCATTGAGGAGGCCCCCAGATCCCCAGACCCCCAGACTCACCTCTCTCAGGACCCCCGCAGACCTCCAGACTCCCCTCCCTTAAGGACCTCCCCAGTCCCCCCCAGACTCACCTCCCTTGAGAAATCCTCAGACTCCCCTCCCTTGAGGAGCTCCCCAGACTCATTTCTCTTGAGGAGGCCTCTGAGAACCCCCACACTCATCTCTCTTGTGGAGCGCCCCAAACTCACCTCTCTTGAGGAGGCCCCCCAGACTCACCTCCCTTGAGGAGCCCCCAAACTCACCTCTCTTGAAGAGGCCTCCCCTCCTGAGCTCCCTAGAGGAGGCCCACCAGACTCATTTCTCTTGAGACTCCCCTCTCTTAAGGAGCCCCCTGAAGCCCCCCAGACTCCCCTCCTTTGAGGAGACCGCAGACTCATTTCTCTTGAGGAGGCCCCTCAGAACCCTCACACTCATCTCTCTTGTGGAGCCCCCCAAACTCACCTCTCTTGAGGAGGTCCCCCAGACTCACCTCCCTTGAAGAGCCCCAAGATTAATTTCTCTTTAGGAGCCCCCCAAACCCCCACAATCACCTCCCTTGAGGAGCCCCCCAACTCACCTCTCTTGAAGAGGCCTCCCCTCCTGAGCTCCCTAGAGGAGGCCCCCCAGACTCATTTCTCTTGAGACTCCCCTCTCTTAAGGAGCCCCCTGAAGCCCCCCAGACTCCCCTCCCTTGAGGGGGCCCCAGACTCATTTCTCTTGAGGAGGCCTCTGAGAACCCCAGACTCCCCTCCCTTAAGGACCCCCCAATCCCCCAGCCTCCCCCCATCTCGAGGACCCCCCAGATGCCCCCAGCCGCACCTCTCTTGAGCAGGCTGGCGCGGTAGCGGCCCTCCAGGGTGCAGTTCCAGCGCTCGAAGCGGAACTGGTACTGGCACTCGAGGGCGCTCATGCTGATGGCCTCCATCAGCGTCTCGGCCACGCCGGGGTCGCGCCGGCACATCCGCCGCTGCTTCTTCTCCAGCTTCAGGCGGTCACACACCTTGTAGTGGGCCTTGACGGCCGCCTCCTCCATTTCTGAGGTCAGAGGGAGGATGGTCAGGGGTTCGTTCCCCGTCAGCCTGCAGAGAAACACAGGGGCACCAAGGTGAGGGCAGGGAAACAAAAAAATTACTGCAAGAGTTCACAGAATCACAGAGTTGGCAGAGACAGCAAAGCAGAKATGGGTTTAGAGAGACCTTYTGGGCTGGGGACACTCCTGCTGCAGCCTTGGCTGGGCACCTGGAGGAGACCTGTGKGCTCTGGCCMGTGCTYCTGCCYTGCCATTAAAGCCCCCCCAGAATTCACAGAATCCTCAGAATTCCCAGAATGACCAGGTTGGMAGAGACCTTCAAGRYMATCGAGTCCAACCCAGCCCCAACAGCTCAACTCAACCCTGGCASCCAGTGCCACATCCAGGCTTTGTTAAACACACCCAGGGATGGGGACTCCACCAYCTCCCYGGGCAGCCATTCCAGAAMTTTATCATAAAAAAACATTTTCATAATTTCCAGCCTATATTTCCCTTGARGCTGTGTGCTCTGGTTGTGTCAGTGCTGCTGSAGAAAGAGCCCAGCCCCAGSTGAGCACAGGCACCTTTCAGGAGCTGCAGAGAGTGATGAGGGCAGCCCTGAGTCTCCTTTTCTCCAGGCTGAGCACCCCCTCAGAAATTCTCCCCTGSGAGGATRGTGAGGCCCTGGCAYAGGTTGCTTAGAGMGGCTGTGGYTGCACCATCCCTGGAAGTGTCCAAGGCCAGCCTGGACACTGATCTAGTGAGTGGCATCCCCACCCAGGGCAGGGGCTTGGATCTAGATGGTCTTTAAGATCCTTCCAACCCAAACCATTCTGGCATTCCATGAAATACAGCCTGTGATAGAAATGGGGTCATTGGTGGGATCAGGATCTCCTGGCTGAGCATCCCTGAGGACTTGATTTACAGTGAGGCTCCTCACAGTGTGTGTGCAAGGCGGCAGCAGGAAAAAGGTAAGAGGAAATATTTGGATTTATGCTCCCTACCAGATCTCACAGAGCTTSTTTGGGCACAAACCCTTGGCCACCTCCACCACAGGACTGTGTTTAAAACYGAAAGTGGAAAGAAATAATTTCAGGTGCCTCACTGCATGAACTTGGGGAACCGGCAAAAATACACGAGCACCACTGTCACTGGGCATAAACAAGAAAATCATTTTAGCACACCAAGCAGAGCCAGAACCCAGCTGGGGACGGGACAGAGGATGATTTGTCCCATCAGAACCCAAGAGACACCCTGAGAAGGCACAGAAAGCCACCCTGCCCTCAGCAGAGGAGATCCTGACACGCAACCCAGCGAGCCACAGCCCGAGGCTGGAGTGCAGGACACACTTTCCAGTGTCGGGATCTCTCACTGCTCAGAGTGACCCCGAGATGTGTTAGAAAGTCTCTTTTCCCAGCCTGGCGCTTGAAGAAGGAGTCAGAGCTCTTCATTTCTGGGTCTCAAGGTTGTTTATTGCATCTTATCTATAAAAAATTTTCTCCTGTCCTGCAGAGGTCAGCCCAGCAAGACAGTCTGAGGCACTCTCCCCTGGGACAGTGTTATCTTTTTATACTAAAATCTACATGTACAATATTTACAATTACTTTCCAATATCTATCACCTGTGTTAGACAGTGAGCTTCTACTCTAAACCAATCCCAAAGTGCCACCATCACAGCAGAAGATGGAGGCCGAGAAGAAGAAGGAGAAAGGCTGGACACACCCAGATCCCTCCATCTTGCCCCCTCAACCCCCATACCAAAAACTCTAAAATCTACTTTTCCACCCCATGATAACTTCACTAATATTCTACTTAAACTGTTGTGGCTTGCTGGTCTTCATATAAGGCTGGTAACTTGCTCCATGGGTCATAGTCAAACCCACAGGTGTTTTGGGCTCTGTGCCAGGGTCTCTGAGCCTCCTGGCAGGGGTCTTGGCTGCTCAGGACAGCCACAGGGACGTGCTGGGTCCTGAAATTCCAGGAGACGCTGCCCAAAGTTTTTACAAGACAGAACAAGCTCAAAACCTAAAAAAACAAAAACCCTAACCCAAAGAAATTCATGTCCCTTTGCCTCATCCCCTCCCTCTCCTGCCTTCCCCAGCACAAGGTCCTTGACTCTACAGCGGGCAACAAAAGATGCCAGGGGACTGTTCCTGGTGTCAAGTGACAGCTGCTGGCACAGGACCAGGCTGGCATGGTCCCCAGGAGCAGAGAGGCTGCAGGAACATCTGCTGGGCTCAGGAGAGCTCTGCTGGCCAGGCTGCTGTGCCCCACTGKGCTGGCTGTGCCCTGCTCCGGCCAGGTGCCAGTCTCCACAGCCCGTGGGGATCACACAGCACCTGCAGGCAAATCCCACAGCCAGAAAGGAAAAAAAAATGGCTGGAAAATCTGGAAATCCAGGGCTGGGAACACGCTGGAATGTTGCAGTCCTGCACTGGGAAAAGCTGGGGGCTTGGACATCTCCAGTGCTGCAGGAGCACTGGGAAAAATGGGATGATGGCAATGGAAGGGGAGCTGCTTCACCCTCCTTTGCTGAGATGCTGGAAACCCCTTAGAGCCCCACCTGTCCTGCAGGAGCACTGATTGGCTGGTTTTAATGAGTATTTCTCTATAACTAATGGTATTGGGAAAAATGGGGTGGTGGCAATGGGAAGGGAGCTCCTTCACCCTCTTYGCTGAGATGCTGGAAACCCCTTTAATGCCCGACCCRTCCTGCAGGAGTGTCAGAACCCAGGACACTCCTGTGACTGCCCTAGAAGACTCAAGACCCTGGCAAAGAKTTTWAAAACCTTGGCACAGAGTCAAAACCAGCTGTGCCTTCGATTTTAGCCCACAGAGAAAACTGCCAACTTTGTGGGAAGATTTACAAGCCATAAGAGCTTGAGTAGAATGATAGTGAATTTGTCACAGGGTGAAAAAGTAGGATTTTAAAGATTTAGAATAAAAGTTCAAAAAGCAAATAGAGAGATCTAAGCATGTCCTGTCCTTATTATTCTTGTCATCCATCTTCTGCTGTGATGGTGACACTTCTAAATTAGTTTAGAGACAGACTTTCTAACATAAGTGATAAGTATTAAAAAATTACTGTAAATAAAGTACACAAAGTTCTCAGTATAAAAAACTAGCACCACCCCAAAGATAATCAGCGTGCCACAATCTGATCTACCAAACAAACCTCAGCAAGCCAGAAAAAAAAATGTAATAGATAAAAAAAAATAAACAACCTTAAAAACCAAAGCATCTTGACTTCTTCAGATGCAGGGCTAGAAAAAAACTCTTTAATACATTAAAAGCCATTTCCACCCTAAAAACCCAAGACAGGAGCAGTGATTTGCTGGTTTTAATGAGTATTTCTAATTAATGGGATTCTAATTTCTAATTAATGGGATGCATCGTGCCAGCAGCACAGGGACTCAGGATGCTTTGACTCCCAAACCTTGGTGCACAACGGGCATAAAATCCTGCCCTGAGTCCCAGCCAGGCACATCCAGTACAGATCCAGCCACTACTGAGGCATTGATGAGGTGATTTAATATCAGATATATCTCAAGGAGGGGCAAAAATGGCTGAGGTGGGATTTTTAGGACAAAGATGGGCAGGAAAATGTTCTCCTTCAGTTACACTCAAAGGTATTGATATCTCCAGAAATGCCCTGCAGTGATAAAAGCACAGAGGGTTTGGTGGGAAACGTGGAAAAATATCTTCCCTCAAGTTTTGCTTCTACCAAAATGATAATAGTAATAAAAAAAATCTGAAAGGCCAAACTGCAAGGTCTGTTTGAAGCATATTTTAACCCTTTCATTTCAGTCTCAGCAGCTCCCCAAGGAGAGGGAGACATCACCCAGCCCTGGTGCCTCCCAAAATTCAGCCAAAGCTCCCAGAGGCTCATTCAGGAGAGAGGTGCCTCAGCCTGAGCTTCACTGGAGCAAAGATCTGTAACAAAATCTCCAGGATGTTCATTCCTGGCTTTCCTGATACTCTGAAGATTCATTCCTGCAAACTTKGATGGTTGGCACCAGAGTCCCTCAGCTGGCAAAGGGAAGGGAGGGAGGCATCCAAACATTTCCTAAGCTCCCTCTCCCCATTTTTTCTTTCCAGCTGAGCAGGGATTGTTCACCTGAATGGTCTGGAAAGAAGCCTCAAGGATGCTGTAGCAGATTCTCTTGGAGTGAGGAGGAAGATGGGGACTGATCCTACAGCCAAGATTTCTGCAGAGCAATTGGTGATTTTCACCCTCTTCCCACCTTTMCCCCTCAGCTTTGGGATATTTCAAACTACATTTTTCCACAGATCAGCCTTGCAAAACTGGCTGATAGCAATGGTGTTTTGGTGACAAAAAGTCACCTAAACACACCCAAAATAAAGATCCAGGGAGCAGCAGAAGGCAGGAAATGGGATTCATGGGGATTCACAGAGCCACAACTGGCAGAAGAAAACCCATGTAACACCACGATGAACAGAGATGCCATCACTGCCTGCATTRSTGCTCAGAAGCACCCCTGGGACAAGCCAAGGAGTAAATTCAGGGGGAAAAGGGGTTTTCCCTCACCAGCACACAGAAACCCTGCCAGGGGAARAGCAGAAGCTTGGCTTTGGGATGTTTCAAACTACACTTTCTCATAGATCAACTGGCCAGAAAACTGGCTGATAGTAATGGTGTTTAGGTGATAAAAGTAACCTAAACACACCCAAAACAAAGATCCAGGGAGCAGCAGATGGTAGGAAATGGGATTCATGGTGCTTCACAGTGCCACAACTCTCCCACAGCTGATGGAAGAGCAACCCATGTAACACCACAATGAACAGAGATSCCATCACTGCCTGCATTACTTCTCAGAAGCACCCCTGGGACAAGCCAAGGAGTAAATTGAGGGGGACAAGGAGTTTTCCCTCACTAGCATGTAGAAACCCTGCCAGGTGAAGAGCAGAAGCCACACACACAGACCCACACACGCGTTTTCCCTTCGGGGGCCCTCGGCTCCGCACGCACATTCCAGAGGCCCTGGGGACAGGGCTGAGGTGGCGCTTTGCAGAGCGTGGCATCAATAGCAAAGCCCAGGCAGAGGCAGGGAGAGCTGCCCCACCTGACACGCTGCTGCATGGAGCCCTTCTAATCCCATAAAGCCCTTTTATGCAACCTCAGCTGAGCGAGGTCCTGTAAGGCAACGGTGTCAGTCGGACGCTTTCTCAGCTCCTCACAAAGGCCAAGCTGTTCTTGYCAAGGAAATGTTTCAGTGGCTCTGCGTGTTTGTGTTTGTTTTTTTGTTTTTTACACACCCAAGCCACAGTTGTTACAATTCAACTGCCAGCCAGAACCCTGGGATTGTGTAATTTTGCTCCAAGAAGGGGCTGAGCAGGAGATGGAGCGGACACCTCTAAGTGGAAAAAGGTTGAAACTGGATGGTCTTAAAGCCAAGACCATCTAAGCCAAGCTTAGCTCGTTCTAAGCTAAGAACCAGCTGTTCTAAGCCAAATGTTTTAAGCTAGATTCCAAGATTCCAAAGGGTTCTGTGCGTGTGTCCACCAGGAACTTGGAGAGAGAGCAAACAGCTCACTGCACACAACCCAGGAAGCTTTACCTCTCTGGAAGCTAACTCTGAGAGCAACATCCACCTCCAGAGTCAAGAGACTGTTCATAGAATTCAGGATTCTCAATTTCTGCTTCAGAACTTTGCACCTCATGGGTCCAACTCAGGATATTCTGTGGGTTTTTGACCTAATCTTGCCCAATTTCTGCTCTGAGTGCAACATCCAAACCTCAGGAAGGACCTGGCTGCCCTGTGCCACACCCACCACCCTGAGAGGAACCTTTTGCAGCATCCTTTGTGCTATTCCCATTCCAGTTCCACCAGTCTGAAGCCAGGAAATCAGAAGGTTTATAATTAAATCCAGTGCCACTGGAACTGGGATCCGAGGTGAGCTGTTTCCTCTGCTGCTCCCACCTGGAATGACTGAAATACTGCATTCCTATCCCACTTCCTCCTCTGTTAGGAAATTTCTCTTTGGTCCATCTGTACAATGACTGGATTAATTCTAGTTCCACTTTCCATATTTATCATTAATTGATGTAAAAAGCAAGACCCATCTGGTTTGCACGCACTTTACTGGTGTCACTTCCTGGGTTGTGAACTTCATCTCAAACATTGCTAATTACATTTTTTTTTTTCCTGGAGTTCAATCACCCAAGGATTTGGGAGAGATCCCAAGCAGAGTCCTGGCTACTACACAGGCCAAGCTTTATCAGTGACATCATGGAATTATTGCCCTTCCAAGAGGCAACTCAAGACAGATCCTGCTTCCCACTCATCTCAGGGGTCAGGAGTTTTTATGGCCTCATCAGCTCACACTTCCATCAGTGCCCCTGGATTTTCCCTTRCTGAAGTGGGGACTTTCCTGCTGGGGATAGGAGCAGGATGAGGCAGATTTAAGGCACCTACACAGACCTGTGAGGGCACTCTCAGTTTTGAGGTGCTCCAGAGTTTCCTTTTCAAGTGCCACTGGAGCTGGGATCCGAGGTGAGCTGTTTTCTCTGCTGCTCCCACCTGGAATTACAGGGCTCCTGAAATTCTGCATTCCTACCCCACTTCCTCCTGGATTAGGAAATTTCTTTTGGTCCATCTGTACAATGACTGGATTAGTTCTACTTCCACCTTCCACATTAATTTTTTCCTGTGGAATTGCCACACTTTCAGCCCTTTTTCTTCTCTTTCCACCACTTTTCCTTTAATAATTAAAAATCTTCTGGAAAATTGACAATTTGACCACGAGTCTTCACCACRGCACCTAAATTAATGATTGCACAGCTCAAGGAGTCTGAGTTATGCTGGACACCAGGCCTATATTATTTCATTTTGCACCCAGTAACCTCGAGTTGCTCTCTCTCTCCCCCATCATCRCATTCCCACTCCATGAGTATTTCCTAAATTGATTTATCACACTCCTCCTCCCACAAAGCCTACTGAATTTGAAGTATAAAAACCCAAAAGTCCAAGAAAATAATCTGAAGTTCAAGGTGAGTAGTGAAGATTTGATATTTGGAAGAAGAGCTGGACATTGGAGGCTCAACCACCTCATTCTGCACTGTCTTGTTTGGGCTTTTAAATGTTTACAGTTTTAAGTGTCTACATGAACTCTAAAAGATCCCAGATCTCCTTAGATTACAGTAAAAAAAAGGCTGTGGATTTTCCAAACTTCAGGCTTCCAAAACGAAATCTCAGCAAGTGCTCACAAAGGTTGTTCTGTTGGAATTCTCCCCTTCCACCTCACCCCTTTCCCGGTGTAATTTTCCCAGTGATCCCCTGACAGGATGCTGTGACATTGGGAGGGTCAGGGAAGGTGACAGGAGGAAAAGTGTTTTTCCCAGCCTGAGGGAATCCAAACCACCCAGGCCTTTACAGGACAGAGCTGAACCCCAGCCAGGAATCAAACCCAGCTTTGCCAAAACTCATCTTTGCAAATTCCACCATCCCTCATGGCCGTGCCAGTTCTCCTCCCTCAGGTCCATTCCCAACCAGCTCTGCCCTGGGCTCACCTCTCCCTGTCATTGTCCCCAAACAATGGGGCCTGGCTGTGGGAGACCATGAAATAAAGCAATTGGAAACTCCAGCAAAGAGTGAAGCAATTCCCATCACAATTATGCCCCAATGGCTGTTTTGATCCTTATCTTCCTCTCAATAGCGTGGCCAGAGCTTTCTTTAGGTGACAACCTCTCAAATGTCACTTCCTCCTCAATCAGCAGTGCCCAAATCTCAGTTGCAGCTTCTACAGGAGTCACAGCCCCCACACAGARGCTACTACACACACAGAATCACAGAATTACAGAATTCCCAGAATGACCAGGTTGGAAGASACCTTCAARGYCATCGAGTCCAAYCCAGSCCCAACAACTCAACTAAACCCTGGCACSCAGTGCCACATCCAGGCTTTGTTAAACACACCCAGGGATGGGGACTSCACCACCTCCCCAGGCAGCTTTCGGGGTCTCTTGGGGCTCAGAGTGACCCCAAGATGTGTTAGAAAGTCTCTTTTCCCAGCCCAGCAGTTGAAGAAGGAGTCAGAGCTCTTCAGTTCTTGGTCTCAAGGTTGTTTATTGTTCCTTATCTGTAAAATTCTTTCTCCTGTCCAGCCAAGGTCCATTCAGCAGGACAGTCAGAGGCTCTGCCTCCCCCAGGGCAGTGTTATCTTTTTATACTAAAAACTACATGTACAATATTTACAATCACTTCCCAATACCTATCACCTATGTTAGACAGTGAGCTTCTACTGTAAACCAATCCCAAAGTGCCACCATCACAGCAGAAGATGGAGGCCAAGAAGAAGAAGGAGAAAGGCTGGACACACACGGATTCCTCCATCTTTCCCCCTCAACCCCCATTCTAAAAACCCCAGAAAATCTATTTTTCACCCTGTGATAAATTCACTATCATTCCACTTAAACTTTTGTGGCTTGTGATTCTTCATCTAAGGTTCGTAATTGTTGTTTCCAAGGGCTCAATCAAAGGCACAGGGGGGTCTTGGGCTCTGTGCCAGGGTCTCTGAGCCCCCTGGGCAGGGGCTCGAGTCCTCCAGGGCAGCCAGAGGGATGTCCTGGGTTCCCACAGGCAGCCATTCCAGAACTTCATCACCTTTTCTGTAAAAAACTTTTCCCTGCTATCCAGCCTCTATTTCCCTTGGTGCAGCTTGAGGCTGTGTGCTCTGGTTGTGCCAGTGCTGCTGCAGAAAGAGCCCAGCCCCAGGTGAGCACAGGCACCTTTCAGGAGCTGCAGAGAGTGATGAGGGCAGCCCTGAGTCTCCTTTTCTCCAGGCTGAGCATCCCCAGCTCCCTCAGGGGTTCCTCATAGGGTTTAACTACAACGTTACACACTCCCAAAATCACCAGGACAGCATGTGCTTGATGAGTTTTCTAGTGGAAGATTCTGGAATTTCAGGACAGATGGAAATYCTCTAAGGTCCTTGGATCAGCTTCTGAGCAATGGGAAGGAGGAGAAGAGAGGATAAAAGCAACAGCACAGGGGAACTTCCAACCCAGCAGAGCCCACTCACCAGGGAAGGAAGCGCCAGTCTCCTTATGGAATCTGCTCAAACAGATTTTTKGGGGGTTTTTTTAGGGAAAAAAAAGGTGCAGATTCTTGTAGGTTTCAATCATTCAAGCTCTCTTCAACCATGCCTGGATAGATCCATACAGCGGCTTCCTCTGAGCATCTCAGGATGGACACATGGACATGGAAGGATCCAAAATCCCAGGTTCTACCCAGAGTTATTCCAGCATCCAGCAAAAAGGGAAAACAACAGCTGCTTCTGGTCAAAACAAACCAACCGAGCAAACCTCCAGCTTGTCCCTTTCCAGCACAGCTTTCCTGAGGGCCTCCAGCACTCAGCCACCACTCTGAGCCCAAAGCTCTTTCTGGATGCTACCACAGAGCTTCCCATTTTAGATATAGATGAAACTCACATGGAAGTTGGGAGATTTCCCCAGGGGAGAACACTGGACTCCGACCACCAGCAGGTTTTTTAATCAGTTCAGAAGGGATTTCTCTAAGAATGGGACAAAACATGGATGGTTTTCTCCCAGATACAGGATGGTTTCTGCATGTATAAACAAACTTCTATCCAATTTCTTGCCAAAACAGGTCCCCACCTTCCCCTGGACAAATTACCAAGAAGCTTGGCATGTGACTTATAAAGGAAAAAAACTCTCAGTGGATGAGCAGGGAAGATGTGACTCAGCTCAGCTGTGGAGGGCTGGAGATGTTCCCATTCCWGCAGAGGACTTCATGGGATGGAGGTGCCATGAGGAACAGCTCCATCAGGAGCACCACAAGGAGCTCCTCCCAGCTGCTGCAGCATTCCCCTGTCCTGCAGAGCAGCAGGCCTGCACAGGTGATGAATTACAACTCATTGAAGGGAGGATTTGCCTTCCCTTCCCAGTGAGGGGGAACAAACTCAGCAGAGGAAAKAATCAATTTTGGCTCTTTGGTGGTGCACCTGAACCACAAGGCTGAAGAATTTCTCCTCTCTCCTCCCTCCTCACATTACACCAAACCTTATTCAGGAGGTTTCCAGCCCATCAGAGCAAAGGACATTTTGATTTTAGGTAAAAACCTCAGCCCCAAGACATAATTTCCCTGGAAGGACCCACTCTGTCCACAAACAAGCAGAGAAAGAGGGTGGGGAAGGAAAGGTTGTGTTGTTTCCTCTCCYCTTCATCCTCTCAAGAATGAAACAGCAATCAGGGAGATTTACAAAGGATTTTCAACCCAACGGTGCCAGTGGAATGCACGGGCCAGGCGGCAACAGGGGCTTTCAGTGCTGAGTTAAGAGGCATTAGCTCTGCCCCTGGCAGCCTGTGCCAGGAATTATCCCCCCACACCATCCCCTCCTTGGCTGGACAGCTCCTGGACCCCCACTCCAAACCCCTGCTCCTTGGCCAGCCACTGCTTATTCTTATTTAATTTTTTTTTAATTTATTTTATTTATTTTAATTTTTTAGCCTAACATCATTTCTTTTGGCCTAGAGCCTGCAGCAGCATAGACAACAAGGAGTTGGGACTTTCATGCAGGGAAGCAGAAAAAGTGCAATGGAAGGTGAAGAATTAACCCAGAGAAGWAAATAAAAACTTGATGTTAACCCATTAACTCCATGTGGTCTAGAGGGAGAAAAAAAAAATCAAAAGCCCAAAAAAGAGACAGATTTTTAAAATATTGGGGCTTTTGTTTGGGTTTTTTGGGGGAGGRAGGAATAGTTTGTGGGTTTGGGGKTTTTTTTTACACTACTGAATATCCTTTCATCCCAGGATGTCAGCTCCATCCCTGACACAGGGTTAGAGAAATTCATGCTCTCAGGCACAGGGTGAGATTGTTGAGGTGCCCTGTGCAGGAGCTGGGCTCAATCCTTGCAGGTCCCTCCCAACTCAAGACATTCCATGATTTTTAATCTAAAATTGGGCCTAAAAGGACACAGAAGACAAAGGACATTTCTAGATGGCATACTTCTCTAGAAGATACACATCATCACCCTGCCTTGTTTTAGAGCAGTTTTTGGTGGGATTCAGGACCAGGAAAGGACCACAAGTGTCATGGATCACACGACAGAACACAGCACAAGAATTTATACAAGATTTTAAAGACAAAACATCAAAGTAAGTGGCCCAGCTGCTCAGTGGTCTGAGTTTCTTGTGCCAAACTTGAGCCCCATGGAAACCCATCTGCTCCYACCACAAATCCCAAATTCCTAGAAGCCAAAATGTCATCTATAAACCTGTAGAAATAGCTTTGATTTTCTGTTCCAAGCAAAGAAAATCCAAGTTCATGATCTTTCTCACCAGCYTCCCTTATCTGGGAAGAGTTGCACAGAATAAATGATATTTGGCATTTGAAATCTAAACAAAGAGGCCCAAAAGCCCCATAAATGTTTGTTCCCTGAGCTTCTTGCACTGATGCTGCTTTTTATTTATTTATTTTACCMAGAAGGAATCAGAAAGCACCACACAGAGGGTAAGGACATTCCTTCAAAAGGGTAATTCCAGCTCCCAAAACACCCCCTGCCCATCCTTCTTTTAAGGATCAACTGTCCAATTAAGAAATGACACCTCAATTATTTTGACTTTTAACCCAATAACCAACCACCCATGCCCTGCAATGGGGACTTTTTTATCCAATTACACAAAACCAGCCAAACCCATGGAGAAGAAGGGAAAGAAGGAGAAGAAAGAAGAAGGAGGAGGAAGAAGAGGACCAAATCCTGCAGATCCAGACAGGGCTGGAAGCTCCACAGGGAGAGCTCCRCTCAGGCCAGTGCAGGGATCAGACCTTTTGACTCAGACCAGGCACAGCATAAAAAAAATATAATAATAATAATGAAAATGATAATAATAATAATAGTAAATGGCAGCCATTGAGAAGRGAGCCATTTTTCCAAAGTGCACATCACTGAACGTCAAGGCTCGCTGCCACCGGAAGCTGTGAAGCCCAGAATGATGAACAGACTCCAAAATGGATTCAACAAACTCAGGAAAGGGAGGTTCAGCCAGTTGGGTGATGAAACACGAGGGCTCAGGAAGCCTTTAAACCACAGGCTGCCAGCAGGACACGTCAGGAGCCACATCACTGCTCCCTGCCCTCCTTGGATCCCCCAGAGATCCAGGAGTGGCTGGATAAACCTTTGATTTGACCCCAGATGGCAGCTCTTGTGTTCCCAACCACCTGCAAGACGCWTCTTGCTCCACTCCACAATGTTAAATGTTGGACATTTAACACTGAACCCATCTGCACTCTGGAACCCTTTGGATGGCAGCAGGAACAGCCCCAGAGGTGTCAAGCACACAGCACACTGATATTTTACCAACTGGGCCCTTCCAGGGCTTAAAGGAGTCTTATAAAAGAGAGAGACTTTTTACAGATAATAATAAAGGAATAAGTTGAATCTCATCTTCTTTTTTGCCAGGGTAGGGATTAAATGTGTGAGATGGAATTTCTTGTTGGGWCTCAGCTGTTTATCAGTTCTTATCTCTGTCACAGTCTCACAAACCCTGAGTTCTGCAGCACTTCACTCTAACAAACTAAAAATGGAGCCCCATCTCTCTCTGCAAGGCCTTTGAAGGATCAACTGTCCAATTAAGAAATGACACCTCAATTATTTTTGCTTTTAACCCAATAACCAACCACCCATGGCTGCAATGGGGACTTTTTATCCAATTACACAAAACCATCGAAACCCATGGAGAAGAAGGAGAAGGAAGGAAGAAGAAGGAAGGAAGGAAGAAGGAAGGAAGAAGGAGAAGAAGGAGCAGCCTCCACTCTAAAACTTCCACCTTGCTTTATATCCATTACTGTATTCTAAACCCTTAAACTCTGAGTTTCCCACCCTGTGATATCACACACTTCTATTCAAACTCCACACCCACAATCCCAGTTCTGTCATTCCATTTTGGAAGCTTCTCCACGGCCTCWGGTCAATGCAGTGTTCTCTTGGGGGTCAGTGCCTGGCAGCACAGAAATCTGAAATTCTCARCAGCCAGGGTTCCAACAAGAATAGGACAAGGGGGAATAGTTTTAAATAAAGAGATTTAGATGAGGTGCTACAAAAATGTTCTTAGCTGGTGTAAAACAGGTTGTCCAGAGAAGCTGTGGCTGCCCCATCCCTGGAAGTGTCCCAGGCCAGGCTGGATGGGCTGGGAGCAATCCCAGGGCAGGCTGGATGGGCTGGGAGCAATCCCAGGGCAGGCTGGATGTGCTGGGAGCAATCCCAGGGCAGGTTGGATGGGCTGGGAGCAATCCCAGGGCAGGCTGGATGGGGCTGGGAGCAATCCCAGGGCAGGCTGGAAGGGGCTGGGAGCAATCCCAGGGCAGGTTTGATGGGCTGGGAGCAATCCCAGGGCAGGCTGGATGGGCTGGGAGCAATCCCAGGCCTGGTTGGATGGG
>JACDOX010000264.1:705260-721517 GCA_014549065.1 Cardinalis cardinalis | reverse complement strand
CTTTCAGTTAAAGGGAAAATAATTTTCAATTCTAATTTAAAAGTGCAAGAAAACATGATAGGAGGTATCTTGAGGAAAAACCCTCATGGGAAGAGTTTTCACAGGTTTAGTGTTATCCCAGCAGGTAMACATCATCCAGAACACCTTAAATCAACCTGTGTGAGTTCCCATTTCCTAAAACAGCCAACAAAAGCTCAGAAAAGCAGCAGRGCAGAAAGGCAGGACTGAGATCAGTAAATCTGCCATGGTCTAGCACTGGGTCCTTTCAATATCCCACACTGGGCATTTCCAAGTGCCAAAGAAYTTGAGGGAAAAGGGGAAATGCTTCTGGTACCCTCCAAGAGAGCTGGAGAGGGCCTGGGGACAAGGGATGGAGGGACAGGACCCAGGGAATGGCTCCCACTGCCAGAGGGCAGGGATGGATGGGAGATTGGGAATTGGGAATTCCTGSCTGGGATGGAATTCCCAGAGCAGCTGTGGCTGCCCCTGGATCCCTGGCAGTGCCCAAGGCCAGGCTGGATGGGGCTTGGAGCAGCCTGGGACAGTGGAAGGTGTCCCTGCCCACAGCAGGAGAGTGGCATGATGTAGAATTTTTATCTTGTTTTTTCCTCTATAAGGCTTTTTAAGGACAAATTGTCTAGTTAAGAAATGACACTTAAATTATTTTCACTTTTAACTTAATAACTAACCAGTCATGTTTCACAATGTGGACTTTTATCTAATTATTTAATACTACCTAAACTCATGAAGAAGAAGGTGAAGAAGAAGGATTAGTTTCTATTTTAAAACTTCTATTTTGTTTTTTATATATTACTACATTCCAAAATTTTTTATTCTAAGTTTTCTACTATGTGATATTATACACATTAATTCAAACTATACACACATAATTGTAGTTTTATAATTTAATTTTGGAAGCTTTCTCCACAGCCTCAGCTCAAATGCAGTGTTCTCTTGGGGGTCAGTGCTTGTTAGTACAGAAAGTCTAAAATTTTCAGTAACCAGGGTTCCAACAGCATGAGATGATTTATCCTTTACCCTTCTAATCCAAACTATTGAGTGATTCTATGATTATTTTTTGAGTCTAAAGAGTTTTACTCTTTAGACCTCAGAAACAGGTTTTTGGGGGGGTCTATTCCCCAACCAATCTCCAATACAGGGTTTAAATTTTTTTTTTCCTTTGGAAAGATTGCTGAGTTTCAGCTGAATGGAAGGCATTAGGTTTCACCAGTGAGAAACTACAGAGAGTTCATAAGTCCCAGCTGAGAGAGRCCCCAATAATTGACACATTTGGGAAAAGCCAACTGGTGCAATTTCTGCACAGAGCATYGACCCAGGAGGATGTTCTGCCTCACAACATAAAGTGCTTGTGTTGAAAACACAGGATCCATTCCCAACCCAGGCCTGGGCRATCAGTTTTCTAAAATGTTCAGAGCTGACATCTCATTTGAAATAATTATCTGCATCCCGAAATTCCTCTGAAACACGCAGAATGCTACAGAATCCATCTGTGAAAGAGATGAAGAGATTTGAAAGTTTGGGGTCTAAATTATTCCTTGTGAATTCCTTTGGGAACAAGGAGTGGAAGAAGCAAAAGGAACAAAATCATTACAGACAAATTACCTGAATTTGAGCCACTCAAGGGCCAGGAAACATCAGCATAATTCTATGTATGCAGTAGGAAATCAATTCTACTAAAAATAATAGAAAAATGGCCATACTCTGCAAGGCAGCAGAATCCTYTTACACATTCCCATCTTTTCTTAATTCCCAAAGGACAACTAAAGGGAAAGAAGGCAGTGGGCAATGGGAGGAGCAAACTCATTTTTGAGAATTAAAATTCATTCTCATAGTGTCAMAATAAAAGGCAAATTCAGGGAAAGAACATTCCCAGTTGTTCCCAGGTCATCAGTATTCCTCATTTTCCAGGCTTTAGGTTTCCCTGGTGTGACAACCAAATTCAGGATGACCTATAATAATTCCAAGTACTCCAAAGTAATGAAAAGAAATCTGATTTTCAGCATCAGGAGCAATGCTGGAGTAAGTGGACTCCTGACAGCTTTCTCTGAGCTCTGTGTCAGACAGCGCCTTAAAAACACCCACGAGGACCCAAATGTGTTTTCCATGGAATACAGAACATGGATAATGTGTTCTAAATCAGCCCTGGGGCCAGGCAGTTAATGAGAACAGAAAAGAAATATTCAGTAATTGCCCATTCACTGCAAGAGGAGAGGAACTGCAGAACAAACCTCGCATGGAATCACGGGGCAGAATTCCATGGCAGGGTGCAGGCACGGAGGGGATGACTGAGGTAACTCCTCTGGAGCTTCCCAAACTAAACTCTGAGCTCTTAATTAGCAGTAATTGTGCAGTAAAAGGTGTCTCCTGATACCTGAGGTGCTGGCATTGAATCACAGATTACATCTGGATTCACTTGCAGATGCACTTTTGGTTTTTCACGGATTTGCCAGGAATTGTGTCCAGCACTACAAGGGACAAGMGAATTCCAGGGGGTCCAGGGTGTACCTGAGGGTACAGACACACCAGGGGAAATCCTGGGGGGTGAATAAATAAAAAGTGAATTTTTTGACAACACAGGTGGAATTTGTCCAATATGGAAGCACAACAACAAGGGAAATAAAAATTAAATAAGGATTAAAACCCCCACATTGGGGTATATTCCATAAGCAAGACAGCTTTGCTGGAAGTCTTCACAAACAACCTGAATCCTCCTTTTCAGTTCAGCTCTTGATATTCCAACACGAGCAGGGATAAAGAACACTGAGAACCCTTCTTGAACTACTCCATCAACAGATGCTCATTAGAGCTAATCACAACCAGAGCAGCCCCAGCCTGAAATGGAGTTTCCATCTGTCTCCAAAATGCACGTGGGCTTAGCTGTACAAATCCCACATCCCACCTACTTCTGTGGATCTGGACACTGAGTCATTATTCCCAGGAGGATACAGGGCACAGCTACATGGAGCCTATCAGAATTAGCGTTAACAAGCTAAAAATATTAAAAAAATAAAACCAGAAGGATCTCAATTAATTTCCAAGTGTCACAAAGGTGATCAGCTATAGAGTAAAATCTCAAAAAAATATATTAATAATGATACTGGAAAAATATAGACTTATATTCCAAATTAAAAATTAAAATAAAAACTTGCTTGAATAAATCTCCTCAGTAGGGAGGATAAGCAGAACCAGAGCTGCCCAYTCAATATACGAAGACAGTTCAGGGCAAAAGAAGTTAAAATCTGTCCGAGCCCTGCTTGCACTCCAATTTAGCCTGAGTCATTATTTTTTCCCCAAATTCTGTGGCGAAACATGTTTAAAAGGAAGAGTATGAATGTAAATTGAAGGGAAATTCAGGATATTCAAGGAAACTTGGTAGTTTAAGCAGACCCAGGGTGAGACCTGCCTTTGGTTTCTTGGACAAACCAAACCAGAATTCCCAGCTCTTTCAGCAAATCCTACACAACCACGCTGCTGAAGCAGCAGCTGAAACCCAAGAGCTCTGTGACAAAACTTGGCCAGGTCCTTGCCTGGGAGCCGGGATCACATTCCCCAGCCCCTCTCTCCGTCTGAGCCCGAGACTTTCCCGCTGGCCCCATGTCAAGAGCCCTGTCCCACTCCCAGCCTCGGCGGCTCCCCGCTGCCAGAGCCTCCTGCCAGACCTCCCCTGAGGCTGGGGGGGTGTCCAGCATCCATCCCTGATCCTCCTATCCCAGGGACACCAACCTGGATGTCCCACAGCTCATTTCTGCGAAACCCCGCGAGCGATGCCGCGGCCTGAACCGCGGGAATGAGAGGGGTGGGAGCTTCACACTCCTCAGGTGCCATTTGTTTTCCTGGTGCTGGAGAAAGGAATCCCTCCAGTTTACCCCTGTCCAGCCCCAAAAACAGCAGTGCTCCAAAAATGTATTGCTCACAGGCAGCTGGAGCAACRAGAAATGAAACCAAAATCATGGAGATATACGGAGGAAACGACTGGGAGATGTTCACTTCATTGTCCCAGGTCTTGGGATGAAAGGAGCAAGAATAACCCACCCTAGCACAAAAAAAATTGCTATTAATCATCAAAAATACTCTTTGTATTMATTTCTTCCACCCTGTGTCACTTTAAGCAAGAACTCAAGACTATTTTTCCAGGATCATGACTTCCCACCCAACTTTCTGCATCCACAYTGAGGGCTTTGACATTTCAGTAATAAACCCTAATCCATTCTAGAGCTGTCAAGAAGCAAAGTGAAGTTTAGCAAAGCAAATGGCAGCTTCAAGGAGGAAAGTAATGCCCAAAGAACACAAAGATAAGAGGAAAACCTTTCTAACATAATTTCCTTGTGAATCAAAAGCTTTCTTCACCGTGGAATTTTCCTCTGAGGTAAAGAGCGCCATGCCACTAATTAAAAAAAAAAAAAAATCTCAAAGTTTCCAAAGCATTTCAAGTGATAAAACCCAAATTAGAGCCTGAAAATAAATCATAACAGTAATATGCACACACTTGAGAGAAGAGGGGAAGAAAAAAAACAAACCAGATATAAACCTACACTGGAAAAATCTTGCACTTAAGTGTAGCCAAAATGCCAGTCGCTACATGTCACATTTGGGCGCTCCAGGCAACGCTATCACAATGGCTAACAGGGGCAGGCAGAGCTCCAAGACCTGAGTCCAAAGCCCAAGAGGACACACAGATGCTCCTCGGAGAACAGGGATGGCATCTCAGGCTCTCTGCTGAGGCTTTCACACACGTTCAGCATCCTGAGCAGCAGCGCRAGTCAGAGCAAGGCTGCGACCTTTGGGACGCCGTTCCCGGCTAATCCTGCCCGAAGGAGGGCCCCAGAAAACATTTAGATTGAAGGATCCGTGAGATTAAGATGTTTATCCACGCTGTGTCCTGCACAGTTGGGATTTCAGTGTCTCCTGGCTGCACGAGCTCRGGAGGACCAAGGGCCAAGAACGAGAGAGGGGAGGGATAGCAACGCTCACAACTGCTCCGAGTGTTTGCTGGAAACCTGTCCCCAGGCTGCAGATAAAGGAGTAAAACAGGATCAGGGGAGATTTTCCCCACATGGAAACACCTTGGGAGGCTGAGCTGACACAGCTGTTGGGGCCAACAAGTGAAGAGCATAGTGTGAGGCTCTGTAGGGTGAAATGYTTAAGTTTTACAGATGTTTACATCTGGCTTTGGCCAGGAAAGGTGCCATGAACCCCTAAAGGTCACCCCAGGCTATCAACAGTCCAAAGTGGACTCAGAACAAATGTTAAGGTCAACTAACTCCTGCTCTGCCTGGAGAAACCAASTGTATGCAGAGCTGAGGGTCTCCCTCCCATTCCAACCTGGAAGGGCATTCAGCACCAGAGTCCCAACAGGGAAACCTCATGGAGACACTCAAATCACAGAATATCCTGAGTGAAAAGGAACCCACAGGGATCATCAAGTCCAACTCCAGCCCTGCAAAGATACCCCAACAACCCCAGCCTGTCCCTGAGAGCATTGTCCAAACGCTCCTGGAGCTCTGGCAGCCTCAGCCATGCCCCACCACTCTCTGGGGGAGGAAGATATCCAACGTGAACCCCTCAACAGCTTCCTGCTGTTCTTCTGGATCCTGTCTCTGGTCACCACAATGCCTCAGGTTTGGCTTTTCTATTTTCAGATTCTGTGCTGCTTTAGTGTGTGGGGCTGAGCTTCACATCAGGGCATGGKGAGCTCTGTGCACAGAGCAGGGAGACAAAACAATTCCTGCTCCAGCTGGGCACCAAGGACAAATGATCCAAATCTCAGCCCCAAGAGCACAAACACCGTGGGCTGCAGAGAGAAAAACAAGCAGGGTGGGACTGCAGGGGCTAAAGCTGGAATGGGACAATGAACTGCAAGATGCAAATGGAGCAGAACTGATCCCAGGGAGAGAGCCCGGGAGCGCTGGTGCATTTTGGGGCCATTTTGGTTCATCTTGGGTGCAGCCCTGGCTGGGCTCTTGTGCTGCCCAAGGTGCATCCATTGAGGTTATCCTTTTAATAAATCCCTGCTTTATTCTTTAGCTCTGTCCAGCCTCTGCTCTAGGTCAGCCCTCACAAGGCATCAACTGCAGAGAGGAGCTCAGTGCCTGCACCTACAATTCCCTCAGGACGAATCTGCTGACTGCTATCCCTGGAGGATAATGCTGAGCCCTTCTGAGTTTGCAGCAAGGGAATGAAGGTCTCCAAAGCAACTTTGGCCACAGAAAAACACACCTGGGACAAAGTGGAGGAGAGTTGAGGTGATACAGTGGCAGGGAGGATGAAGACAGCAGCAAGAAAAGAGACTTCCCCCATGCACATGGAATGAGGAGACAGGGATTTATAGAAAAGTGACCAGCAAAAACCTTTCTATCCCACYTTCATCCTGGAATAATTATCTTTTGTAGAGCGTTTTTAGCAGTTTGTAAACTCCAGGTTTAGGAACCTCACACAAGACAATCTGGGTCACMTGCGAGGAGACAGCACAACTTGGTTCCAGCACAGAAAATCCACACTGAGCTACAACAGCACCGCAGTTCCTAGAGAGSTTGTGGATTCCCCATCCCTGGAATTGCTGGACATTGGGGCTTGGAGCAACCTGGGACAGTGGAAGGCTCTCTGTCCATGGCAGGGGGTTTGAATGAGATGGGCTTTGAGGTCCCTTCCAACCYAAACCATTCTGGAATTCTACAGTCATGCCTTTGGATGCTGCATGGCAGGAGATCCATGAAGGAACAGGACAAGGCAACCACTGCTGCCAGAATATTTCTGGCCCAATACCTCCTGTGGCCCATTTAGGATGATGGGAAGTGGGTCCTGGGCAAGGATGGTCCCTGATAATTCTATGTTCTTCCACATTTGGTCACAATAAGTGGATGAGTGAATCAGAGAGAAACCACTGGACGTTCCCCAGCAAGGTTTTACAGCTTCCAAAAAAAAACAAACCCAACCAAAAAGTCCCCAAAAAACCCCAACATTAGTTCCACACTGAAGGTCCCAAAGCTTGTGAGGCAGGTTTAATTTTAGAGCACACTCATCGGATTTGCTTACATAATTTTCTTGATTTGGAAAGCTTTTTATTTTCCTTAGTGAGAAAAGCTGTCCAAATTTATCACGTTAAGTAGGGGGCTGCTTGCCCAAAAGGATCTTAAAATACATTGGCTGCGATTTTCCTTTTAAAGTTTGCATATCACAATTAGGGCAACACGGAATTAGAGCAGCTTTAAAGAGTGAGGTGGGAAAGAAACCATTAAAAAGGACAAATCCTTACCAAATTATCCTGGCACCTAAATGCAACAGCTCTCAGGTTGTCCAGAGGCTGCTGAAAACAGGGCAGCAAGAGATCAAGAAGTGTTCCAGTGTGAACCCATTAAGCAGGATGTATATAAATCCCACAGCAGAGATTTTGAGTGATTTTAAGAGTTTTCAGTGATTTTGAGAACATCATCTTTAGAACTACTGGGGAAGATGTTGGCTTCATCTCACTGGACAAGAGCTTGGTGGGCAAAGAAATTTCCCCTTTGGATCCTCAAAGGGACAGGACTTGGCTGTGATTCTACTCCTGATTTAAATCKGCTCAGCTCCTCCACCCAACCACCAGATGATCACAGCAAGAACTCATGAAGTTCTTAGGCTCTTCCTAGATTTGCTCTTCCTAACATGAAACCACAAAAAGCCATTAAATCCATACACCAACATCTCACTCAATCCATTACTCCCMATTTTTGACACTGATTAGTTCATTTTTGTGGATGGAAGTTGAGGATCTCCTCAAACAGAGTTTCCATCCCTGTGGAAAAGCTGCAGGAGTAGAAAGAAGGGAGAAACTCACACAGAAAATACAGAAAACCTCACCAATCCCATGAATGCCACAGGTCAACATCCCTCAGATTGAAAGTTTACAGGAGGAAAAATCCAGTTTAGGTGTTGCCAGGCATCTTCTACCTTCTGAAAGCCCATTTTTAGGGCCATCCAGCAGATCCCCCTGCCACCCAATGGTCACAGCAACACACAATGGAAGAAGTGGCACTGCAGTGAAATAATTTAATTTGAGTCTAAAATGAAATCCTCCCAGGACTCAGCAGGTCTTGCATTCAGGTTTCCAGCACTCCTGACTACTTACAAGAGCAGCTCTGGAGCTCTACAACCCCCCAGGAAGCCACAAGGGATGGGAAACGACACTGGGCTGCTCTTGGATGTAAGCAACTTCCACCCCAAAGGCAGCTTGTTGGGCTCCCTCTTTGGATGATGGTCACAAACTCAAACTCTGTGAGCCTGACCTCAAAGAGGCCTTCAAAAAGCTACCCTAGAACAGGCAGAGAACCTTGGAATTGTTTGGGTTGTGAAAGACCTTAAAGATCATCCAGTGCCACCCCYTGCCATGGCAGGGACACCTCCCACTATCCCAGGTTGCTCCAAGCCCTGTCCAGCCTGGCCTTGGRCACTTCCAGGGATGGGGGCACCCCCACCTATCCCTAAGAGAGGAGAAGGTTTTGATGTATTAATGCACCTCTTTATAGATCCTGAGGTTTAAAACCAGCATAATTCCAAAATAAAAATGTATCCCGAGGTGAAAGAGTTCTCAGCAACACCTTGGTGTCTTCTCAGGAGTTCCTCAGTTGGACATTTACACAAAATTGATGTGTTCTCAGTAGTCTTTCAGTATTTCCCAGAGCAAAAAGTCCCCAAAAGTCTTAAGAGATGCTAAAGATGAAGTTAATGGCTTAAAGAAGAAAACACCAGCACCTCATGGTGCTAAACTCACCAGGCACTGCCACCAAAACCTAGGGAGAMAGAGCTCAGCTCAGGCAATTAAAAACAATGTCATATAACTAAAAATTTAAATTAAAGAAGGTATTTCTTTTTGAGGGTACTTTTTGAGCAAAAATAGAGATTTAGATTAGATGTTAGACAGAAATTATTCCCTATGAGGGTGGGGAGACCCTGGCACAGGGTACCCAGAGAAGCTGTGGCTGCCACTGGATCCCTGGAAGTGTCCCAGGCCAGGCTGGGCTTGGAGCACCCTGGGACAGTGGAAGGCGTCCCTGCCCATGGCAGAGGGTGGAACAAGATGATCTTTAAGGTTCCTGCCAACCCAACTCAACCCATTCCATGACAATAAAAATGAAGAGTAAAGCTCCCCAAATCTGGCCATTGATTTCCATCACCGCTCCAGAAAACTTCACCAGAATAACCAGACTTGGAGCAGAACCACAGCAGCCACRCTGTCGCTGTTTGTGCCAAGCTCCAGCCAAGCCTGAAGGCCACCAGGGCCTGAGGAGCAGCTTGGTGATGTCCTTCAGCTGCTGTGGAGAGGGAAGGAGGAGCTCCTTGGTGGCAAGAGAGTGAGATTAAATCAGCCTAGGGCTCAGGCAGAGCTGTAAGYGAGACACAGCCTCTGCAGGGCAGCACAGAGGGGCCTTTGAGGGATTTCTGAGACAGAGAGGTCTCACAGCCCCAGCACATCAGGGCAGCAGCAGCATCCATGTCCTGCCTGTGTGCAGTGTCTGTTCCCCTCTCCACAGCCTGCAGGGACCCTTCAGCAGAGCCATGAACGACCCAACCTAAAGAAACTCTGGGTTTGTTCACCAACCCCCCCAAAAAAAAATCCTCCCACAGCTGCCAGCTGCTGCTGCGGCCACCCAAACTGCTCCCCCAGTTCTGAAGGGATGCTGGACTAAGGAGAGGAGCTGAAATATCCTGAGCAGGAGGAGCAGGAGGGGAGGGTGAAGTTACACAGGGCTATTAGTAAAATAAACCGTGCTCTGGCACGCTGGAGGAGCCTTACCCAGAGCAATGCTGGCACTCATTGCAGTCACTGCGTTTAACCCTTCCTTTCCTTGGGAAGGAAAGGTGGCAAAGCTGTGCCCAGCAGCCACTCCCTCCACAATCTGCTCAAAGTTGCTCCTCAGGGATTAAAGTTGGATGCAAAGCAGGGATCAGGAYGGTATTAGGTCAGAGAATGGGGTGTGGGATGAGCACAAAGGGCGGAGAGCCCCATCTGCAGAAGGGTCAGTGCTACATCTTCTGCCCTTCACAGTCAAAATGTTTAGGATCAGCATGAAGGAAATAAAAAGTCATGATATTTTTCCCCTCAGGGATCTTCCCTGGCACTGGCAGGATTCCCCTCTTCTCCTCCACACCCACATCAGCCAACACTCCAAATGCAGAGGAAAAGCCCTGTCCCACCCAGCTCCCTCCAAAGCAAGAATTATCCAGGGCACCACATGGAACGGTTGTTTTTCACAAAAACTTCAGGAAAACTGAGGCCAAAAAGTCTTTCACAACCACAGCTCACCCTCAACTGCAGAGAAACTCCCCAGCTAAAGGAGGAGTGTGCTGTTGGTCAAGTATTCCCAGYTCACCCAGAGACTTCAGGACAGCAGGGAAAAGCTGATGGGTGACTCACTGCCCTGCATTTTGCAGTGAAAAAGCAAAGAGAGCTTGGGTTGAAGAGTTAAACGGGGAAAAAAAATTTAAAAAATATTTGGAAAAGAAAACAAAAGTTTAAAAAAATTAAGGAGAGTAAACACCTGTAAAACACCAATTTTTAGCAGTGGCTCAGCAGATGCAGGAGGAGCTGGTTCACACATGAGCTGAGGTGAAGTTTGCAGCTCTCAGTGTGAGAGGCTGCCTGCATTAGTCACCGGTAAGGGGACACTCCAGCAATGCTCAACTGGAACGAATGGAGGCCAGGAATGCAAAGTRGGGTGGTGAAACCACATCAGTTTTGGAGTGCCTCCTCCAAACAAGGCTCTAAAGTGCCCTTAATTCAGTTCAGCCTGCTTTGCATTGAAATCAAGTCCGTTAAAGTGAATTAAGGACCTTTAATCCCCAAGGAGAGTGTTTCCACCAGGGCTAGTTAAGAGTAATTGAACTAATCCACTTTAAAAGTCACTTCAGATTAGTCGTGCTAAGTGGCTGTGCAGATGAGGCCTGGGAGCACAGGGACTGTCTCTAGCATGCAGTAATCCCATCAATCTGCCCCAGGGAGGACAGCTCAGGCCTGGGAGGGATCCAAACCACTCCAAGAAGAGCACTAATAGAAATGTCTCCTGGTGCCTGACAGGTGCCACCTGGTTGCAACCAAAGGCATTTTCCACGTGGATTTTCTGGGCAGACCATATTTGCTGGGCATGGCCAAGGGGAAATTGGGGTTTATGGGCAGCTCCCTCATCCAACAAGTGCTGGCAGCATCTCCCACTCGAGCCATGCTCACATCCCCTCACTGAAATATCAAATACAGCTCTCCCTCCATTCCCCCTGCCCCAAAGGGGTCAGAGAACAGATATGGGGTTTGTGCAGGAGGGAAGGGGCCAAGTCCACCTTGCACTGATGGCTGGGGGTGACTGGATCCCCCATTTATAGTGCTACCACACCAATCCTGCCCTTCTGCAAGCTCCCATTTCCCACTGGTTTTCATCCCAGCTTCTCCACTGCTTAGAGCAAAAGCAGGTCAGCCCCACACAATTCCCACAGAAACAGCGATCAGGAAGCTAAGAAGGGCAAAAAATCCAAACAAAGGGCTACCATCCCTCACTGAAATATCAAATGCAGCTCTCCCTCCATTCCCCCTGTCCCAAAGCAGTCAGAGGATGGATCTGGGGTCTGTGCAGGTGGGAAGGGGCCAAGTCCACCCTGCACTGATGGCTGGGGGTGATTGGATCCCCCATTTATAGTGCTACCACACCCATCCTGCCCTTCTGCAAGCTCCCATTTCCCACTGCTTTTCATCCCAGCTTCTCCACTGCTTAGAGCAAAAGCAGGTCAGCCCCACACAATTCCCACAGAAACAGTGATCAGGAAGCTAAGAAGGGCAATAAAACCAAACAAAGGGCTACCAGCCRCCCCAAACCACATCCTGCCTCCATTTTTACCCCAGGTCCCCCCTTCCCCAGAGCCGCCAGCAGCAAAGAGCAGCCTCAGCCCAGGTTTTGCCTTTCTAGGAAACCACAGAGCCCCTGTTTCACGCAAGCCACTGCTTCCCCAGCTAAGAATAATCCCCCCAGCTGCTGTTTGATGTCCCCATCGCCATGGATGCAGTGTTTTTTCTCGGGGACATCCGCAGGGAGAGGCTGCGTGTGTTCGCTGCCGTTAATGTTTCCTGTGCGGTTCGGGCTGCTTTACCTCCAGGTATGTTTATTCCACTACTTGAGCAAAGCAGCAGACTTTTTAATGGAACTGTTGATATTTTTCCTGGCTGCTGCTCCTCCTGGAGAGGCGAGGCAGTGTACAAACGGAGTTCATTGCTAGCTCCAGCCTGGAGCTGCTCTGCTCCTCCTGGGACTGCGGGGAATTGAAGGTTTCCATTGCACTGGTCAGGTTTCCTCCTTCTCCCAGCCTTCAAGTTTTAGACACACAAACAGAGGAGCTCGGGCAGCTGACAGGAGCAGGAGCAACGTGTGGCTGCTGCTTGAAGCAAGRGCAGCAGCTGCCCTGGAAATGCAGCCACGCATCTCCCAGCCAGACTCTGGGAAAGGAGAGCAGGTGCAACGCTGCGCCCCAAAACGAAGCCTGCACCACTCATCTTGTTCTGCAGCCAGACCTCGTGGGCTGGAGCGTGGTGTTTCCTGCTTTTAAACACTTCAGACCTCACCAATTCAGCAGGAAGATTCCTATAAATTTGCCTTTGGATCCCCCTACAAATTTGCCTTTGGATCCCCTTTATTGCTGCAACAGGAGGAGAAACTCAACCCAGCAGGTTCTGCTTTGTCAGGCACATATTGAGGGCATTTTCAAATAAAACCCATAGCCCAACAGCCTTTTGGGGCTTTAAAGGATGGGCACCAAAKCCCTGAGTCAGCTCAGAGCTGCTCCCTGTGAGAGCAGCCGTGTGCCACAGCTGAAGTTGTTGTATTTGCTGGGACTCCCATGGCAGGGAGGAATGATGGATCTGACTCCATGTTCTCAGAAGGCTCATTTATTATTTTATGATACTATATTAAAGAATTCTAAACTAAACTAAAGAATACAGAAAGGATACTTACAGAAGGCTAAAAAGATAATAATGAAAAACTCCTGACTCTTTCCAGAGCCCTGACACAGCTTGGCCCTGATTGGCCAAAGAGTGAAAACAACTCCCAGCAGAATCCAATGAAACAATCACCTGTGGGTAAACAACCTCCAAACACATTCCACATGAGCACAACACAGGAGAAGCAAATGAGATAAGAATTGTTTTCCTTTTTCTTTGAGGTTTCTCAGCTCCCAGGAGAAAAATCCTGGGCAAAGGGATTTTTCAGAAAATGTGAATGTGACCCTGAGCAATCTCTGCTCCCTTCACCCACAGCGGGGTAAAACTGAACATCCAGACAGGTCAGACAGCAGCTCCAAAGCCCTTTCAACCCAAAGCACTTGACAGGAGCCTGCAGAGAGCCCTGGGAGCAGAGCAAACAGCCCCACATGGGCAGGGAGGAGCAGCTGCTTGGACAAGGCCACTGATGTGGGCAGCAGCAGCAGAGCATCCCTGGGAGCAGCTCAGCTCAGCCCTGGCTCTCTGCAGGCTCTGGGAGTCACCCCTCACTGCTCACCATGAGCCTGTGAGGGGGCACATCCAGGCAGAAACACGCCTCACAGAGCCATGGTGTCACAGGGTCAGCCCCAAACTGAGGCGTGTGTGTGGCTGTGAGTCAGCCCAGGCCAGGCTGTCAGCTCAGCTGCCCCCTCCCAGCCCCAGCTGTCAGATTTTCCATGAGCCTGGAGCAGCCCCAGGGGTGCAGGGCTGAGGGAGGATGCCCTTCTCCTGCCCTGGTACCTCCCACCCTGCCCTGGCTGGGACAGCCCTGCTGAACCCACACTGTGCACAGGGAACACAAAATCCCACTGCAGGTATTCCTAAGGCATCTCCACAACATCAGATTTGGTTCTTCATGGTTGGGGATCCCTCTGCAAGCCCAGCTGATCCAGGATTATTCCTGGTCCCACCGCCTTGCATGCACCATCCCTTTAGCTCAGTGCCTGCCCTGCACCTTGCAGAGAGGCCTGGAAACACATTTTCCTCAGCTCCACAAACCAGTTTGGACATTACAGCTCGTAACACTGACCACAGGGACCGCTCAAAGCCTTCCTCACACCCTCCCAAGGGCAGCTCTTCAGCTCCAGTCCTCTCTCTCCAAACTCATGCTAAGCCTCTGGATTTCCAGAGTCAACAAGGGACAAGCCAGAAGACAGAAAGAGTCCCCAGGGACGCAGCACAGCTGTGCTAACGAGCCAGAGGAAGTGTTGGATCTCTGGTCAGACCCTGTAATTCAGCTCAAGTGGCTGCTTCACCTCTGGCCTGTCAGATCAACTTGTTAACCACACACTGGGAAAGAGCTCCCTGCTTGCTCCCAGCAGGAGGTTGATCTTTGGCAGGGCCTGAAAATGCTGAAAGCCCCCCACCCCCCTCACCTTTGATTGCAGAGAGGCCCAGGGATGCTGAGAGAGAGCTGAGCTCCAGGTTTGCCAGGTATTTCAAGAGCTCACCTTACACTGGGAGAGGATTAGGGCTAGAAAAGAATTTTGTCAAGATGAAGCCAAACAAGTCAGTTCTTTTAAATCAAGTATCAGCTCTGGTGAGCTGTCCCCTGAGGGGTTTGGGGCTGCAGGATTGGGTTTCTTGTCAGAGGAGATGGGCAGCACCGGGGAGCAGCTGAACTCCATGTTCCTGAGCTGGGAAAGGTCCCCTGAARTCATGGATTGCCCTGGGAGAGGCTCTGCAGCCAACACCAGTGGATCCAGTCCAAGGTGGACGCTCATCCCCAGTCCAGCACTGAGCTGGCTCCCAGCTTCCCARCCCAGGGTGTAAAAAAGCTGAGAAACACCAAAATCCAGCAGCCTTTCCACGTTCAACTCAAGTAGAAACACATCTTCTTTGATTATCTGGGTAATTTTCAAAGCCTTGTCTGATGAGCCCTCAGCCACTGTTCCCCACTACCTAAAAGCTTCAGCTGCCATCTCTACAAAAAGTACAGTTACACCACCAGGGCTGCCTGGCTTTGTTTTGCTGGAATACCAAACATCAGGTCACAAGTCTTAAAAAAAAATCATTAATCTGAAAAGATAATGAGAAATTATCTTTTAATTAATTAATTTAATTAATTATAATTTAATTTATTATATTTACTTTAAATAGTTAATTTATTTAATATAAATATATTTATATTTATATTAATTTTATATAATTATATATAATACTAAATTATTATATATAATATATATTTATTATGTTTATACTATATTATATATTATATATTTATTGTTATTTATTATACATTAATATATATTAATATATGCTATATTATATATTATTACATGTAATATATATTATATAATATATATTATGTATTTATTCTTATGTATTAGATTTATATTATTATATTTAAATTACATTTAGTATATTAATTATATTTAATTGCTTAATTATATTAATATTTATTGTAATTACATAATTGTATTATATTGATGTTTATAGTAATAATATCATTATATTCTATTAATATTTCTAGTAAAATAGTGAAGAAACAATGCCCCCAGCTCAGCAGGGGTTGACAACAGGGRTTCCCAGTGAGGTTCACACTGGGAATTAGCTGTAGGAAAGCCATGAGGAGCAGGGCACAGCCATCCCTCTGTGCTGATCCTTTTAGGATCAGGTGAGGGAAGGCGGCAAAAATCCCAGCAAGTCATGAGAAGACCCTGCCATGGGACACCTTCCACTGTCCCAGGCTGCTCCAAGCCCATCCAGCCTGGCCTTGGAYGCTTCCAGGGATCCAGGGGCAGCCACAGCTGCTCTGGGCACCCTGTGCCAGGGCTCACCACTCTCACAGGGAAGAATTCCTTCCCAATTTCCCATTTTTTCCTGTTCTCTGGCAGTGGGAAGCCATTTCCCCTTGTCCTGTCCCTCCACCCCTTGTCCAAGTCCCTCTCCAGCTCTCCTGGAGCCCCTTTAAGCACTGGAAGGAGCTCTGAGGTCTCTCCATGGCCAGAGTTAAGAGGTGCTGAAGACTCAGAAGCAGAAATCCCAGTGCCAAGCTGCGGGCTCTGAGTCAGAACAATTCATCTCTGCCACCTGTGTCCCCTCCCAGGGGTCACACTCCACAMACCTCCCTGGGTACTTCAAAATAAGCTGTTAATTTTTGATATTATTTCTTTTGCTCATCAATTGATCTCTTCCAAAAGGATTTAGCCTTGCAAACAGCAGTGGCTTCACCCTCTTTGTGCTGGGAGGCTGCTCCACAGAAATTCAGAGAATTTCAACAGCACACCAAGGTTCTGATT
>JACDOX010000264.1:691104-704734 GCA_014549065.1 Cardinalis cardinalis | reverse complement strand
CAAATACAATAAGCAGGGAGGGTTTGCAGCTAAGCCCAGAATTCCCTGTGGGTCTCTTTCAGTGCTTCACTCAGGTCTAGGGGAAATCATCGGCTGCTCCACACCACAAAAGCCACCTCCCTGCTCTGCTCCATGGCCAATTTTGCTGCTCCACTCTTTTGAAGAGACCCCAAGAAGTTTTTCCAAGAAAGGAAAGTTTCGCTCCAATTGGGAAATTGCTCCATACAGCGCGTGGCAGATGCAGAAATCAGAGCAAGTTCGCCCCAAACTCCATGAGCAATTAACGCTGTTTTAATCAGCTAAGCCAAATGGATCTGCTCATGAAATTCCTGCCAACTCCCATCCAGCCTGTTGGGAATCAAGAGGAACTGGGTGTTCCATGCTGTATCCCAGACTCAGCATTTCTGTCAGACACTGTTGAGTTTGCATTTTCTGTGGAGATGGAGAGAAAAGAGAGGTTTTCCTCTGTGTTTTTCCCCAAAAAAAGAGTTTGKTTTTTTTTTAACCTGTCATTTCCCCGCCCCCCAAAATCCTCCAACAATCAAATTAACAAAATGCTCCCCACACCTTAGAGAACAGTTTAAAATAACAGACTGGAATGCTACAAAACACAATCAGGAGCTGCTTGATTCATTTGAAACAAGAGTTCCTGGTAAGACCTGAGGGAATAAAGAGAAAAAATAAATAAAAAATCAGGATAGATTTTTCTATCAGCTCCAACAAATCCTGTAAGTGCTGTGTTTATCCACGGAATCAAAATACTCCATGTTCCACTTGGGGAAGTGCAAACACACATTACAATAAAATGTAAAGCTTGCTGAGCTGATAAACTTCATAAGTGTGTTTTATGACAGTATCTGCAGAGATAAGGCTCATTAGCACTTACAGCCACCAGCTGAAGGAACCTTAAAAAGCACAGTCACAAACAGGGGAAGAGGAAAAAAATTGCATCTTGACGTCAAAAAAAAAAAAGCTTCTAAAGGGTTAACCCTTCCCATAATAATAATCCTAATAATTTCTGGGCCCTCTCAACTTGACCTGAGCTCTGGAAAAAGTCAGGAAAGCAAATCCTACCTGGCTGATGTTGGTCCAGAGCCTGCAGCCACATTCTACAGGAGGAGCAGTGGCCTCCCCATGACCATTTAGGAGTGCAAACACCAAGTTCTGTGCTCCAGGGCTCCTCAGGTCAAGGAACCAATTGTAGGAACACAGCACAAGCCACCAGAGAGCTGTKCTGGCTGCAGAGAGAAGGGGCTGCTCCAGTGTGGAGGGAAGCCAGAGGCTCAGCAGGTTTCAGGTTGGACAAACAGGTCCAGGAGAGTTCTTGGATTGCTCCAACACAGCCCTGGGAGTTGGGCACTTGGGAAGTTTGTGTTTAACAGAAGGTTTCAGTGTGAACTCAGCATCATCCCACCCCACAGGGGTCTCTCAAGGCAGCTGGAACCACAGGGACAGAAATTGAGGGGGAGCAGATCAAGACACTTTGAATGCATCAAGTCCTGTCCTCAATCATCAGGGGAAGCTTTGACCCCTTTCCCTTCTACAGAACTCAGGTGGCCACAGAACCCAAGCCCTGAAGGGGCCACATTATTYCATGGAACTGGAGCAGAGGGGATCTACATGGAGCTTCTGGCATCACAAGTCCTCCCACCTCTGGTGGTCCCCACAAGGGAGGATATTCTGATTTAACATCTCCAAAACCCAACTCCCTCTTGGAAGGTGTCAAGGCACAGGGATGRAACAGGAGACAGGGAAGGCAAATCCAGTCTTGAGCTCTCCTGAGCCAAGATTTCCATGTGCCACCACCCCTGAGCAGCTCTGGACCACAAATGCCTCATACTGTGGGAACACCAGTGATGGACACTGGTCCAGCACCTCCTCTGGCTGCCCAGCCACCCCCACAACAGCTTAACCTCCACAGTTTCTTCTGACTCAGATTTTCCACTCAAAAAACCCCTTAAAGAACGTTTAAATACCAACATTTATTGGAAATAACAACACTGTCAGCATGTCCTTAAATGAAGAGAATGGAATGGAGCATCCCTGGGCCAGGAATATCCACAAGAGAGMTGGGGAGAGCTTTTTACACAGGTAGATGGTGATGGGATGAGTGGGAATGTTTTAAAGTGAAAGAAAACAGGTTTAGGTGAGGTGTTAGGAGGAGATCCTTCCCTGGGAGGGTGCTGAGGCCCTGGCACAGGCTGCCCCTGCATCCCTGGAAGTGCCCAAGGCCAGGCTGGACAGGGCTTGGAGCACCCTGGGATARTGGAYGTTGTCCTTGCCCAGGACAGGAGGTGAAACTAGAAAATCTTTCCTAACCCAAATCATTCCATGGTTCTCCAAGAGGAAACTACACCAAGTCTGCCAGCACAATGATTTAATCCGACAGAAACATGAAGAAAGCAGCAAAAACTGACAAAACTTGCTCTGGTCAGAAAGATTTAGACTAAGCTGCATCACAGAGGCTTCTCCATGCAGTCTTCCAGACTTTCCACTTCACCTGCTCCCCCTTCCCAACGCCACAGCCTAATTCAATTACCTGCTACCAAATAAGCCCTCAGGCCATTCTCATTACCCCGATAAAGCACAAGGCCTTTAATWATTAAACACTCTGGGGCTCTTTGTGTTGGGGTTGTGGGGCTGGACTCCCTTTTATTGTTGTCAGCAGCTTCCAGAAATCAAGTTAATCATTGACCAGGCCTTTCAGCAGGAGACCAGAGTCCTGTGGATTCCTGGTCTCTGGTTCTGCATCACCAGTCAGGCTAAAGGAAGTCACCAGCACCTGCTTTGCCAGGTATCCACTCAATATTCTCCTAACAGCCCGTCTTCCCCATCCAAGGTGTCATTCACAGCGCTGGGAAAAAGAAAAATGCAATATTTGGACATGGAGGCTGCAGCAGTGCTCATCATTAACCTGAGTTCAGAGAGGAACAGCCCCAGGTTAGGGAAACTGAGGCACAAGGCAGTGGTTCCAAAACGCCAAGCAATGTGATCAACCCACTACTTAAGCCAAAAAACCACTAATTCTTGTCTGAGGTAATGCTGCTCCAWCCTCTGCAGGCAGGAGGAGCTTCCAGGCACTTCCCAGCCCGATCTGGGACAAATCCAGCTCCCCAGGGATGAAGATGCAGGTCTGGCACAGTTATTTTTCCAAATATTCCTGGCTTTGCCACCACACTCGTGGCACCTCATCAAATCCAGTGCCACTTCCAGGCACCTCCAAAGCAAATGCTGCTTCTGGGCGCAGGGTTCCCTCTCCGGAGGAATGGAGGTTAAACACCGCTTTGAGTTGACCCAGAGAGGCCAACTTTGGGAGCCAAGCCAGGCAGGACWCACAGCAGTGACAGCTCACCCAGCTCCAAAAGAGCAAGGGAGGGGGKGRAAAAAAAACCAACCCACCCACCCAAACCCTTCCAGTTTTCCAAGGAAAACCCCAAAAGCAGCAGCTCAGCCCTGCAGAGCCGTGCGGGAGCGGCAGAGCGCGCGGCGCAGGGCGGGATGGCCGAGCCGTCCTTTCCWGGCGCTCCAGCTGTGTTTGCCTGCCTGCTGCGTTCCTGCCTCGCCAGCCCAGGCCAGGTTTTGTTTTTTTGGGTCGTGCTGGGAAGCAGCTGCTCCATCTCACACACGCCGGAGCCCGGCGGAGCCACCGCGGCCTGGAGCRGCCTGCACGTGGCCCCACACCACCCTCCAGTGACAGCCACACACACACGGGCTCTGCCATCCCCCCGAGCGGCCCACGGGCTGGAAAAACAGGGGCCGAGAGCCCRTGGGATTGCTTCTCCTGGAGGGGACATCCCAGCTGGCACAGCCYGTGGGATTGCTTCTCCTGGAGGGGACACTGCCGATGACAATCACACTGACTTCGCGCCCCACGCAGGAACCCGCCCCAGGAGCGCTCACAGCGCCTGAGCCGCCCTGCAAGTCCAACCTTTTGCTCTTTTCTAAGTCTCTCCTAACAAAATCACACCCTGAAGGATGAGGTTTCTATCCTACAGCTGATGCTGGAACTCTTGGTGACTTCACGCCCCGCCCAGGAAGCCACCCCAGAGCGCTCACAGTGCCTGAAAAGCCCCTTAGCCCCTTTAAGTCCAACATCCTGCTTTTTTCGAAGTCTCTCCTAACAAAATCACACCCTGAGCAGCCCCTTCAAGTCCAACATCCTGYTCTTTTCTAAGTCTCTCCTAACAAAATCACACCCTGAAGGACAAAGTTTTTATCCTACAGCTGATGCTGGAACTTGCGGTCACTTCACACCCTGCTCAGGAACCCGCCCTAGAACGCTCACAGCACACGAACATCCCCTTCAGGTCCAACATCCCGCTCTTTTCTAAGCCCCTCYTAATAAAATCACACCCTGAACAGCCCCTTCAAGTCCAAGTCCAACATCCTGCTGTTTTCTAAGTTTCTCTTAACAAAATCACGCCCCAAAGGATGACGTTTCTATCCTACAGCTGACGCTGGAACTCGCAGTGACTTTGCACCCTGCTCAAGAACCCATCCCAGAGCGCTCATGGTGCCTGAACAGCCCCTTCAAGTCCAATGTTTTGCTCATTTCCAAGTCTCTCCTAACAAAATCACGCCCCGAAGGATGAGGTTTCTATCCTACGGCTGATGCTGGAACTCAGGGTGACTTTGCATCCCGCTCAGGAGCCCACCCCAGAGCGCTCACAGTGCCTGAACAGCCCCTTCAAGTCCAATGTTTTGCTCTTTTCTAAGTCTCTGCTAACAAAATCATACCCTGAACAGCGAGGTTTCTGTCCTACAGCAGAGCTGGAACTCGTGGAACTGTAACTGACGCTGGAACTTGTGGTGACTTCACGCCCTGCTCAGGAGCCCACCCCAGAGCGCTCACAGCACATGAACAGCCCCTTCAAGTCCAATGTTTTGCACTTTTCTAAGTCTCTCCTAACAAAGTCACACCATGAACAGCCCCTTCAAGTCCAACATCCCACTCTTTTCTAAGTTTCTCTTAACAAAATCACACCCTGAAGGATGAGGTTTCTCTCCTAGAGCCGACACTGGAACTCGCAGTGATTTCATGCCCCACTCAGGAACCCTGAAGGCATCTGAACAGCCCCTTCAAGTCCAACATCCTGCTCTTTTCCAAGTCCCTGCTAACACAATCACACCCTGAACAGCGAGGTTTCAATCCCAGAGCAGAGCAGGGCACCTATCCTGCACCTGCCAAAGGGAATAAAAATACACAGTGCTTCCCACACTGCAAAGCCTGCAGTGAGTGGTGTGTTGGTAAATTAGGGCAAGCTATGCTTCCCTTCCCTCCCTCCCTCTCCCCCCGTGAGCATTTGAGGGTTCCTGTTGCCTGCGTGCAGGGGACAGATCGGTTACATTTATGCAGAACATTGCAATCTGTCAATATAAACACTATGTAAGCATGAGCCACTTGTAACATTACTACTGTCTTGACAAGTGTTTGCAGAGGGGGCAGAGCTGCTGGGATCCTTCTGCTCTCAGAGGGAAAGCAGAGCAAATCCCAACCAGCAGCAAAAATATTCCTTCCAGCAAGGATTAAAAAAKAATTATTTTTTTTAAAAAGGGGTGCATCAAAACTGAATCAGACTCTAAATCAGAACAGAAAATAGAGGAGTTGATTTATGGCCTGGGTCACCCCAGATCCACAGCTCAGGAAAGCAGAGGCTCCCACGGGCTGGTTTCCCTTCCCACCAGCACAGGGCACAGCAGGATTGAAGTTCCTCAGCCACCCTGTCACCCCAGCATGGCTAATCTTGTCACCTGCCACCTCCAGAGCCCAGCAGTGCAAGTCCCAACACAATTCCCAGATGCTGCTCTGGCATTTCCACCACCCCCAGCCACACTGGWGAGAGGAAAGGGAGGGAGGGGAGGTACCCACGCCCAGAGCGTGTCAGGCACCAGGAAAGCAGAGCAGGGGGGMAAACTGAAATGCAATGCTTTCTCAGGGATCCTGGCAGCCTGGGGCTGCTCCAGACTCCCCCCAGCAGCCTGCTGGAATATGGTGCAAATTAGTGCTCAGACAGCCCAGCTGCAGAGGCCGTGGCTGGACATAAGAGCAGCCTCACTCCTGGGGCAGCCAGTGCATCCCAGCCGGCTGACAGCGAGCCCCAGGCAATGCCTCCCCCAAAAATTCAAAACTGCACAAAATTCAGCCACCCCGATCATCCTCCTCCTCCTGAGGGGCAGCTCTAAGTGCACATTGCCCCAGGCAATGCCTCCCCCAAAAATTCAAAACTGCACAAAATTCAGCCACCCCCATCATCATCCTCCTCCTGAGGGGCAGCTCTAAGTGCACATTGCCCCAGGCAATGCCTCCCCCAAAAATTCAAAACTGCACAAAATTCAGCCACCCCCATCATCATCCTCCTCCTCCTGAGGGGCAGCTCTAAGTGCACAAAGAGCCAGCAGGGCAGCACTCAGTTTTGTGGGAGTGTTTTTTCCTCTCTGTCAAGAAGTTTCTTGGAGCTGCAGCATCACCACATCCCTGATCCCCGCAGCCAGGCTCCTCCAGCTGCTTCCCAAGAGTTAAGGGCAGAGCCAAACCCCTCAAAACCCCTCCTGAGCAGGTGCCTGCACKGTCTCAGCTCTGCTCAGCATCGCTGCAGGTGCTGCTCCTGGGCATAACCCTGGGTCCTGCTGGCACCTGCTCCAGGAGGAGGGCAGCAACACCCAGCTGCCAGAATTCCCCTCAGAAAAAAGGAAAAGCTGTCTCTGCCTCCACAGACCATCACATCTCCCAGTCAGGCAGCCTGGGGATGGAGCAGAACAGCAGCAAGAGCCCCACCTGCACCCCAAACTCTGCTTCCAGAGAGGATTTATCCTACTTGGCTGCTCGTGCATCCCTCCAAGAACACCAGGGGAGCACAGCAGCCTCCAGCCGTGGTGCCCCCAGCCCAGCATCCCTTCCTGCCACCCCCTGGGACAGGCACAGGCATAACTCCATGCTGACACAATCCCATTACCCTGTAACCGTGCCCCATTTCTGTCCCTGGGCACTCATTCCCCACCAGGCCGCACATTTGGAGACRTGGAATTCTTTCCCTGAAATAAGACATTGGGGCTGGGGGGGGAAGGGATCATCCACAGCTGTCTCTATCCCCSTCCAGGCTGAGGAAGGCAGCAGCCACAGCGTGACATCTGCTGAGCACTGCCTCACTCTGTGCCCCACCACCTCCTCCACAGGGATGCCAGCACCCAGARGCCACCAAAAAGTGGCTTTGAGACTCAAAAGAAGCATCTCTTTCCCTGCCTGGAGGGTRTGTTTAGCTCAGGTCATTCAGCCAAGCTGCTAGCAAGGACTTAATAGACTGAACAGATGTGCTGCCTCACCTGGAGCAGCTCCTTCATGCACGTGGCAGAAGGAAAAAGATCAACAGCAGCCTTCCCTAGCAGAGAGAACTGGGGAGTTCTGCAGGAACACCCAGCTTTTTTACCAGGTGGGATTTCTTTCTTTACCAACAGAGAGAAGCCCACAGTGAGGAGGGCTCAGCTCCTCCACTCACACTTGTGGATTATCAGGAGCTGGGATCTCAGCACTGACTATTCCCAGTGTCCCCAGCAGCTCTGCAAGTGCAACCTCTGCTCTTGGAAGAACAAAGAAGGGATCAGCTCCTCCTTGGCTGGGGCTTTAACCAGAGACAAGGAGGCTTTGCATAAGCAAACTCCCCTGCACAGCACAGCAGCCCTGGAGTGCACATCTGGCTGGGGGCACATCTGGCAGCATCTCCTCTCTGCCAGGCAGGGAGTCTCAAACCAGGAACAGCAGCTGTACCAAGACACAGAAAAACCCAAAGCGGTCAGGGCAGACAGCAGACACTGCCCTTGGCTCAGAATGTCCCTCCTGCCGGTAAAACCTCTCCAAGCCACGAGAGAAATCCCAGGAGGAACTAGGATGAGTTACCTGCTGCTCTGGAGCAGATAGCAGCACAGCAGGGATTAATAGGAGAGTTACAGCCAAGCTCCTTGCAGAGCCTGTCAGTCCCCAAGGCACAGTTGAGCTGCACTGTGCYGGTGGTCCTGGGCAGACACATGAGCCAGCGGGCTGGGAACAGCCCTCTGCACACTGCCCAGGGAGAAAAGGGCTTTTCCTAAAAACCTGCACACACAGGACAGGCTGTTTCCTTAGAAAACCAGCCCCAGCAGCAGGAAGTGAAACGGTTGTGGAGTTGGAAACAGAAGATGTAAGTAGCACTGTTTGGAAAACTTTGCCAGACCACAAGCAATGGACAAGCCTCAACACCAGGATCTSTTTTACTGGAAAGAAGGGGGGAAAACCTCAAGTCTGCTCAAACATTCTCCAGGGCTGGTCCAGTGGCTCCTACCAGTGGTCACAACACAACATCCCAAAAAAAGGGAAAAAACAAAAAGAAGCAAGAATCCCCACCGTTGTGTAAACTTACACAAAACCTCTTACACAGGTGCTCGCATAAACTCCTCTYTCAAACCGACAACATTTTGCGACAAATGGTTTAAAATTAAGGATAAGAAGCAGCGACACCCCAAAAAGCACAGAGGGGAAAACCCGCACGGAGCTGACGCGGCTGCGGGGGGCGTTGAACGGGAGCGGGGTGAATTGGCTGGTCCAGCTCAGCGCACGGAGCCGGGAGAAGGGAATAAGAGGGATAAAAACARGGGGATAAATCCCTGGAATACGCGGGATAAAACCCCCGGGATAAGGGGGATAAAATCCCRGGATCGGGGGTCGGGAAGGGATCGGGATCCACCTGCGCGACGCGCGCCGGGCCGGGAGCGCCCCCTGCCGGCCRCGCCCCGCGCCGCGCACAGGTGAGCGCCGGGGATGCGGCGCCCGCACCCGCGGATCCCCCCAAAAAACAACGGGCAGCACCCCCCTGCCGGCAACTGGTGTTGAAACCCGCGCTTTAACTGCGGGGAAAAAGGAGTTTTCTCCGCGCTATCCCACGCTGCGGGGGCTCCAGCCCGCGGCTGGTGCGCTGCAGCTCCGCTCCGTGCGGGGAACGAGGGAGCGAAGCGCTCGCTCGCCCCCGGCAGCTCCGGCCCGCCGCTCCCGGACACAGCCCGGCAGCTCCCGGAGCGCCCGGTCCCGCCTGGCAAATCCAAGGGGATTCCAGGCGCTGGGACGCGGGAGAGCCSCGGGCACGGCGCTGTCGCTGCCCCTGTCCCGGGCCGGCTGTCACTGSAGGAGGGGATGCCCGCACCCCCGAGGAACGGAGAGTGCCCGCAGGAGGAGAGCAGCATCCCCACCAAAGCGCAAAACCCCTTCAGCATCAAAAAAACAAACTCGGGCAAAAGTTACAGAGCAGGAGCGGGGGGCACCTACCCGAAGTAGGCGGCGGAGGGCCGCGGGGCGCAGGCGAGCAGCCCTAGGAGCGCGCAGGAGGAGAGCCATCCCAGCAGGACGTGTCCATCCAGCATCTTGCAGCGGCGCCGGCGCTGCTCATCTCGTTCCCCCGCCGCGCCCGCTGCGGCCCCGCCGCCCGCCCCGCTTCTTATAGCGCGGCCGGCGGAGAGAGCCCGAGCGGCGGCGGGGCGGGCCGGGGAGGGGCCGCCGGGGGGGGAGGGACACGGAGGAGAGGCGGGCTGGGACACGGGGACACGCCCCGGGAGGAGGGACACGGAGCGGCGGGGCGGGGAGAGCGCGGGGAACGCGAGCGGAGCGGGGAGAGGGGAGCGCGGGGAGAGGGCAGGGGAGAGAGGGATGAGTGTGCCAGGGTGCGTGTGCAAGGGACTGGCATCTGGGTATGGCACGGGCAGCAGGGCCAGGTGTGCAAGGAGTGGGTGTTGCAGGTGCCAGGGCTGCAACAGGGAAGGTGTGCAAGGGGGAGGTGTGCCACATCTGGGCGGCTGTGCACGAATCGAGCAGTCCTGAAAGGGCTGGGTGTGCCAGGGTGGGTGTGCCAGGGGTGGGCAGCTGGGCAAGGGGGAGGTTTGCCACATCTGGGCAGCTGTGCAAGAATGGAGCAGTCCTGAAAGGGCTGGGTGTGCCAGCTGGGCAGGGGGGAGGTGAGCCACATCTGGGCAGCTGTGCAAGAATGGAGCAGTCCTGAAAGGGCTGGATGTGCCAGCTGGGCAGGGGGGAGGTTTGGCACATCTGGGCAGCTGTGCAAGAATGGAGCAGTCCTGAAAGGGCTGGATGTGCCAGCTGGGCAGGCGGGAGGTTTGGCACATCTGGGCAGCTGTGCACGAATCGAGCAGTTCTGAAAGGGCTGGGTGTGCCAGCTGGGCAGGGGGAGGTTTGGCRCATCCGGGCAGCTGTGCAGAGGTTGGCTGTGGGAAGGCACAGCCGTTGCACACTCGTGTGCACACCCACAGCGCCGTGAGCAGCGCAGGGACACCGAGCAGCCCGGGCAGGAAGCAGTTAATGCCCTGAATGTCGCTCTTTTGGCCGGCAGCGTTTTTCCAGGTCCGTCGATGTCACTGTCATCGTCATCCCGGAGGTAATTCCAGCGCCCGAGAACGGGAAGGTTCCCCTGCTGAGCATGTGYGTGTCACACTGCTGAGCCAGCCCGTGTCCCCGTGGGGACAGAGCCAGAAGGACCCTGGCCCTGGGCTCTCACCTCCAAAGCCACCATCCCTGGGGGTTTAAGCTCGGCCCCAGCAGGTGACATTTGGGTGCACGATGAGCAGCAAGGTGCTCAGAATGGGGTCTTTGGTGTTTCTGACCCCCAGCAGATTAATCTGTGGACAGACCAGTTCAGGAGCCACACATGGGGACAGTTCATGGGGATGAATCTTCTGTCCTGGAATAGCTCCTGGAGTGACACAAAATTCACTGGGAGCTCAGTAAATTTATTCTCACCCCTGACTGTACCCTTGAGCATTTCCAGCCTTCCCAGCCCTGTGCAAACTGTGTGGATTCTGCTTATTTTGGGGGGTGAGAAGGAGAAAGATTTTTTTAAATTTATTTTTTAATGTTTAAAACATCTCAGCCCAGTCCCTGACCACATTTTTGCCAAAACAAAAGTGTCCTTGTGGAAAAGCACCGTTCAAAGCTTCCCACATCCACYCGTGCATGGGATGTGGGGCTCCCACTGTGGCTCTGCATCATCACCCCTTGGGGTGGGAGCTGCAACTGGCTTGGGGTGGGTGTCCCATCCATCCCAGCTTCCTCAAATCCATGGGATTCACCATTATCTGGGAATAGCTCAGCTTCCTTCTCCCAGTGGAGTGGCACCGAGTCAGCCCCCTGTGGGTGCTGGGGGTCAGAAGCCCCACGGGGCCACCACAGTCATTTTATTTCATTAAAGCCCCATCTAGAGGCCTTTCCTGGAGGAGARTTTGGGAGATAGGACCAGTGCCAGGGTCATGCTGAGTGTCCTTATCCTGCCACCCGAGCTCTTCCAGCTTGGGAAAAGGCAAGGCAGGGCTGKAGGTGGAGGCCAGGACAAGCAATGTTATCACTGGGAGGCTTTTCCTGAGCGTTTCTCTGGTGGAAAAAGCAGTTCAGGAGTCATTTTCCACGCACATCCCCGAGAAGCTGGTGATCCCAGCACGTGGAAGGAAACTCCAGTTGCTCCAGGCAGCCCCTGTGGGTCATGGAAAGGCAGCGAGCCCCTTTGCTGTTACTCATTTTCTCTGCCGGACCCGGGGTGATGCCCTGGCTGTGTGTGTGACTCTTTCCAAAGCCAGGCAGCGCCAAAAATAGCCCCCACTTCTGCTTCCAGCCGGGAAAAAAAGGGAAGCCCAAGCAGGCAGTGGCTCCTGCGGGGCTTTGCTGCTTGTCATGCCCGGGGACCGCGCATGCAGCATCTTCCTGGGGCGGCTTGGTGGCTTCCAGGTCCTTCAGGTGACGGAAATCTCGGTGTTTCTGCTCAGAGCAGCGGCCTCGGGCGCTGTCCCCGCAGGCACCGACAGCAGAGGGCAGTGCCACATCGGAGCAGTGCCACGGCTCTGGAAAAGGGAATTTTTCTCTCCGGGAGGGAAGGGACACAGCCGAGCCTGGGGGAAGCAGCCAAGCGCCCAAGGGGTTTGGTGGTGTAAGCGGCAATTCCAAAGGGTCGTAATTGTTTTCTTTGGGAGCAAAAGGTGCCAGGTGCAGGGGTAATGCTGGACAAGGAGTCCCAGAGTTGTTGTCACCTCTGGTGTGGCAGCAGCACAAACCCTGTGTGGGAAATGGATTTGTAGAGAGTTTYTAAAACGGCCACAACCCCACCATTGTGCTTCTGGAATGTGCTCSTGGAGGCAGAGCAGTTGTGGGAGTGACCTGTGAGGATCCAAGCCTGGCGTCCTGCAAAGGGTCCCAAAATCCCATTCCCCGTGTCCCTGTCCTGTGGGTGACACCATGGCAGCTCAGGTGCCAGGATCTCAGCCAGCACTGCTGTGTCCACCCCAGCAGGCTCTTCCCAAGGGCATCTGGAGGGTGATTTCAAGTTTTSCTGCTCCATGACTCAGCTCTGGAGCAGAGCCTGCCTGAGGCTTCCCCATCCTAGGGGAGCCCTCACTCCCATTCTTGTGTTTTTTGCAGGAATCCCAGCTCGTCATTTCTCCAGGGCTTCCCTTCTGTCAGGACCCAGCACATCCCTSTGGCTGTCCTGAGCTGCCCAGACCCTGCCAGGGGGCTCAGAGACCCTGGCACAGAGCCCAAAATCCCTGTGGGTTTGATTGTGACTCATGGAGCAAGTTACCAACCTTGTATGAAGATCAGCAAGCCACAACAGTTTAGGTAGAATAATAGTGAAGTTATCATGGGGTGAAAAAGTAGATTTTGGGGTTTTTGGTATGGGGGTTCAGGAGGCAAGATGGAGGGATCTGGGCATGYCCAGMCTTTCTCCTTCTTCTTCTTGGCCTCCATCTTCTGCTGTGATGTTGGCACTTTTAGATTGATTTAGAGTAGAAGCTCACTGTCTAACACAGGTGATGGGTATTGGGAAGTAATTGTAAATATTGTACATGTATACAGTTTTTAGTATAAAAAGATAACACTGCCCAGGGGCAGGCAGAGTGCCTGGAACTGTCCTGCTGGGCTGACCTCAGCTGGACAGGAGAAAATTTTTTATAGATAAGATAAAATAAACAACCTTGAGACCCAGAAATGAAGATCTCTGACTCCTTCTTCAAGCGCCGGGCTGGGAAAAGAGACTTTCTAACACATCTCGGGGTCACTCTGAGCAGCGAGAGATCCTGACACCCTTCCCTCCCTAAAGCTTTGCTCCAGGTGTTTTTTCTCTGCAGTGCAACACCAGGTTCCACCCACCATCCAACACATCCATTGGAGAGCAGGGCATTTTGCCCATGGAGGTTTCTCTGCCTCTCCAGGGCAGCCACTCCAGCTCAGCGGGGCCACTGACTCACAGGAGGGTGAGAGGCAAGGAAAATACCCGTGAGCTCATCTCGCTCATCCCTCACTGCCACCAGTCCTCCATGGATTCCCCATGAGATACTTGGCAGCCACTCCCAGGTTGGGGTAACCCAAGCAGGGCAGGAGAGGCGGGGACCTCACCGGGCTGGGCTGGGCTGAGAGGCTGAGGCCGTTCCTGGGATAGCTGAGACGCCTTCGGTGCTGTTTCCTCTGAGAGCAGCCACTCACGTTTCCCTTCCTCAGTTCCCTGAATTACAAGTGGGCCTGGCATTTCTGTGCTGTCCAGAGGGAAGCTGAAATAACAGACAAGAGCTGGGAATGTCACATTCACGTTCTCTCAAAAATCCCTTTGCCCAGCATTTT
>JACDOX010000264.1:611859-623541 GCA_014549065.1 Cardinalis cardinalis | reverse complement strand
TCCCATGGGTTGGTGCCATAACCACGGAGTTGCTGACTCCGAGTATTAAGGGGACATTGCGTCCTCCACCTTCACTTTGGGAATGGCACCTTAGGCGATGGGCACCTGAACAAATTACCACGAGGTAAGGTAGGGTGTGAACTCATCAGATGCCAGTTTTTCTGTGGTAACTGCCCGTGTGAATGCTCTTTCCCTGCAATAAACACGAGATGGTTCATATTCACCAGGGGGGATGAACGTTCACATGGCTGTTCACATGGCTCACACCCTGGTTTGACTCCCAGTAACTTGGGCCTGTGCCTCTAACCTCAGTACCCTTGAAAAGCCATCCCAAAAAAAAAAAAGAAAAATCAAACTGCTCTGCTTTACATAAACCACAAATTTTGCCATTTCTTCATTTCAAATTGCAATTATTTCGGTTCATCTTTGGTTTGCCAGAAAGGATTTGCTGAGATTGACTCCGCTGCTCCTGTTTTGGCAGGGAACTTGAGGTCCTRGTGGCCAGGACCAGCCAACAAGGGCAGATAATCTACAGACACCACACCAGCTTTTCTYGCCTCATAGTCAGAGACCTTCCGGGCACTGACAGAATATTAACAATTGCTGTTTCTCACAGCCAGCTCCCGAGCCCTGAAGAGATTTAAACATGTGGAGATATGAATTCAGGCTCATACACAGCTCTTTAGCCAGTGGAGAAGGGTGGTGTGGTTGTGGGATGAGAGATGCTCCCAGGTTGCCTTGAGGTCACCAGGCGTTTTTCAAGTGCTTTCCATAGATCTGGGGAATGGTCACTGAGTGTTCTTAGGGAAAGACCTGGATTTTCTGAAGGAAAGGCCTTGGAACAGTGGTCTGTGAGTCTTCCAGTGCTGCACAGATAGAAACCTAGCCTGGGAGCAGGCACAGCATAACTGTGCATGAGCCCGAGGACTGAGCAAAGGAAAATGTCTTTAAAATATTCCAAGAACTGGACTGAATGTTCCAGTCAAATAAMAATACCCACCAAACCCACAACCCACTTGCTTATGGGCTGGGACTTTGTCTCATGATGATCCCAAGGGCTGACTCAAGTTGTCTGAGGCATCTCCTTTCAGGTGAGATGGGGAAGATTCAATTCATCCTCCAGGAAGCCTTCCACCAACTGGGGACAGCTCTGCTTTGAAATCAGGGTTTCCTCACAATGTCCAACCACACCTTGAGTCTCCAAGCACACCAGGAGTGGCATCTCTGCTCTGGTGGGTGACAGAACCTTCCCTAAGAGGCCTCTGGACCAAATTCACTTAATTTTAGCCGTGTAATGCTCAACTATCTGAGCCAACCATCTTAGAAAGTTGGGCACCCTCTGAGGGCGATTCATCCTTCCTGAGATTGGGATCTCTCGAGTGGATGTGATGAATCACTGTCTGGAGTTGCCTATCTCTCTCCATCCACTCCAGAGACAGCCTGAACACCTCCCTTTTAGACAGGTAAAGTTGGGAGGGATGACTGGGTGCCTGAGCACCCCACAAATATCATTGATGTGATGCCAGTTGGTGTCTGGGAGGTTTTTATCCCTATTTTAAGCGAGGCTGATGAGAAACCTGAGGTGTTTGTCAGGTCCTTGACCTTCCTTGTTGATTTTGCCTGGAGAAAAGAGGTTAAAGACCAAAATMATCTTCTTCTAACTCTTCTGGTTTWAACACAGTGTTTTTCAATACATTTTTCCAGGAAATATTTGCAGTTATTGCAAAAAATTCTGGGTTGTTGTAGTTAATAACAAAGAGTATTTTGAGACTTTCATTTCTGGGCTTAAAGTGACATCTGGGTAACGAAGACCAGAATAAGATTTTTGCAAGGAAATGATGTTCCATGAAAATCCTGTGCAGGGCACTTTTATTTTTTCTCTGCTTCTGGCCATTCTAGGGAAGGGTTGCTGACCTCAGGKCTGCAAATTCACATTTTTCTTCRGGACTGGAGCATTGTTAACAGCCYGGTATAACCCTTTGTGGCTGTGATGGGTGCAGCCAAGACCTTGTTGAGAAAATAGCAACAATTTTTCATCACTGCACCCTTCAGAGGGCAGCTCATGGTTTGTGACTGGCCAATGGCTGGGTAGAGCTTTCACAGTGCTTTGGAGAAATACTGGGTTGCTGACAGTGTTTGTTAACTGCAGAATCACAGAAATAATAGAAACATAGAAGGGATTTAATTGGAAKAAAGGGTTTAATTGGAAGGGACCTTGAAAATCATCTCATTCCAACCCCCTGCCATGGGCAGGRACCTTCYATGATCCCAGATTGCTCCAGACCTGTCCAAGCTGGCCTTGGACACTTCCATGGATGGGGCAGCCACAGCTTCTCTGGGCAATCTGGGCCAGGGCCTCACAGCCAAAAATTTCTTCTTAATATCTCATCTAAATCTCTTCTCTTTTAGTTTAAAACCAAGATGAGAGCTGATTTAAATACTTTTCCCCCTGAACTCACTGTTGAATATTTTTTGTCTGTGTCTATGGCTCAGGAGGATGAGATTCATCGTGGCAAGCTTTTGTCACCCAAAATGAAACCTCTGGTCCATAATTTCCATGTAGAACCCTTTTTGAGGGAYTAACTCCCCCAGAGGGCAATTCCACCCCACCTATTCCAGCCATCTATCATAGGACAGACCGAGCTGATCTTCTGTGGCCCTGATGATTCTGTTACAAGGTCAGAGAGGGTTTGGGTGATACCATTAGCTGAATTCCTAACTTCAAGGTGTTCCAGAGAGATTAGATGAACTCCATTCAACATTGGTTTCTGCCATGAGCATGTGTGAAATTCCAGCCCTGGTGAATCCAGAGGAGTTTTTTTTTGTTCATATCTGTTGAAGTCCTGCAGCCTTGAGAAGCTGTTTAAAGCTGGAATGGTGTGAACTGGCACAGCTCCATAGCCTGGAGGATGGGGACAGCAGGTGACAAATGTCACACTAACGATGTTACAGCTCAGAGATGAACCCTCAGCTCAGTTTGTGGCTGAGGAAGCTGCAGGAGCTGCTGCTTGCACAGAGTCAGGGCTTGAGAAGTTTGCTAGTACCTACACGTCCTCCCAAAATCTTAATTGTGCTAATCCTCCAGCAACCCTGACTCCAGGGAACTTTCTAACCACGCTCTGGAAGCTTCCTTCTTGCTCTGCTCTGCTGCAAACCTCTCCAGTGAGAAAGCCTCTGTCTGCAGACTGATTTCATAAGAGCAAGCCTGGGTGTTTCATCGGGCTTTTGTGGATGTGTGCTCAGAGGAGGTTACCTGGAAATGGGGAGGTTTCCCCAGAACATCCCAAGMAACTGAGGGATATCATCACATCTGGTCTCCAATGATCTCCAGAGCCCCATGGCAACTTGGTTTTTATAATGATTTCCCCATTCTTACCTTTATGCCAAAAGTGAATACAATTGAGTTTCTAAGTTAGCACAAAGTTTCAGCTCTGCAAAATTTAAACAGAATTTACCTAATTTTTCTCTAGTTGAAGAATCCATCTGCTTTGCTGTAACTCCACAATGTCTGAACACCTCTCCCTTTGCTTTCCTGCTCTTTGCATCATGCTTCCCCTAGGATTTAAGAAGCTCTTTCCTTTGTTGGTGCAGTGCAATCCATGCCTTGTTTAGAAAGTCAGAGRGAAAGGTGGGAGCAGCAAGCTCGGCTCTTTAGCATAAAACAGGTCCATATTTCCAGGGCTTTCTTATAATCCCACAGGTGACAGGGGTCCCCTGCAGTCCTGAATGGATAAGGTTTAATTGGCAAATATTCTGTGTACGGTGAATTTAGTAAAGGCAGAATTAGCCCTGCTGGACATTTTTGCATCCATCCATCCATCCATCCATCCATCCATCCATCCATCCATCCATCCATCCATCCATCCATCCACCCATCCATCCACCCATCCATCCATCAACCATCCAGCCATCCCTGTGTTTGTCTCAGTCTGTGAGCTGAGTTCCCATCCCAGGAAATTCCAGCATTAGTGATTGATAGTTTGACCCATCTGAAAGTGGATCTGAGATGTAAAAGTCTGTGGGCTCATTTTTTAGGATTGCAATGAGGATTCCACCACATTTTTCCYCTACTGGGGAAATAGTTGAGCTGAAATGCATTTTTTGAGAAGAACTTTGGGTTGAGGTCTTGAAGATGTCAACAGGTTGGGAGAATCCATCCTTTCTCTTGAGGGATTTGGCCAGTTGGGGATTCATCAGCTTCATCACACTTCAGGTCTGCTTCTGAGCTGAGTCTGGTTTCAGTGAACTGGTTCCCATTTCCCTTCCAAATTGGAAAAAATACTTTGTATAATCCAAGTATCTGGTTGGGAGTTTGTCRTTTCAAGAGTACTTGGAGCAGGTAATTCCAGGAGTGTCCTATGGACCCTCTGGATCACTGAAGGTCTGGAATGAAGCATTCCTGTGCTCTGTCCCAGGCTGGTGAGGTGGGCTGGACCCTGCTCATGGTCACAACGCTGCTGATCACATCTGTCTTGGGAGCAGAGAGCAGAGGTGGGATGGGAGAGTAAAACTTTTGRTGTCTGCCTTGAAAATTGTCTCTTYCAACAATAAAGAGGTTGAGTTTGTGACTTGGACCTGACTTAGACCTGAGTTAGACCTGACTGGGCTATCATGGTACCCATGACTAAGGATCTTTGGTGACATTCATTTATCGTTTCCTGCCTCAGAAGCAAAAGTCCTATTTAGGACCTATTTAGTCCTATATTATTATTATTATTATTATTATTATTATTATTATTATTATTATTATTATTATTATTTACTTTAAAAAGTCCTATTTAGTCCTATTTATTCAACTTAGCTAAAAACTGATTTATTTGTGAGAAATAAATGCATTTTATTGTTTTCTACTCAGCACAGCCCTGTTGTAAGGGATGCTGGCTGCCCTGGTGAAGCAGATCTGCTGCTCTTTGATACAAGCAGCTTTAATGCTCTAAGCTGGAAAAAAATAAGGAATTTAAGGGGCTTTTTTTTTATTGTTACCACTGTTAGATTTGTACAGAGTGGAGGGCTTTGGAACAGCACTGAAGTCCACCTTGTCGTGGCRCCTCCCAGCACGGAGGGGCACCTCTGTGACCTCTCCCTCTCCTCAATACAACTTTTAGTCAGTTTTGTACTGCCCGAGGCCTTGGGAGAAATTAGAATCCAGGTCTAAGGGTTTGCCTGCGTGTGGAAGTCCCAGCAAATTAAAGTCCTGATCGAGTTTCTGCGGTGCAGCAAGTTACCACACATCAGCTGACCCCTGGTACCTGTCTGTGTGCTCACTAGCCTGCAGCTAGTGAGGTAATTAGACTTTGCTTACCCACAATAAAAAAGGGTTAATTTAAATCACATTCGCCAGCATTTGCTGTAGGCTAGGGATTCACATGTGTAGGATTGCTGTGGGTCAGCTAGCACCAGGGAGTAATTTGAGCTGCTCTTGCTTGACCATGAGATTGAGCCCTAAGTGGGATTTGTTGTGGTGTCTGAGCAGTGATTCCTTCAGGATGTGCTCCRGGACATCCACACTCAGACTTCTGCAGCAGAGACATCTCTTCCTGTCTCCTCTGTGGTCGATAAGGAGGAGAAATGGGTGACTGTAGTGAGACATGATTCTTACCCTAAAGATCTTTAAAAAAAAATAGAGTGAAAACACCTTGAGCTGTGCCCTCAAATGGTGTTTCTTAATTCTCTTAAGTGCTGAGAGGGAAAGCTGGATGGCTGTYTCAGACCACTCCATGCCTCCTGGAGGTCATCAGCTGGATGACAAATGGATCTCACTTCCCATTACAGTTTGATCAATCAGTTTTGTCACAGATGATGAGGATCTTGTGCCATCCAAGGACCTGCCTCTCAAAAGGCCTCAGGTCTCCCAGAGATCCCATGTCAGACCTGCTGATATCTCAGCATCTGTGGCCTAAATCTGGAGCCCCTTYCAAAGGAGAATTACTGACTTTGAGGCATTCTGTTGCAGATTATTCGGCTGCTGCTGACTGTTTGTGTTTCAGGGTTTGTGAGGAGCAGGTAGGAATGTACTTCCACTCCCTGTTGCTCTGCTATAGTGTCCCATGTAGGTAAATCATTAGTGATTTCTATACATTTTATAGGTGTTCATGATGACTCAGAGAGATGGGAATTCTCTGCAGGGTGCAATTCCTGCCTCCATGTGAGCCAAAATCATAGAACTGGTCAAGTTCCAAGGCACTGAGTGCACAGGAGATGAATGAAGAGGCTTTGAGATTAGCAATAATGACCCAAGCACTTACTCACTCTTTCAAATCAGAATCTTTCAATAGCCTGTACAATGCTGCAAGTTTGCTTTCTCTAACATAGATAACCTTTTCCAAGTYTGCTTCCCTGATACAGATAGTCTTTTCCATAATCTCAGTTTTGGGATTCCTAATTTCTTGTACAATGCTAAGCAGGGAAAAGGACTAAAAGACTTTAGTCCTGTGGACATAGKGAATTTCCAAACAGAAGTGATCACCCTCCCTGAGAGTTTGATACATTTGGCAGGTGATTAAAACCAKTTGCCTGGAGTCCATGTGCAGCTTTTGCACAGGTCCCTCATGATCTTGTCTTGTGTAACTATCTCATACAGGGGTTTACACATGGAAAAATTCAGGAAATATTTAGCTAATTGAATTGACTCCTGAGCTTCAGATCCAGCTGTTTTTATTTGGCTTTCTATCAGAGTGATCCAAGTGAGTGATCCAAGTCAGTGGAGGTTTAAGGCTCCCTGTAGCTGTGTAGGCAGGAGTGTGCAGTGCCATCCAAAGGGGTGCTTTGTGTCCCCCCAGGAATCCACATGATTTAGGGAGCCAGGCTGGAGCCAGGTGGGTGCTGGAAAGCACCTCAAATGGTACTCAACACACCTGTGCTCAAGCAGTTGAATTCCAGCCTGAGAATTCAACATGTGATAAACCATGGGGGGAAAAAAACAATAAATATCCAGAGAATTTCAAGCAGGCGAGTACAATTTCTCCCAAAAGGCAKCTCTCAGGAGGTTTGCTTTGGAATGTCTGCTGCCTGGCTGGAAATGGTGTTATGTAAAGCAAGGCCAGATAACTTCTGTGCAGCAGTGGAGGTTTATCCTGGGAATWATGGGAATGATGGCTGGGAGCTCTGCTGGCCTGGCCGTGGAGCTCTTGGCCACCACAGGGAGCTGTTGATCATGGAGACAGGGGGATGAAAAACAGAATTAGGGAATTCTGCAATGGTAAGGGGTTGGGATGGATCTGGAGGATTATCCTCCAGTCCAAATCCCCCCCACCACAGGCAGGGACACCTCCCACCAGGTCAGGCTGCTCCAGACCTTTCCAACCCAGCCTTGAGAACTTCCAGGGCTGGGGCATCAACAGCTTCCCTAAGTAACCTGAAAATAGGAAAGAATAGAATGACCAAACTATGAAAGAAAAGAATGAGCTCTGTGTTTTGGTTSAGCTGATTTGGGTCAGGTTGAGCCAATGTTCAGGGAAGTGGAAGTTCATTTGATGTGTGGAGGTGAAGGAATCCCACAGTTTCCTGACACTGGTAGCCTTACTACCTGCCACTGACCCTAAATTGACTTTAAGTAGTTCTCACTTTCAAGAGTAATCGAGTAGCACTGATTTAGATCTGGCTCTGATTATTGTTGGAGAGGAAAATTAAGGTGTTTGTCTTGCCTAGAAGGATAAGTCATGGTGYTACACGGGATAATCTTCAACTTACCACCAGAAGCAGCTGCACTAAAGGCAGGCGGGTTATCAAAGCATTGAGATTCCTTTGCAACAAAAAAAATGCATCATCCTCAGATGACTGATTGCAGCAAAGCTGCTGTGGCTTGACAYGTTCACAGCCCTCAGCAGCCCTGCAACACCTGAGCATGACCTCAGCTTAATCCAGAGTCAAGGGCAAAGGAAGAGATTTAAGCCTCGCCGTCTTGGTGGAGGCTCGGAGCACACGCATGGACAGTTGCAGCAGCTCTGCTGGCAGGCAGCAACTTGTGAATGACTTGATCTCATTCATTGTGTGCCAATACCTTGCTTCTCGTCACCTTGGTGAGCAAACAGAGGCAGGCAGAGCCGCGGCCTCCGCGTTTATGGAAAGTGTTGCCGTGCCGACACGCGCACGCGGACCCACGGCAGGGAATGGGCTCTGCATGGGCACACACCCCTCAGCTGAGTGGGAAATGAGGGGCGACAGGCCAGCAGAACCCCCAGGAGACACATCCCAGCCCAGCATGGGGCTGGTGGGGTGGTACAGCACACTCGCATGCGGGCCCAYGGCGGGGAACGGGCTCTGCACGGGCACCAAATCCACCCAGAGATCTCCCCAYTCCTTCTCCCAGCCCTGGCTGGGCCTCGTGGCTCACTGCACAGGGACCCTCGTGGTCCTTGGGCAGGAGCTCCATGAGGTGAGTCAAAAAATGGAGCCTCCACCCYGTTGGCYGAGCTGTGCTGAACTTGCTGAATTTCCCCCTCAGCTGAGTGGGAAATGAGGGGTGACAGGCCAGCAGAACCCCCAGGAGACACATCCCAGCCCAGGATGGGGCTGGTGGGGTGGTACAGCRCACCTGGACTGCAGGGCTCCATCCCCGGCCCGTGCCAGGAAGGTGTTGATAAGCTGGAGTCAAACAGCCAGAGGGATTGAAGGACTCTGATTCTGATGGGCAAAGATTGGCTATGGGTGCCAATCTGGGCCGAAGAGTGAGAGGATAATGGCTCTCAAACATTTGTCAAACATGTCTGCAACATTTGTGTGGGAAATAGATTTTTAGAAAGTTCTTAAAGCTTGATGGAAGGTTTACATGTATACAGTAGGGGAAAGCAAGCCGGGATCGTTCTGCAGGGTAGCAGGAGCACAACTTGGAGAAGGAAAAAAGGGGGATACCAGTGAAATACCAGAGAAAACAACTTGCCTGCATGCTCTAGAATCTACAACCTAGATMTGGAATGACAGTGTAGAGGAGTGATGTTAAAATGATGGAATTTTAACATCACAATGTGATTTATTCAACATGATCCCAGGCAAGACCATGGGGATGTGTGATGAAGGTTTCCATTTTATGGCTGGGTGGTACCAAGTGAGTGATGTTTTACTGGAATTCAGTCAGGGTTTATCTCCAGMTGGTGAGAATTATCCAGAGGTGCCCTGACTTCAGTGAAGCTGTTGCAGAATCCAGAGAAATGGGAGAGGCGATGGGAGGGCTGGAATTCAGGATGGACTGTCCAGGCATTTATCTGTGCCTCAGCCTCAGGACTTGGGCATTCTCTTGTTTAGATACAAAATGGTGAAATTGCCAATTTGTGACTTTGTGTACCGAAGGGATAACAAACTGCACAATTATAACTTCCCACTGACTGCAGTAATTCACTGTGACCAGGTTTGGGTGCCTTCAAGTTAATTGTGAAATTTATCTTCTAGCTTGATCAGTCACTGTATTCAGTGCCCACAACATTGGAGAGGTGTGGATTTGATGGGAGGGCTGCTCAGCGTCAGGAATTGGTTGGATGGTCACATCCAGAGGGTGGTGGCTCCATGTCCACATGGACATCAGTGACCCCTGGGATCCCTCAGGGGTCTGTGTGGTGTCCAGTGCTGTGGAATTCCTTTATCAGGGAGATGGATCAGTGGGATCGAGGGCACCCTCTGCAGACAGCACCAAGCTGAGTGGTTCAGGTGGCACCACAAGCTCCAGAGGTTCAACAAGGTCAGGGCAAGTTCTTAGACCCAGGCAAACCCTGGGATGAATCCAGGCTGGGAATGAAGGGACTGAGAGCAGCCCTGGGGAGCTGAATTTGGGGGTGCTGGTGGGGGAGAGGCTGGACATTCCCTGGCCATGTGCACTGGGACCAGAAATCCAGGGCTGCATCTCCACAGGTGAGGGAGGGGATTCTTCCTCTCTGCTCCCAGGAGCCCCACCTGGAATTCTGCATCCAGCTCTGGAATCCTCAGCACAGGAGCAGGGCCAGAGGAGGCCACAGAGATGCTGAGAGGGCTGGGATTGCTCAGCMTGGAGAAGAGAAGGTCTGAGGAGACCTTAGAGCCCCTTCCAGTGCCTGAAGGGGTTTGCARGAAAGACGGGCACAAACATTTTAGCAGGAGCAGCTGGGATAGGACAAGGCTCAGTGTTTTTAAACTAGGGAAGGATTGATTCAGATTAGATATAAGGAATACATTTCTTGTGATGGAAGTGGTGAGGCACTGGCACAGGTTGCCCAGAGATGTGGATAACCCATCCCTGGGAGCATTCAAGGCCAGGTTGGCCTGGGCTCTAACAACCCCACATGCTTGAAGATGTCCTTGGTCATGGCAGGGAGGTTGGACACCGGACTTGTTTCCTCGTCCCTTCCAACCCAAACCACTCTGTGATTCCACAAATGGGAATTCTCTCACTTAGGTTGGCATAACTGGTTTATAATTGAGTTGCTGCCTGTAGGAGCCTTTCCTTTCATCAGATCTCTGGGTGAATAGTCAGGCTGCATTTAGGTAACTACAATTTTAGGTGGTTTATGTTCGATGAGATGGGTCCTACCTAAGCTGCAAATCAGCTTTTGAGAATCTCCTGAGTGCGTGAGAACAGGGAATTCTTTGTCAGAGCCCCTCAGCTCTGCCCAGTGCTCTCTTTTAGATTTTCCTGAGTGGGGAAGAGGTGAAGAATTGATCTTGTGCCACTCAGAGGAGGAGGACACAGACATTCCCCTCCTTTGGGCACATCCTCAGTGTGTGAGGTGGTCATTTCTCAACTCCCCATTATTAAACGGTGTGAAAGGGCTGTACCCACAGCAGAGGCACAAAGACTCTCAGGATCAGCATTGTTTAAGGACTGTGCCACTTCTCTCTTTAGCACCCCGCTGATAAGCAGCCAGCATGTTCCTTAATCAAAGATCTGGGGTTTAAGAAGAGGCTCCTCWCAGAAAATGGCCAAAACTGCACATAAGTGTAGCAAACAGTCAGGGTTTRTTGATTGACCTGGCAAGATACTGGTAGGAGAAGGGCATGTGGAACTTGCAAGCTGATTTTGGGGGTCTCCATAAGTGTGAGGGAATCCCAGTGTGCTCTTGGCTGTGGAGTTACATCAGACCCCTGTGTGAATGCAGCTGGAAGGAAGGAGGAAGGGTTTTGCCATCACAGCCAGGGTGAGGCTGTATCTTTAGGGACACACTAAATGCTGCTAAGGACCTGAGTGCTGKCTTTCTGGAAGTCCAGGAGTGCTGTTTGTCCCCACCTGCCACCCCAGGGAGCTGACACAGATCCCTGGGTTCCAACAGCCTTGCCACGGTACACCCTGTGCTGCTCCAAAACACCCTGGGATGAGATTTGCACAGAAAGGACAGAGCAGGGATGAATTATGTCTGTGCTGAGCTCCTTCCAGCTGAGACAAGCTCGGCAGCAGGATCTCACCCTTCCCTTCTCTCGGGTTGCTGTTGATGATTGCTGCCCCGAGATGTGCAGGGTGTCTCTGCTTCGGCCCGCGCAGCTGAAGAACGAGTCTGGACTCTTCGCTTTTCGCTCTTGAGGTTGTTTATGAATTCTYATCTATAAAATTTTCTTTCTGCTTAGCTGAGATCTGCTCAGCAGGGCAGCCACAGSCACTCTGACCRCCCCCGAGGYGGTGYTGTCCTTTTAAACTACAAACTACGTATGACATATTTACACTTAATTCCCAATACCCATCACCTATGTTAGACAGTGCACTTCTACTCTAAACCAATCCCAAAG
>JACDOX010000264.1:588574-611094 GCA_014549065.1 Cardinalis cardinalis | reverse complement strand
GGACCCTCGTGGTCCTTGGGCAGGAGCTCCATGAGGTGAGTCAAAAAATGGAGCCTCCACCCCGCTGGCCGAGCTGTGCTGAACTTGTCTCAGCTGGAAGCCACTGTTTGCATGTTTTCCCATAGCTACTGGAATCTGTTTGATTCCAGGCTGAGGTGTGACACGCAGCTCCTGGATGGGAGCTGGCCCGGTGGATTTGGATTGTCTCCCAGGTGCTGAATTATCCAAGGGAGAAGCACATTTTTCTTCACCTGGTGTGGTATCCCAGGGCTTGGGGGCTGTGTGAGGAGTTAAGATCTCAGGCATGCAACATTTGGGGCTGAAGAAATCCTTTTTTGACCCAATACCTGCTCTCACAGGCCCCAGGTGGGAGCTGTGTCAGGCCCATGGCAGGAGCTCTGCCATGCCCCAGCATTCCCCAGATTCCTGGGTCATTAAACAGCTCTGAGAAGCTCCAAGGTTATTATCAATTATGCTGGTATCTAGATTAGTCCCTGCTCTGCCACCTTATCAGTAACAAAGCCATAAAGCTGGCCTTTGGGATTCTTATCTCCTCACTTGGATCAAATCCCCAATCTGGGTTGCCCACTAAGTTGATCTCATCTGCTCGGGGTATCCAAAAGCTGCCAGCAGCTCTGCAAAGGGCTCAGGCTGTAAAACCATGACCAGAACCCTGATTTGCTTTATCCCAAGCCCTCTGCAGCCAGCTCTTTCCGGGAAACACTGATTTCACTCAAAGCTCATTGGAGCGATGCACTTCCAATGAGGGAAACTGGCAAAATGCTTTTTGATTTCCAATCTTCAGGAGCTGAGCTCCAGGTGGGGACAGCCTGACCACAATTCCTTGCCTGTCTCTGTGAAAAAGAGGAGAAACAGCAGAAAAAACAACCTGAAGAATGATATTATCCAAAATTAGAGGTTTGACTTGGCTGCCCCAGTGKTTTTTTTCCACCTATCCTAAAACACCCCACAAACAGAAGTTCCCAAGTGGTTTTAAAGGGGAGCTGATAAAAGTGATAATTACTTTGTACATTAATAATAATGTACAAGCCACATGCAACAGTGGATGAATTCAAAAGTTTAAAGTGAGGATGAGGCTCAGGGATCTGATCTGGGTCAGGTTTGTGTGATTCTCTTAAGGCAAATCTGCTCAAGACTTTTGTGAGCACCAAGTCTTAGACAATTGTTGTCTGAGTCTTCCCTGGGTTCACCTGAGCTTCCTATCTGTGCTTTCTCTTGGATTTTTCCTGTGGGCGATCATTTAAGAAGTTGCAGAAGTAGAAAGAATAGGTGAAAATATGTTAAATATGCACACTGTGCAAAGACACAACTGTGTCACCTCCCTGCTCTTATTTTCTATCTCAGTTTATTGTTTTGGGCTCCCCTTGGGGTCAGTTCCATCCAGCTGGAGAGGCAGAGGCATYCTGGAGGTCTTTGTATTGGAAATCTCTTACTCTGGGATAGATTTTGGATCAGGCTATGGATCAARCCTTCCTCCTGCATGCCCAATTTTATTTCTACTCCTGCTAAAGCATCCCWATAGATCTTTGTCAATTTAGCAACTGATATGAGAACAGTAGTTTTCATTAAAAACAAGTTTTTAATTAAATCTCATTGGATAATTTTGGTTGGTAAAGCAGAGCTGAACATGGATTTATTGGAAGTTTGACCTAAAAGGGGTTTTGTTATTTTTGATTCAGGTTTACTTATTTATTAAAATTCTTGGAGATTTTAATGGTTTTAAATTATGGAAGTCTTAAAACACTTGGAGCAGGCATTTCTTCAGAGCAGGGTCCAATGTGAAGCACCTAACACAGGGAAACCTGGGTCATGCGTGGGATTACTCATTTTCTTTGCATTAAATCTAATCCTTATGAAAACTTTCCTTGAGCCAAACACTTAACCACATGTTTAAGCACGTGGGACATCCTGTCCTTAACATTCTTGCTTGTGTCTCATTGATCCATCTCTCAGGGTAAATCAGGAACAAATGGAATTGACCCAGGAGGGGGAAAARGAAATTTCCAGCCCCTCACCACCTGCCCTGCTTTGTAGAGTGAGTTGAAAGGTTGAAAACTTAAAAAAACCCCTCAGATCAGACAAGACTTGAGTGGAAATGCAGCAAACAACAGCGTTTGGTGTTGTTCCAGAGATTAAAAGGATAAAATTTATTGATGAAGTGGGGAGATTCCTAAATAGAAGTAGAAGTGAAGCCTCCCTCGCCCAAAATTGTGTTTGCAGGCTTACCACAGTGGAAGTGAGGTTTTCATAACCACTGACAAATAMCTGGTTATAGGCAGAGACAGGATGTGCACCTCTGGAGCTCTTCTAAAGAACACCCACCCAGTGATCCATCAGCAGCTCACCACTGAAACACAGCTCATTCATTAATAATCCATCACCTACGTGTCAACAGCTTTGTCCTTAATTCCCTAATGGAATGGCTGTTTCCATGGATGGGGATGGTGATATTATTCCCACTTCACAGGTAGGAAATTGAGGCAAACCAAAATGCCCCCAGTCCACAGCCCCATGCTCACACCTTAATAACTACATCACCTTCTCTTCTAATTAAGGTAATTTACTGACAGAATTGATCCATGTGCACACTGGGATGATTATTATCTCCAATCCAGTGTTGGGACAGTTTCATAACCYACCCAATCTGTCAATGCTGAAGGTTCTCCATCTCCAACAAGGGGGCTGGGAATTTTTGTTACTCGGTGCTCAGGAGGTTCCTATGTGTGCTTAATCCAGAACTGGGAGCCTGAAATTGAAATTATCACTCTTAAGGTAAAACACACACACATACACACACACCAAAAAAAAAAATTCTGGGGAAAATCTGCTGCWGTTCTGATTGGCAGTGTTTGATGATTAAAAACATGATTCATCCAAAAACAACCCACGCCTTGCAGTCTGTTCCCAGAGCTCTGGCGCCAACCAAATTCTGGGTACCCAAGAGACATTTCTGTCCTGTCACAGCAAGCAGCATGGGAATTGCAGCAAGGCAATCCCTTCCCCGGTGCTGGCACGGGGTGTCTTTCACAACACTGGGGACCCAGGGTCCAGCCCCACTTCCAGGAAAGCCTTGGGTGCAAAAGCCTTTGTTGAGCAGGATGCTGTGCACAATGAATGAAAGGGCCACAGCTGAGGTGTTCCCAAATGGTTTTTAGTTGAAGACCCTTGCTGATAAGTGATTAGATGCTCTCAACAAAAGGTGGTGCTAAAAGGATCAAGGAGGAAAGTCGGTGCTGAGTGGGAGCAATTTGCTGGTGCGAATCAACATCCTTATTCCTGTAAGGCTGGAGAAGGCTGCTAATTCCAAGGCATAAATCCCTTTGAGGCTTGCCACATCCCCGGTTTCAGCCGACACTGGGATGGGTTAAAAGCAGGAGGGGCAGCATTGTAAAGCCATGATCTTATCCAAGTCTCATCCAGCTCGGCTATTTATATGGTTGTAGATATATTGCATCCCATTGTCTGAGGCAGAGCGTGGTGCTCAGCCCTTTGAGGGCTCGTGGGGAATGCTCCTCTGATCAGGGGATTTTACAGCACTCGGTGATAGGGGACTTTGTGGCCTGGAGCCGTGGAACATCTCAGCCTGATCGTGTCAGATTCCTTCCCGAAAACAATGAGGGGCTTGAGTCACTACTTGGGTGGGAAACCTCCAAGGAAATCTCGGTATGACTCTGTATCTTCAGGACCATTCGGGCCATGAGGGCTACACCTGGCGGCTCCTTTGTCAGGTCTAACAACCCCTGTTTGAGTTAGAGCATTCTAAGAGATGACCTGGGTGGCATTTCCTAAAATTCCTGTGGCTCACATTCAGACCTCTTAAACCTCAGAGGAATTTATTGGAACCCACTGTGATGTCAAAGATCGAGAAAGGAATGAATAATTCAGGTTAAAACTCTGGTTCTGAGCGCCAGGGAGAAGTTTGGTGATATTCAAAGTATCTCTGTGTGACTTCAGTCCCATGTCCAATATCCCCCTCTGTGAAGGGGAGGATGATGTAGCAGATGGTATGGGTCAGTCATTCCTCTCAGATTTGGATGTCCTTCTGCTTTTCCAGGCCTTCTGCAGCTTTCCAGTACATCTGGATGTGGCATTTTGRGTCCTGTCCTGATGCCTTGTGCAGGCTGATCCAGAACAGAGGCTGGACAGAGCTAAAGAATAAAGCAGGGATTTATTAAAAGGATTTCCTCCGTGGGTGCACCTTGGGCAGCACCAGAGCCCAGCCAGGGCTGCACCCAAGATGAACCAAAATGGCCCCAAAATGCACCAGCGCTCCCGGGGTCTCTCCTTTGGATCAGTTCTGCTCCATTTGCATCTTGCASTTCATTGTCCCATTCCAGCTTTAGCCCCTGCAGTCCCACCCTGCTTGTTTTTCTCTCTCCAGCCCACGGTGTTTGTGCTCTGGGGCTGAGATTTGGATCATTTGTCCTTGGTGCCCAGCTGGAGCAGGAATTGTTTTGTCTCCCTGCTCTGTGCACAGAGCTCCCCATGCCCTGATATGAAGCTCAGACCCACACACTAAAGCAGCACAGAATCTGAAAATATAAAAGCTCAAACCTGAGGCATCAGTTCTCCCCTGTGCTGAGTTCTGGGTTATTCCCTCCTCCTTTGGGCTCACTCTCCAGCCCTGCTGTGCTCAGCATTCCCATCCTGGGGCTCAGTTCCCAAATCCCCACATCCCCCTGGGGATTTGCCATGGTTCCTGTCACCCCCACAAGCCTGGCTTGGCACCTGGGCCATGGAGGTGGCTTTGGGTGGTGACATCCTGACCCCTCTCTTTGTGCTGTCCTTCACTCTCACCCCTCTGATGTTTCCACGTCCTTCAGGCTCTCTCTGTGATGACGTGGTGGAGTTTTTTGGCTGTTGGTAAGAAAGTTCAATAGCACTGAGGTGATCTCAAGGAGTTCCAGTTAAAACCAGCTTTGTTTGATGGCATTGCTCATCAGAGTGACACCGGAGAGTTGTCAACTCCCCATGTATTTCTGTTGTTCTATGCTGATCCTAAGTATGACSATTTTTAATTCTTCATTCCCTCTTTTTCTTTATATTCTGACTAAAAATGCTGTACCAACATCACGTTTATCACCTCCATTTAACAATCTCATTTAAAAATTGCACAAAATTAGTTTTCCATAGAACTGTGGTTACTGCCACTAATTACATTACAATTTTTCCATCCTCTGTRGGTTCAGTCTTGTATCATCCAATTCCCTTTTGGGCCAGATAACAGATTTACAGTTATCCATTTGCTCTTTAACAGCACAGTGGATTCCTAACCTATTTGGCATTCTCTTGTTTTCCATCATCACTTGGAGATTTATTACAAATGTTAACAGTAGTTATCCAGAAATATCCGAGATTCCCTTCCTTCTTTATCTCCTTGTTTATCTACAGGAGGTTAATACATTATTAGGGACTACAAATGTGTGTTTGAATATCTCTGTATGTTCTCTAACAACRCATTAAACAATTATTTATTGGTCATCCTCATGTTCTCAGCATTGCTGACCATGGATTATCCACTATGGGCTTTCCTTATCACTTATCTGCCTTTTTGTGTGCTAATTTATATTCAGAATTTCCCACTCCTCTCACCTGGGCTTTGAGTGCACAGAGGATTGGGGTGTGTGAAATTCATGAGCAGTGCTGGGAGCTGATGAGTGGATTTTAAACCACCCCATGGGATTTCGTCTGCATTTTATTTTCTTGCTTTTTTTGTAAGAGCAAAGGTGAATTAGGGAATTGCATKCACTTTTCTTAAACTTCTCATGCTCTACCTGGACAGATTTTTCTTTTACCCTCCCTGTGTAGTGTTCCTGTATCATAGTCCCAGTAGAGTCCTTGATTTCTTAGAACCAGCAAACAGGTCCTTTTGTTTTTAATCATTTACCAAACCAAAAAAAAAACTTTTTCCAGAACCCTGCCAGCCCCCTGTTGTCATTTTGCCTTTCAAGACCTTCCCTGTTATTTATGATTATGCCTTAGCAGTTGCCAGTTCCAAGGAAGTGGAAAGGTTCCTTGTCCTGAGCACCGTGTGTGCACATAGCAAGAGACAGTCCCTGCCCTGCAGCACTTCAAATCTAATCTAAAGAGACAGAAAAAAAGGTGGGTGAAATGAAGAATTATTAGTATGGCACGATGTTAGCAACTCCTTACCCCGGATCCCTGGCAGCTTTCCAGCCCCCAAAAGGACAGGAGTGCAGGTATTTCTTTTCAAGGTAAGAGCAGAGCAGGGTTTTTTGGTTTTTTTTTTTGTGGAGGAAAGTTCTCCACCCTGATTTTGCCACAGAGGAAGGGGTTTTTATTCAGGGAATTTGGCACGTTTGAAGCAGGGGTCTAGGAGAGAAGAGGCAATGGCTGGGAGCAGCTGCTGAAGGCTCTCCTGCTGCTGTGTCAAAAAAAAAAAAAAAAAAGAAAAATAATAGAATCATCCACATTTCTGCAGCTGGGAAACTGAAGGGAGCATTCCCCTTCTCCCTGTCGAGATTTGACATGTGTGGACACAGACAAGGAGTGGGGTTTGCTTAGGCAATGCACCAGTGCTGACTCCTGCTATTCTGCTCACTGCTCTTCACTCTCTCCTCACTGCTGCCTCCCATCCTACCTCATTCCTGGCCCCTTCTCTCTTTCTTTCACCCCTTCATGTCCTGCCTGAGTGCAGAAAATGAGCTTTTTGCAGCAGGAATCATCTCCATGACACTTCTCCACCGAGCTCTTAACACAATGGGAGCTCTAATCTCAGACTCAGGTTCAAGGCATAATGGTAATAATTATTGTTGTTATCGTTGTAATAACAATGATGGAAAGATTTAGAGAAAGCAGGGGGAAAAAAATGTTGCTAACAGCAAGGGAAGATTACCCTGATCCTGGAAAGAGGTGTGTATCAGCAACTTTTAATCACCAGATAGGCTTCCTCTTCCAGGGTGGGGTGATGCAGGAGTCTGGGAGCTCTGCTTGTGTTCCCTCATGGAATATTGTGCTGGGAGCGGGTCAGTCAGGGTGCAAAAATGGGGTTTTCCTAAATTCAGGTGCCCAGAAAGATGGGAAATGCACTGCAGGCATCTGTCCAGGTCCATCCGCAGACAGTGGCTCGGACCTCACAGCCAGAGAGGTCAACGTTTGSCTGCTTGTGGGGCTTGGAGTTTGGGGTTAACAGCCAACGTGGGCATGTGGGGCTTTCTCCCCCTCTCCTTTCTTTGGAGCACAGCAGATAAATAGCTCCAGGTGAAGGCCTGCACATTCTTTATGAAGCAAAACGTGCTGTCGGTGTAAGGAGGCGAATGTGTGGCCCGGGGCACCATGTGCAATGTAATGTGTCTCGAGTCCCTTGCACGGGCTTGTTTGAAATATGTGTCAATAACAGCAGCAGCAGTTTGCTGCTCAGAAAGGAAAAGGAGGTGAGCTGTGCTGGGGAGAGAGGGGAAAGCAGGAGGGCAGGTAGGTCCCCATCCTCCCCCAGCAGCCTCCTTAAAAACCCCAAAGCCTCCCCTCCTCCCCACCACCCACTTGGTGAGATCAGCCTCAGCACAGTGAATACCCAGCACAGGCACTTCCAGCAGAGAGTCTCCAATGTTTTCACCCACAAACTCGTTTTTACAGCAGAAGCAATAAATGATCTCTTGCAGGGAGAGGGGGAAGCCTCTAATTAYTATTTTTAAGGGCGTAAACCAAACCCAGGTTAAAAATTATGGGGGGGCTGGTTGTCTTCCTCTTCTTGCTTCCTGTTCCAGACAGGATTCAGGTCTCAGTGATTTGAGCAGAGTCAAAATTAGCACCTGCAAGTGCCATGTGTGGAAAGCCACAGTCCTTGTGCACAAACCCCTTTGCCACCACTGCCACGAGAGTGGCTCCAGCAGCTCTTGCAGGGAGGATGGGTCAGCACCTCCCTGGGGGAGCTGCTGGATTCCCTGTCTCTGGATATCTCTGGATCGAGAGTGGGCACCTTTCAGGAGGAGGTGATTCAGGCCAGTGCTGTAGAGGAGATGAGTTAATGGGTGGTCTGACTTGGTAATTACAAACGTTGATGAATCCATGAGATTACAGTGTTGTTGGAAGGGAGCTCGGCAGAATTCCTGAGCTCCTGTGACTGCCTCTCAGCAGCTCCCCTGCCCCAGCTGAGGAAAAACCATCTCACAGGGAGGCAATGAGTGGAACGGTGCTGAATCTTCAGTCCAGAATTTTGTGTCCTGGTGAGGAGGACGTCCCTGGTTTGGTCTACAGTGGGAACTGCTGGGCTTAGGTCTTTGCTCCTGTATTTGCTGTAATTCCCATGCAGGGGGTTTCCACCCCACTGCAGCCCCCCTTCTGCCCTCAGCAAGTCTCTGTGGAGCTCAGAGCCAGACCTTTGGCCAAAGGGTTTGGTACAGGTGAACACAAACCTCTTGTTCATCACCTGACTAAATAATCCTGAGGTCAAGGTGGCATTCATCCCTTTGGACACCTGCACTGCCAGTAACTCACAGCTGAGGAATCACAGAATCATGGAATGGGTTGGGTTGGGAGGGACCTTAAAGATGATCCCATTCCACCCCTGTCATGGGCGGGGACATCTCCYACTGTCCCAGGATGCTCCAAGCCCTGTCCAGCCTGGCTTTGGACACTTCCAGGGATGCACAGGTATCATTACACTTCCATGGCCAGTGGAGTCCAGCACTAAACTGGACTTAACTCCATGACTTAACTTCTAATTGAAACTATCTTGACTAGGCCAAGTTGCTTATCTCCTAATTGTGTCCAGTTCTTCCCACTGGCCACCTGGGACCTGTGGGATGGCTGGCTCAGCTCTGTGTTGTGGCCATCAGCATCATGCTGAGGGGGCCCCATCAAGGCTCCCAGTCCTGGTGTAGCTTCCCAGTGGTACCTGAGACACCCAGGAAGGGTTGGAAGCCACTGCACGGGTCCTACAGAAAACCTGTGGCACTTGGRAGCCAGGTTTGACCCCCAAGAGATGTCCCTGTGCACTCAACCTGACCCYGGCATGTCCTGAGATATCTCACCAGCCTCTGGAGACTTCACCCGCCTTGTCCTGAGCTTCTGATTCCCAAACATTATTAGTCACTGTTAGTAGGAAAAGGAGGTGTAAGAAAGAGTTCCTTGAGGGCACCCTCAATGTTTCTGGTGGACGCTTGGGTGCACCAGAGCAGAGAAATGTTCAACCAAGCCTCTGGACCCAGGGATGTGTCAATAGGTGTGTCTGTGCGTGGGTACAGGCGGGAAGGGAAGGGAACAGAGAACATCTGATGGTGGCACCAGGGGTAAACACGTTCTTTTGCCCCTGGCTTTGCTTCCACTGCCATTTTCAGCCCTGCAGTTGAGCAATCCCTTCCAAAGAAAGCGTCCTCTCTGCCCTCCTGGTTGGTGATGGATGGGGTGATGTCCTGTAGSTGAAGAGCTCAGAGACCTTTAAAGCCCTGGTGTCTTTGTGCTGTCAAACCTCCAGGTGTTCCTGCTTTGTGTAAAACAACTGAGCCCTTCTTATTGCTGCTAAATCCCCTTCTGTTCCTCTGAACCTTGGKGATAATCTGTGGAACTGAGTTCCATTAATTAATTAGTTCAGCATTGTAATAAACTCCAGAGTTGTGCTCTAAGACAGTARTTATAGAGCCTCTACACCATTTAGGATGTTATTTCTGTAAAATTTCTTTAAAATTGAACTTTCCCTTGCCCGGGCAGCATGGGCAGTTGAAAATTTCTATATTGTTTAATTTAAAGGAAAAAAAATTGCTAAAATCTTGAATGATTTGTTCAATTAAATATTTCTGGCCAGTCARAATATCTCCATTAGATCCCTGCTTTTCCACAGTCTGATGCATTTTCACTTTGCCTGGAGAGGTGGTGGGTTCCATCCCTGCAAACATCCACGGTCAGGCTGGATGGGGCTCTGAGSAACCTGATCTGGCTGRGGACATTCCTGACCATGACCAGGGGGTTGGAGTGAGTGACCTTTGAAGTCCCCAGACAAACCATTCATGCAGAAGCCATTCCATGATTCTCTGACTGTGTATTTAGGGTTCAGGAGCATGGAAAGTAGGGAGTGAGCAGCTCTTTGGTGAGACACAGCTGCTTCTGCAGTGGTCCCTGCAGCCACTCAGACCCCACATGAGATCCATGGATGGCTTTGCTTTGTCTCCAGTGGAGCTCCCTCCCCACAGAATGGTTTTGTCACCCTTCAGATCTCCTGTGAAACCCAATTATGAACATTGCATAATCCCCCAGATCCACCAAGTGCTTCAGTTCTGCACAGAGATCCAAGCTGGAAGGAATCCATCTGCTAAGCTGAGTGACCCTGAAGCTTTATTATTATTATTATTGTGCTGAGGAGGGCTCGTCTCTGGTTTCTAAAGTAAACACAGGAGGGATCTTGGCAGAGGAGCTTGCAGCAGAAAGCTGGGATTGCTTTCCTAAATTCTTGGCCGCTTCCCTTGCTGCATGTCAAAGCTGGTATCTGTGCCTAGCAGTGATCACCCCTCCACAAGCTGATCATGGTCTGGCAGCCTGTCTGAGCTCCCCAGCCACTCTCAGACAGAAATCATTAAGGCTGGGATGCTGCTCAGCTGTGCAGGTGCTGCTGCTGCCCCTGGAGAGGTTCCCAAATCCTTCCACGGAGGCTCCGTGCCCCCAGCACTGAGGGGTTGTTGGCTCTTCACCCAAAACCTTATTCCATCCCTCAAGTCAGAGATTTGGGGTAGTTTATGCTGCTTCAAGGACAATTCCTGACCCACTTTCTTTCCTCAAAATCTTTCCCCTCCTGCCTGCAGCAGGGATGGTTCAGCCTGGACAGGAGAAGGGTTCAGGGTGATCTAATTGTGGCCAGGACCTGAATGGAGCTGCCAGAAAGACAGAAATAAATTATTTACAAGGGCTGGAGTGGCAGGACAAGGGGGAATGGCTRCACATTGAAAAAGATTAGGGCTGGATTAGATATTAAGAAGGATTTCTTCCCTGTGAAGGTGCTGGGGCCCTGGCACAGGGTGCCCAGAGCAGCTGTGGCTGCCCCTGGATCCCTGTGAGTGCCCAAGGYSGGGCTGGATGGGCTTGGAGYRGCCTGTGATGGTGGAAGGCATCCCTGCCGTGGCAGGGGGCTGGAAGCAGATTTAAGGTCCCTTTAAGGTCCCTTCCAACCCAGGCCATTCTGYGTTTCTCTTTCATGATTCTTYCTCCTTCCCCAGTTTCTCTGCCGTTCACCAGCCTGACCCTTTCCAGATGTTTTCCATCCGGGCACTGCCTCACCAGCTGAGGAGTTTCCACCCTGGAGAGCAGTTCTGTTCCTCTGAGGAACATCAGGGCACCACATCTGCCAAAGCACTTGGAGAAGGARCTCTTGGAGCCACAGCTCCTGGTGTGAGAGCAGCAGACCCCAGCAGGTTTAGGGAGGAGAGCTGGAGGGGAAAGCTTGGTCCTTTCTCTGGTGCTGCACACGTGGTGCCAATGCTCTAGAKGGGTTTTTGGAATTCAGGCCAGGTCTGGAAGAACCTTTCATACAAATCACCTTCTTTCACCCAAGAGGTTTGGAGGGTGGGTGGCCTCTTGCTTGAGGGTCATAAAATCATGGAATGGTTGGGGTTGGGAGMGACACTAAAGCTCATCCCATTCCACCCCATTCCATGGGCAGGGACACCTTCCACCATGCCAGGGTGCTCCAAGCCCTGTCCAGCCTGGCATTGGGCACTGCCAGGGATCCAGGGGCAGCCACAGCTGCTCTGGGAATTCCATCCCAGCTCCTCCCCACCATGATAGGGAAGAATTCCTTTGAACACCTGGTCTAAATGTATATAAATATATTAATATATATATATATATATATATATATATATATGGCTTCTTCTCTCCAAAACAGATTATAAAACCTTGACTTTAGGTCATTGTCACTGTTGAGGGGTTGCCAAATGGAGGGATTTTGCTTAGCAACCCAAGAAAATGAAGCTTATGGCTGAAACCTCCCTGCCTGTCCCCTTCACAGCAGAATGAATTTTGGGTTGAAGGAGATCCAGCACATCCATTTCAGTAAACAGGAGCTATCTGCAGACAATGCTAAAAGTCAGTGCTGTAAAGGAAAATAAACTTTTCCCTTCTTTCTCTACACCAGGTTTTACTGTGGTTGTTATTCTTTCTGTTGTTAGAGATGATCTCTGAGAGAGAAGTTTTCTCTCTCTCAAGGTGTATACAAATGCCAGGACATCCACTGGCATTTTTCCTGTACCTCTGAGCGACTCATCAGTCTGTACCTCTTTAATTTTACTGAGATCTAGCTGAAACATGTCAAGGAGCCATGAGGATTTTTTCCCATGCAAAGCAGTTTCTTTGCAAAAAAAAAAAAAAAAGAAAAGAAAAAAAAAATCCAGTTGTTCTGTTGCAGCAGAAATTGCACTTTCATTTGAGGAAAAAAATCATTTTATAAGCACTAAAAAARGGTTGAGCTTTGGCCTCATGGCAGTCTTGTTGCTGTTTTAGTGCTAAATAAGAGTTGTTGTATGTTGGGGCTCTGGTGTTGTTCATGTCCTTCCTCCATGTGGGTTTTTTATTGTCTAATACCAGGTCATCTTTTCCCAAAGAAAGGGAAGGAGAGGATAAGGAGCTCTCTGCCTTCTGCTGCTTTCCACATTTTTCTAAAAGCTGGAAGAAAGACCTGAGACCACTTTCTGGAGGAAAGTTTGCTTTCCTGACCCCCTCTCATGCTCCTTTCCCATATGGCAGGACCAGGATCCAGASAAATATTCCCATTATTTCCTCTGGGACAGAAATGGTTCCTCAGAGAAGGTGTAAGATGTGGTTTTGTCTATTTGTGACTCTGGAGCAGCTGATTCCCTCTTGATCAGTCCTTGAGTCGTTCAGGGGCTCTGAATGAGAGGAGAATTGTGACATTTCAGGCCAAAGGAGGAGCAGATTCCATGATGAATGAGTGATATGAAAGGAAGCACAACCATAATTTATTGCCAAGTACTTAGAAGGTATTTTGATGGATAGTGCAAGTAGATGAAAAGCYCTTTTGGGTTTGGGATTTTTTTTTTTTTCAGTTCATTAGTTCAAAGTGAAGCAACTTTTTCATGGTAGCAAAATCAGGCGTGTGATCAGAAATCCTTTTTTTTTTTCCAAAAAAATCAAAACATTTCACTCAGCTTTGAGATTCTGATAAAGATAAACATAAAAGATTTTTACACAAAATACAATTGCTGGCAAATCCACCCTTTATAAAACTGTTATGTTTACATTGGTCAGAAAAATTAAGCTTATTGTGAGCGCTTGGCAAATATTCCAAATTCAGAAGATTTCAGGATGGGTTTTTTTGTAATGTAAAACAATTGTGCCCAGTCCTAGGTGGCAGTTTCAGTAGAGTTGGTAAAGCAATGTAGGAGTTTGCCCTTCCTCAGATGTTTCAGATTTGGACCCRGTGACAATGAGAAATGGCAAAATTCCCGATGAAACTGGAGCTGTGCTGTGGGTCTGCAAAGGAAACAATTCCTGACGTTGCCCAATCCAAACTTCTAATTTGGTATCGATAATTACATTAAAAAAAAAAAGCACATAACAGTGTGACAAGTTCCTTATTGACTGTCTGGGTGCAATAAAAGTCCTTAAACACATGCTCAGTTTTAAATATGTGCTCAAGCCCCTCTGTTAACACAAGRCACTGGCTGAAGTGCTTCTCTAAATCAAGGCTTCCTGCATTTGATTTAGGAGTATTTTATGACCAGAACAAAAAGTAGTTGTAGGATTCATTAGAGGGAAAAGAAAAAAAAAACAGAAAAAAAGAGAAAAAAAAGAGAGAGAGAGAGAGTGCAAAAGGAAGGAAAAACAAAGAGGAGGAAACTTTATGGCTCCGTAAACAGCTGTAAGCAATGTCTCTGGTCGGGTCAGACCGGTCTGAGTTGACAAGGCAGTGTCTCCAATTATATAGCATGCTGTAGCCTGTAAAAATGAAATCAATTTGTTATTTTTCTGGGAGAACATTATAGCGTGAGTTCACACATTTGGTGAGCCTGATGAGTCAGTGGAAGCCAGAGGAGGAACTCGCAGCCCTGTGTGTGTGTGTGTGAGGGTCTGTGTGTGCTCACCCAATGCATATTCACAGCCCCTTCTCCAAGGAAAGGGTGAGAAATGAGAGTCTCCAAGGAAAGGGTGAGAAATGTGAGCAATTTGCTTGATCAGAGCAGTGGACAGTGAAAATCCTGCTGTTCTTACCCAAAACCTCAAAATGACAGCGCTCTCCATCCGTGGCTCTCATTTCAAAATTGGCTTCGCTGGCGGAGGAGTTTCAGGATAAAATTCCCCCAAGCACTTAAGCACTTAAGCAATTTAGAAGTCCAAATCCAATCTTTGCAGGGATCTGAGGTCTTTGAGCCCAGTCCTCCAAGGTATTTAGCAGTGACATAGCCCAGGCCAGACCTCAGCGCAGAGGGATGAGCCTTAATGAGAGGTTTGAAACCACAAGATGTACTTTATATTGCTGAGCATTTAAAAAAGGTTCAAGCTGGGATGCTTTAGGGGTGGGGAGGGGGGAACTGGGAGCATTAGGACTAGCCACAGTCCTAATTATTATTGAAATTCAGAGTAGGAGTCTAAATATCTTTGCATTGTGTAGGCATTTTTCATTGCCTAATATGTTGCTTTATCCCTTCCCTCCATTCCCCTAATTTAGCACACCTGACCCAGAAAATTAGAGCTATTTTCACCTAAAACTCCATTCCAGTGCCCAAGTTATATAAGCATTGTGCTGGGGAGAAGGAGGCAGGTTCTTTTCCAGGCCAGCCAGTGGTTGCCTCACAAACACACATTCTTTCCATTTGTCATGAAACCCTGAGAGAGGGGTTAGGCTGGGAGAAGTCAGAAGTAAGGCAGCAAAGGTGTTTACATGAAACTTTTAAATTACTCCCCTTTCATTTGCAAGTAACTGTTGTTCTTCATCCCAGGTGAATTTATCCATCAGCAATATCATTAGATGAGTTCATTATAACCACGAGATTTACAGCGCTCATAAACTGCAGTGTAGGTGGCAGATTAAAATGTTAAGGCTTATACATCTCTAAAACCCTGCACTGCCAYGCTGGCACATTTTAGGAGGTAAAAGGAGGAAGATCTTAAGTGGGGAGACCTCCAGGGAGCAGCCCCAGATGTAGGATGTGGCATGGAAGCAGCACCAGGGTCACTGGGACCTGGACCCAGGCTTGAAAACGTGGTTTGAGGGGCCATTATTCTGCTGCCTGGGTTGTTTTTCAGATGACATGTGTAGCAAAGGAGTTAATTGCCTTGGGTAATTAAAGAGTTCCAAAGACTTTTTCCAAGGAACTGGGTTGTTAATACTTGTATTCTCTCTCCTCCTCTGTTCTGTAGATCCTAAGGGAAGACAAAGTCAAAGCAACATCTCTTGCGCTGCGAGTGGAAGGTGCTGAGTGTTGTGGTGTGCCTTAGTTCCTGTGGGAATTCACTGTCCTGGCCAAACCTCAGCTCAGGGAATTTTGCTTTCTTAGCACCCACTTGAAGCTGCCACTGAGCTTATTGCGTTTCAAATCCAGCCTCAAACCACTCTAAACAATCTGTTAGAGATAGCAAAGACCTTCCTTGGCCTCCTCTTCCAGCTCTCCAAGGATTTCTGAGATTCTGCCAAAAAAAAAAAAAGGGGGGGTGAAATTCCCAATTCCTACTTTCAGCTTGGGAAAAAAAAATAATTAAAAAGGTGTCCAGTTTGTGCTCCTCATTTTTGCACAGCCAGTGCTGCCTCCTGGGCATCTCCAGTGATTCAGCCCCTCTATCTGAGGCATCTCTCCCAGGATGGGCCGAGTTGCCCTCTGGAGATGCTGATCTTGCTCCATGGACTCGGGTAGACAGCGAGCTTGGCCGAGATTCCAAACTTTGAGATGGTCAAAGCGGGGTGAGGCGAGTCCCACGCTCAGAGAGGCTCTGGTGAAAGGTGCAGCAGAAACCCAGTGCTGCTGCATCATCACCATCACCACCGTCGTTACTCATACAGGGCAAGGGTGAGGGAATCATTACGGGAGAAAAGGCACCTCCAAACCTCGGTGTGTGTGTGCAGGGTTGGACTCAGCCACACAATTATGGGCATACTTTCGGGGCTAGAGGAGAAAAAAAAGATTTAAATATAGCCCTTGTGCTGTTCTTGGAGATGAATGGAGAATTATCCAGCAAGAACAGTTAAGCCAGTAGGTTGAACACTTTTTCTTTTCCAGGTTGGAGGAAAAAAAATCTGGAAGGACAGAATTTGTGCTGTCTAACAGGYTTAGATTTCTTTTGGTAAACCCCTTTGAAATGTCTTAGTCTTGATAGCAAGATGCCCAGAGCCAAATGTTGAAGGCCCCACTGCAATCAACATTGCAGAGAGTCATAATTTCTGAATTAAAGTATGACACTTCTGTAATTAGACTGCTTAGGCCTAAGCTTGATTGTTACTGGTCCATGCAAAACAAAAAAACAACCCCCAAACTGAAAAAATATCTTTCATCAGAATCAGTTACTTGTTTTATGACCTCTAGAGCCAAACCTATCGTTTTGCTGATCTGTGTTAAGGTGGTTTCCAAGTTTTCAACTAAAACAACAATTAAAATTTTTGCTATTGTCCACAATTTGTAGTTGCTTGGGTTTGGGATAGTTTTAATGTTACAGAAGAAAACTACTTTGATGCAGGAGGGACAATAGTGCGCAGATTAATTTCCTTTTCCATTTAAAATAATAGGGTGTGACAAGTTCCTCTTCTTTCATTCTAAAATTTCTCTAGGTTTTGTTTTCATAGTAAAACAGGGGGAAAAAATCAAAGCCTATGCCAGAATATTGTTGTTTTCTGTGAAAAATAAGGCCATTCAGAGAGTGTAGAATTAGAAGTTTTCCTGCCTGTCCACAGATCTGGCCTCTGGGCCGGTGGTTCGAACCRTAGAATCATAAAACCATAGAATGCCCTGAGTTGGGGGGACCTTAAAGAYCATCCCATTCTGCTCCTGCAATGGTCAGGGACACCTTCCACTGTCCCAGGCAGCTCCAAGCCCTGTCCAGCCTGGTCTTGGACACTTCCAGGGATCCAGGGGCAGCCACAGCTGCTCTGGGCACCCTGTGCCAGGGCCTCAGCACCCTCACAGGGAACAATTCCCTCCCAATATCCCATCTATCCCTGGCCTCTGGCAGTTTGAAGCCATTCTCCCTTGCCCTGCCACTCCAGGCTCRTAAATTGTCTCTCTCCATCCTTCTTGTGGGTCCCTTCAGGTCCAGGAAGGCCACAGTGAAGACACCCTGAAAGCCTTCTCTTTTCCAAGCTGCACAAATGCAATTCTCCCAGCCTTTCCTTGTAGGAACCACGCTCCATCCCCCAAATCAACTTTGCAGCTGTTCTTTGGGATCACTCCAGCAGGCCTGTGTCCTCTCCACGTGTCTACCCAAGAGTCTCATGAACATTTTTGTGTATGCAGAGTGGAAAAGACACAGAAAAAAATTCCATCTCCTGTTCCTGGTCTCGACCTTTGGGATATCCTTGCCGTCTTCCAGTTGTCCATGTTAGATGGACACCACGCTCCACGTGTCTTGTGTCAGCCCTGTGTGGTGAGGGATTTTGGGAATTGACTTACAGACCCTGCCCCAGGAGCCTCTTGACATTCAGTGCCATCAACCATGCATGGCAGCCCCCATTTTTGGAGCCTTCACAGCCTTCCAGCTGCTCATTTCTAAAAAAAAAAAAAAAATAAAAGTGGTTTTAGGCGACCTCAGACRCATGGATTTTATGCTGGTCAGCTTGAAGGGTTATGGTGAGAGATGAGAGAGGGTCTATTTKGGATGTTGTGGGATGGAGTGGGGGCTGCCCACTCCTCACCTGCTTCCCCGTGAGCCCCTCTGGTGCCAGGAGATGTGAGACAGCCCTGGAGGGGTTTTCCTCACAGCCTTTCACAACCTGTGGACACTTCTCCAGCCATCTGCTCAATTTCAGTATTTTAGGATCACAATACCACAGATGTATTGTGAAAAGGCATCTTTCTAGAGAAACCACTTTTCACAATTTGTGCCCTCTTTCATCAGGTGGCTGAGATTCTTCTAAGGGATGTGGCACCCCAGAGAGGCAGCCAGAATGAGTTAGGAAGGAACAGGGGCTGAACTGAACCTCTGGAAAGCTGGATGGATTATAGGAAAGGATTTGGAGGAGGCATCTTGCTGTTAGGGGGTTCCCTGCAAAGGGAGAAGCACTGAAGGCATCTACAAGAGAACATAAATCYCCTCTGTATGAGCAGATGGGCATCCTTTGATTTGACTTCTTCACCAGGACTAGCTGGACAAGAGGAGCAAAGTCACTCCTGGTGCTCAGTTTGTAATATTTGGTGGGATTTAGGTGCCCTCAGGGTGTTAGCCTGGGTCATTTGGCAAGTTGCAGCCTTGCTGTTCAGCATTAATAAATGAAGTTATTTTCCCTGTGTTGGGGACCCTGAAGGACATCCCTGGAGGAAGCTCTCAAAAAGCCTCTCCAGGATAAACAGCAAAACAGAGCTCAGGAATGAGAGAATTCAGGGAGAAGCAAGCAGCTGTGGGAGTCTCCACATGCTGCTCCTGGTGTGTCAAGGACTTTTGACRCGCTGAGAAGGTGGTGACCTTGAAAAGTCAGCAGAGTGGTGCTGTACAGTGAGGTCATGCAGAGCTGAAACCCTCTCTTTTTCTGAAAAAAAAAAAACCTCTGAGCAGGTATTTCCTGCATATTTCTCCCTCCTAACCTGGCTGGGGTGTCCATTCCAAGAGGGAGGGTCCATGTAATTTATTAAGAAGGTGGCCAGGTACTTATTTACAACGGCTCTGCTGAAGGAGCAGATAGATTGAGATAAGGGAAATGAAGAGCTCTCGAGGTGTGTTGGCAAAGAAAAATGCTCACTGGAGGTTGAATTAAACACTTCAGGGCATGCAAGGCTTAGAGATAAGCAAAGAACTTTGGCTGTGGACATACAGAGCAGTGTTTTCATGGCTCCTCCTGTGCTAATGGGAAGAAAAGCCTGGTTGGTTTGAAAGGAACAACTCTTTGACCCTTTCCCTTGGTTGAGACTTGAGCAGAGCCTGTTCTGGGCACGAGTGTGTTTGTAAAATTGAGAACTTCAGAAATTCTGCATGGAAAAGGAGAGGTTGAGGCCAGTGCATCCAGGAAGTGGTGGTGCTCGGGGAATTTGAAGGTTAGACCACAGTAGATGACACTCGGCCCATTTCTCGACACCACATTCTCAAAATTGCCCACATGAAGGAGATTGTTTAGGAGAGTGGAAAAATGCAAATGCCAGGTTTGATCATTGGAAACAGTGAGAGAAAAAAATGAATGATGGGAGCCACGAGAGAGTTGAGCAACACTAAAATGAGATTCTGATCTTTATAGACTTTCCCAATCTTTTCTAAAGGTTTGGTTGTTGGGTTGTTGTTGGGTTTTTTTCTGGGTGGAGGAGAAGGTTGGAAGGTTCGTGAGGTTCCCACCTGATGATCAATAATAATGACAGGGAGCTGAAAGAACTGGGCTCTCCTAAAGATAAATTGACTTTAGAGAGGGAGAAAGTGTTTACAGCTGGAAGCAAAGTAGAAACCAAAAGAGGGTGCTCGGGGAGATGTTATCACAGTGCAGGAGCTGCGAGTGAGCCAGGAGCAGGACGATGAGGAGGAGGAGGAAGGAAGGTGCTCAGCTCTGCTCAGCAGCAGAGCCACTGCTGATGGGGAGATGTTTGAGATTCCATCCTGCTTCTCCAGCTGAGAGTCAATGACTCCACAGTGCCCCATGAAACACCAAATTTGTGTTTCACCGTCTCGGGGCCTGATGATGCCTTGAGAAAAAGGCTCTCGCTGGAGATTGTCTTCTGCAGATTAAACTTTCCAGACTGTAACRCAGATCAAAGTCAGGTGTGACTGTTTCTCTGCTGCACTGAGCAGGGAGCTGTGTGAAAAAGCAATTAGAGGTATTTCTATATGTTTTTGGGTTTTTTTTTAATCTTAGATAATCTTCCCAGCAACGGAAACGAATAGTTGAGGGCACCAACCTACAAACTCCTCTTCCTATGGCTGGTRTTTTCATTTTACCACTGTAGTAACCATCAAAAAAAACCCAACCCAGAGACAGGCTTGAGTTTGGCTGTTCATATGATTAAAGTTTACAAGGTTGGAATCCTAAACTTCATCAGGGTCCTACTGATRCAGCTCAGAAAAATCCTTCTGGTTTTACAACCTGCAACAGGTTGGTGGTGACTCAGTGGATGCTTTATTATCATTTTTGGGAACTGGGTAAGGGCCTTTGGAAAGCTTTGGGAAGGATGTTGGTGGCTGCAGGTGATGTGGAAACAAACTCTACAGATGTTCCCACAAAGTTRACCTCAGACACCAGAAAACATCCACGTTTTGGACTCTCTGTCATCAATGGCTGGAGGATGAGTAGGAACAGCTAAACTAGTGTTTTTCCCTGGAGATTTCAATGAAGGAGTCTCTCCAGGTGGTTCACAGAGACAGGACCACTTACCTCCCAATCCTAAAGCTGGGAACACCTCCTAAGTCCCAGTCTTGTGGGAGATCRGAGGATTAAAATTTGGGTATGTGGCACCCTAAAACTCAACAAGGAGACAGAGGCAACTCAACAAGTCCTCTGAAGCCTGAAACAATGTTTTAGAAGGTGTCTTTAGTCCAGAAATTTTGGTCCAGTGCTTTGTATAGTATTTAACAGCTGAACAAAAACGTACACTTGGCATGGGCCCCATTTCACAGATGGCTTTCTGCCAGCTGTGTACCCTCAATTAATCTAAAGCTTAGAACACCCCATACCTAGCCACTGAGGTAGGGAAAAGGAGTTTAATGGGTCCTTTCCTCAGTTTTCTCCTGTGGGTTCCTGCAGGAACTCATCTCCTTCCTCCAGCTGAGGTCTCTGCACGTCCTTCACACAGGGCTGAACTTTCCTGGGTGGGARAGTTTCAAGGAACTTACCCATGCTGGTTTTCAGGGATCATGGTGTGATTCACCTGGAGGCTCCCGAGGTGCAGACATGCCCCAGCCACCCAGGGGKGTTTGAGTCTGGCCAGCACAGCCAGTGGGGGCAAGGCCATGATTCACCCAAAGCACACAGCTCAGCTGGGCAGGGGCATGGAAATGTCTGCTGCTCCCTGAYTGCAAAAGCAGCCTGGGGTCAGCTGGAGACATCCCAGAAAGCCTTGGAGAGGGTGACGGGGACACAATTGTGAGCTGCTTCCCCCTTTTAATGCAATGGAAAAAAGGGGCACGTCTGGAGGGCAGTTCATGCTGTTTGTCTCAGCCTCCCTCCCTGGGGTAGGATGAATTGTCCTCTAATGTTGAGATTAATCACCTCCCAGTAGTCCAGTAGAGGTGGAAAGAGGCATCTAAGTTCAGGAAATCAGCTGGAAATCCTTTGCTTTTCCACACACCTCGTGGAGGGCACGTTCTTGGCTGAGCTGATTATCCTGGTTCTAAACTCCCGGCTGGAGCCATTTGGGATGCAGAAATGGATGTCCTTATTTGCCTGGAAAGGATGGATTTGTAAGGATTAATCTGAAGTTGGCAAAGCCCTTGAGATGTGGCTCCTGACCATGTGAATGTCACCTTCTTCTCACTTCTGTCCCCTCTTGACCAGGTCCCCTCCAGGAGAGGAGTTAACTGGCTGCAAGGACCCTTCTCTTTAAAACAAAGCAATTTTAAAATAATTTTTATCCTGGCYTAGAGAACTGCTAAAGTCAAACTCATTTTCTTCTGGACTTTGGCAACGATAGAATTCTTGTGTTATTTTTTAAGTCAGAGCAAAAGAAAGTGAAGGCTTTAATTCCCTGACAGGCCTGTTGATAATTTAAACACACCAGGCTGTTCCCAAATGAAAACCACACAGCAAAAAAATGAATGTAAACAGAAATACACACTGCCCAGGCAGGTTCCTCTTTGTCATTAATTCAGGGCAGAAAAGACAATCAAGAGATTTAATTAGAAGAAAAGGAAATTATACTCTAAAAATCCCTTCAGTTTTAGTAATCAAGGTTATTATTAGAAGCACCAGTAAAAAACACTTAAAAAATCCATCTAATTAGCTGCGTATCTGCTGATCTCCCTGCAGAGCTGACTTGTTTGTCTCCAAGGCTTCACCAACATAAAGGTTCATGGACACTCCTTTCAAGATTTCCACTGGGCTGAGCASAGAGTTTGCACTCAAGTTTAATCAGGATTGGGTTTTGGTTGTTGGTTTGGTTTGGCTTTAATTTCACTCCCCTCACTTTAACCAAAGCCCCACAAAACGATGCTGTTCCCCCTCCCAAATTCTTGGTGCTGCCTTTCCAAAGACTCGGAGCTTGATGGTTTCAGCTGCTGGAGTTATTCCTTTGGGTAGCTCTGAAAGTGCTTTTGACTCAGCTGCCAAAATTTCSTATAAAACGTCTTGTGGAGGTGTGCTTGTGTCTCAGAGAAAGAAATGCGTGTTTGACCCCCTGGCTGGAAAGGGAAAAGAAGGGAAAAGAGGGGAAAAGAAGGGAAAAGAAGGGAAAAAGGGAAAGGGAAAGGGAGAGGGAGAGGGA
>JACDOX010000264.1:515646-562655 GCA_014549065.1 Cardinalis cardinalis | reverse complement strand
AGGAATAAAATCAGTCAAATCGGGAATGAAATCATGTCCAGTCCTCAAATAGGAACAAAATCAGTCAAATCAGGAATAAAATCATGTCCAGTCCTCAAATAGGAACAAAATCAGTCAGATCAGGAATGAAATCCTGTCCAGTCCTCAAATAGGGATAAAATCAGTCAAATCAGGAATGAAATCATGTCCAATCCTCAAATATGAAGGCAGGGTTGATGTAAGAGCAAGCAGGCATTTGGTGAATTGACAGCAGCAAGAATGAGAAGCTAAAGCTGGGATTTTGGGTTTTCTTGCAATCAGGTTGGCAAAATCAGAGGGGAAAATCCTCAGAATGTGAAATAAAAAARGAAAATATACTGAAATGTCATATAGCCTGAGCAAGAGAAGGGTTCATCAAGGGATCTGTTATCATTGGGCTTAAAATGGGTGAGCCCAGAGCCAGGGATTGAACCTGAATCAAACCCCAGAGCACCTCCCTGCTCTTCCCATAGTCCCACAGCCCTGGTCCCTTCAGAGAGACCCCAGTCCCAACCCAGAGATTATTCCCCAGTGCTTTCCTTGCTTGAGAGGGCAAAATCCATGTGCAGGTCAGGCTGGAAGAGATCATCTCCAGAGGAGAGAGGATTCCTGGACACGAGGGCTGACCAGTGTGGGGCACAGGGCATCTCTAATGAGAGGYGGTCATTATTTAAGCTTAAGAAACCTGGATAAAACAAAGGATGTATCAGACGAATGAAATTGGTTTGTCTTGTGAATACAAATGATGACTGATTAAGAAAATTATCTGGAGGTGTTTGGTATCCTCTGCTTCCACAGCAGGTTATTTGATTTTTTKGGGKTTTTTTSAGGTGAAATAGCCCACTCATATTGGTGAGGGCAAAGTGAGAGCTTCACTCTTTTAAATCACAAGCAGATATGAGTTCTGGCTATTTTAGTGCTGCTGATATTATTATTATTATTATTATTATTATTATTATTATTATTATTAACATCTGTCAATGATTGGACAGCGAAGCCAATGGAAGACATCCACAAATCACATTTCTGTGGTCTTATATTCACCAAGAGCACAAGGTCTCATGAATATGTCTTATTCAGGGTGTGACAGATTCAGAGGTGTTTGATATCCTCTGCTTCTACAGCAGGTTATTTGATTTTTTTGGGGTTTTTTTGAGGTCAAATAGCCCATATATATTGGTGAGAGCAAGGTGAGAGCTTCACTGTTTTAAATCACAAGCAGATACAAGTTCTGGCTATTTTAGTGCTCTTGATATTACTATCATTATCATGATCATTATCATTATCGTTATTATGATCATTATTATTTAACCTCTGTCTCTGATTTGACAGTGRAGCCAATGCAGAACATCCACAAATCACATTTCTGTGGTCTTATATTCACCAAGAACACAAGGTCTCATGTCTTGTTCAGGGTGTGACAAATTCCTGGGAGGTCCCCATGCCATCTATTCACTTTCTGTGCTTTGCTCAKCTTCCCAAACCCAACCAGTGACATTTTCAGCCCAACACGATGGCAGCTGGCTCCTCATGGTGGCTGAAGTGAAACATTATTAGGACATGATGCAGTAGAGGGTAAAGTCGACTTTGAGATTGTGGTCAGGATAATCTTCTTCCATTTTTAACCTCTAGGACTCATTTCTCCATTTCAGGCTGATATCAGCTCATAGACTTCTCTCAGCCATGCTGGAAATGCACAGCAATGTAAGGGGGGAAATTTGGGGTTTTTTCCACTTTTTCTGTTCTGGTTATTTTGATTGTGTCTAATTAAGATTGCAAGATTTAAGGGAATGTCTCAGAACACAGCTGTTGGTCAGGGTGAAAGAGCAAGTTGTGACAGARCAAGGGGTTTGGGTTTAAGGTGGAGAGGGAATGGTTAGGTGGGATTTTGGGAAGGAATTCTTGGCTAGGAGGATGGAGAGGCCCTGGCACAGGTTTTCCAGAGAAGCTGTGKCTGCCCCTGGATCCCTGGAAGTGCCCAAGGTTGGGTTGGATGGGATTTGGAGCAACCTGGGACAGTGGAAGGTGTCCCTGCCATGGCAGARGRGTTGAAACCTGACCTTTGAGGTCCCTTCCAACCTAAACCCCTCTGTAGTTCTGTGGTTCTATGATAAATGTTCCCGCCAAGGGCCATAAAAATCTCTGCACAACAAAGTTCTGAGTCTTCATCCACCTGGCCAGCAGATGTGTTCATGGCAGGTGGGGCTGTTTCCTTCTGGAGAGGGAGCTGTAGCTCAGTTTTTGAGGTTCCTCCTTTGGTTGGGTGAGACAGGGGATTTTTTGGTTTTCCCATCTTTAGGAGCTGAGCTCCTTCAGCAGTGTCCTCACGTGCACTCCCCCAGTGATGGAGAAATTTCAGACAAGTGTTCAAYATATTTAGCTCCCTTTTCTGCTTGAGATTTACACAAGGGCTCCAGCTATAATCAGAATATCTGTCATCCCCAGCTTATCTGCTGACTTAAAATTGCTTGTACATCATCCAGCCTCTGTCTGGGGCTTTGCAATTTCCTTCTTCCTCGGTGTCTAAATAGATCTGAAATTCCCCAGCATTGTCCTGGAGTGTTTGGGATTAGACAGTGGGAAGGTGATGGTGGCTCTCCATCTCACAGGTGGGCAGCTGGGGCAGAGGAGCTGTTTGGAAGTCCTGTTTTGTAGGACTGAGCCCCTTCTCCCTTAGGGACCACAGATTCAGTCTCCAAACCAAGCTTCCTCTCGTRAGCTGTTTATAAAAAGTGGCTTCTATGCTGTGGGAGCTACATCAAATTTTTCTGCTTCCCCAACTGGGTGAAACTGAAACCCAGAGAAAAACAAAAACCAAAAAACACCACCGTAAAAAGCCCCAAAAAACCAGATTGCCCAAGCCTGCTGCAGGGAGGTGAGCAGCTCCTCCAGCAGCCAGACCCCCTCCCTTCTCCAAATGGAGCCTGTAAAGCAAAAATTTCTGCAAGCCGAAAAATTGCTTAATTGCCTCAAATTGATTCCATGGTTTTATTAAGATATTTTCCCAGCTCCATTATGGTTAATTATTTGTATTACAGTAGACTCTGAGGCCCCAAGCAGAGATCAGGGCCCCATTGTGCTAAATAGTGTACAAGCACTTAATAACAGAACCATTCCTTGCCCCAGATGGCTTGCAATTATGTGGGGAGCTGCAGTGGAAACGCACCACAGCTCATGTGAGCACCTTTCAGGAGAGGTTAATGTGGATTTTGGAAGCCAAGAGGGTCCCTCAGGAGAGCCTGTGCAGCCCCACTCTTCCTGCTGGGCTCCAGTGGGAAAACCTAAAAGGAGAATCTTGATGTTCAAGCAGGAGATGAACTCCTCACATGGCTTAAGGCTTTGTGAGGGGAAATCAAGAGGGGAGAAAAGTGGGGAAAACTGAACAGGTTCCTGTGCTGCTTTCCCCTTCACCCTTGGTTTGTGCTCGGGGAATGGGCTGTGGGAGGTTCGGGAGGGAGCTTGTTATCCTGGGGATTTCCAGCCCTGCCTTGCAGAGGTAAATGCTGAGATCCAGCTTTGCAGGGACCCTGCTTCCTCCCAGCCCCAGTGAGGAAGAGGAGCACAAATGCAGAAGGGGAGCCCTGTGTGTCTCCTTCTCCCTCCTCCCACYCCACCCTGTGACGGTGTTCACAGGGRTCTKAGGATGAGGGAAGAGACGAGGATCTGACTCCATGGTTCAGAAGGCTGATTTGTTATTTTGTGATATATATTACAYTAAAACTATACTAAAAGAATAGAAGAAAAGGTTTCATCAGAAGGCTGGCTAAGAATAGAACAGCAAAGAATGATAACAAAAGCTTCTSTCTCGGACAGAGAGTCTGAGCCAGCTGGGCTGTGATTGGCCATTAATTAGAAACAACYCYATGAGACCAATCAYAGATSCACYTGTTGCATTCCRCAGCAGCARATAATCARTGTTTACATTTTGYTCCTGAGGCCTCTCAGCTTCTCAGGAGGAAAAATCCTAAGGAAAGGATTTTTCATAAAAGWTGTCTGMGACACCACCCCACTCCAAACCTCTGTGGCCTCATCTCACTCATCGTGGGAGATCACATCTATCAAGGGATCAGCACTGGGGGAGCTTTTCCACACCTTCAAGCAGCTGGGGAGTGTTTTGAGACCTCAGAGCCTTGCTGGAGGTGATGTTTGGGGCTGGGAGTGGGACAGGTTTGGGGTGAATGGGCCCCACYTAATTTCACCTTGGCTGCTTCCAGGGATSGGGCATCCACCCCCTCTCTGGACARCCTGCTYCAGTGCTTCACCACCCTCATCATAAAAAAYGWCTGGATCCACATCTTTTTTAGTTTAAAACCATTGTCCCTGTTTYAGTTCAGCAGGCCCTACTSAGAAGCTGCTGGTTCAAGCAAGGGCGTTGCTTGTACCCCATGCGCTGCTGAGCTCTGGGCGACCCTCAGGGGCTGCACATCTCTGCATTGCCCACCTCTCCCCAGGGCTGAGAGGATGTGAAAAGCAGCAAACTGTAGCCCCCAAACCAGGGGAAAATCCAATTGTTCCCAAGCTCTAAGCTCAGGTCTCAAACAGAGCAGGAACCTCTGGAGATAACGCCGTGTCTGTGTGTGTGTGTGTAAAACGGCCTCGCCGAATCCCCCGGCTTTAGCAGGGCTTTGAAAAAGATCTGGGTGGTGATTCAAAATCCAGGTTATGACCTGTGACCTTTGGATGAGAAATTGTTGCCATTTAGGATGTGTTAGGAGGTCCATCCTTTTCATCAAATGCGTGTTTCTTCTTGCTGCGGGAGGCAATCACACCGGTATATCATTAACTCGCAGAAAAGGAGGCTGTAAAAGAAGTTGATGGGGGACCTTAGCCCACACCCTGCTGGGGTCTGCTCGGAGCACAATATCCCAGCGACCATGAGATTAAGCTAAAGAGAAAAGTGAAAATGCTTTTCACGATTCACACGCCCTTTAGATTGTTTTATTAAACCATTTGAATAGGGATTTCCCTTTCGGCCGACAACGGGGCCCGGCCAATGCATAGTTCTAGGTTGCTATGACTTAGTTGGTGCTGGCTAATCACAAGTGAGGGCAAATTTCATATAAAATATCTCGGCCCATTGTCAACCTAATGCGGCGTGACAGTGGCAGCACAAAGGGGGATTCATTCCCCCCAGCAGGTAATAAGGACGATTTGCCATACCAACCAGGCAGTCTCGAGGGGGGCTGTCAAATGCGATCAGAGCAGCGAAATGGAGCCTCGCATTCCATTCTCAGGTGGGCGAAGGAGATCCTTTTGTTCAACCGTGTTGCTTCTGATAACAGAATACAATTATATTCTCTCTCTTTTTTTTCTTTTTTTTTTTGCCTCCCCCTGTATCCTACTGACCGTTGGGGCTGTTTTGCATAGCGGTTTTTAGGGTTTGCCTTCTTTTTCTTGCCTTATTTATTTTTTTTTTTCCCAAAGCTAGGAGGGACCCCAATGATTCTTCAACCTGGAGAATTTCACCCCAGTCCTTCCCCTCTCCTTTTCCTCCTTCCCCTTTCATTAAAGGCCTTGTCCTGCCACAATGAGCGCCCTGTATCTCTGCTAATCAGCCCCGATTGGTGCACACAGATTCCTTTTGTCCGGAGCCTCCCAGGGATGTTGGGGAGACCAGGGGCAATTGGGGCGGATCGAGAGGACCGTTCTGCTCCAGGACGATGGAATATTCAGGAGAAAGCATTCATGGGATGGAGGGAGGGGGGGATCAGAGYGTTTCACACATGACCAAGCCAACAGAAAGACAGATAAAGCACTAAGCGGGGTAGGTAGGGARACATACACGGCAGTGATTAGATCAGCAGAGAGATAGGGCGATAGGGAGAGAGATAAGGGAGTGTTTGCTTTGCAGGTATCAGACTCGGGTTACTGATACCAGACCGTCCTGCTGATTTGCCTATCTCGGGGGTCTGGTTACCTGCGAGATCACCTGGGGTTGTTTTGACAGTGGCTAATTAAGGAGAGCATTCCAGCCTCCTGAGCCACCCTGGGCTCACAGGCGGGGCAGCAGGGAGCGCTGGCCCTGCTACCTGGACACAGGGTTTGCAGGCTGCCCTGGCCTTGGGCAAGCTGGCTCTGCCTGCTCCAGGTACAGCCTGAAAGGTTTGGGGGTGCAAAAAACCTTTGGAAGTGCAAGAAAGGTTTGGAAGTGCAAGAAAGGTTTGGAAGGGCGAGAAAGGTTTGGAAGGGCGAGAAAGGTTTGGAGGTTTCAGCACGACACTGGAGGTTGCAGCTCTGTTGTGCAATGAGAGCCATGAGCAACCAAGAGGGAGAAAGTGAAAAGAAAAAGAATGAGAAAGTGAGAAGAGAAAGAATGAGGAAAGACCCCCATCACTCAGATGTTTTGGGGAAACTTGGCCTTCAGGACTTTACAAGCTGYGCTAGTCCAACCTCCTTCAATCCAGCATTCCCTCTTATCTGGATCGCCTTCATGTTCCCTGGCAGGAATTGCCCATTTAATAATTTCCCTCCAATGAGCTGAATCACTGCTAATCTGATCAAATGTCTTTTTAGGGCCTTTCATCTTCCCAGGGATGTGTTGACACTAGCACAGCTGGTTCAGAGGAAACAAGAACTCAATCAGAACTCCGTTCAAAACACAGATGGGACCCAAACCTAACCTTTCCTTTCAGATATGCAAAAGTGTGGTTAACTTCTTGTTATTATGCCTTTGCATAAGTCTTTGCATTTAGAGGCCTGATTTTTAAGTGGTTAAAAAAGCCAGGCAAAGCCTGGAGCTGGATTTTGATGAGAAACTGCGCAGAGCCAGCTGGGCACGGAGCTGGCAGGGCTCTCTGTGAGGAAGGGGACAGGCTGTGGTGTCACACAGAGCTGTGGGACAGCTCCTGGTTGGCATCACCTGCTGYGCTGTGGGTGCTCTTGGAGCCACCCCCACCCCATGCCAGGGAAAGCCTCAGTCACCTGCAGCCCCCAAGGACTGCTGTTCTGGTGGAGAGGGCTTCCTTAAGTCTGGAGATAAACCCACGTGGGAATGCTGCTGGAGAGAAGGGATGTGACACAAAACAATGGCAGCTGGAGCTTGGGTGTCACTGGTGARGGACTCCAGATCTTTCAGGTCAGTCTGTGGAACTGTGTGGAGACTGGAGCTGTGGATTCCCATCCCTGGAAATGGTCAGGGCTGGGCTGGATGGGGCTCTGAGCAWCCTGGGCTAGTRGAAGCTCTCCCTGCCCATGGCAGGGGGTTGGAAAGAGACAATCTTAAGGTCCCTTCCCATCCAAACCATTCTGTGATTCTATAATCCTCTGACTGCAGTCTCACAAAGAGATCTTTGAGGAATGCAATTAGTGATCCTGCTGCRCCCAAGGGATCCCAGGCAGCCATTTGGGCTCTGCTCCTGTTCAAAGGTTCCCAAGGTCCTCAGGACAAGATTGATGGGGTTTATATAACCCTGGGCACGCCTTAGTGCAGTGCAGAGCTGCTCTGGAACACCCTGAGCTGCTGCCAAGGCCCGAAACCAGACGAGGTGCTGGTTAGAAAGTCTCCATGTCATAGAACAATGGAGTAGTTKGGGTTGGAAGGGACATTTAAAGGTCCCCTAGTCCCACCCCCTTGCAATGAGGTGACCACAACTCAGCCCTGAGGCAGCTCCAGGTGCTGAGGTTCTTCTGGAAGGCTCCGTGGATAAACAGTGATCCCAGCATCCCTCATGGGGTGCTCAGGCACCATGCAGCACTGGCTGAGGAGAACACTCCTGCCCTTTTCCCCTCCCCTGTGGAATGCTGCAGGCTGGGAAGGTGCCCAAAGCTCAGGCTGGAGAGGGTAAGATGAGCTGTCTSCCCATTGCTTTGCAGATGGGGAAACTGAGGCAGAGTTTTGGAGTCACCCGTGTCCAGAGAGGCCCTTGGCACAGTCACCAGGCTCTGATCTTCCCAAAGCCTCTGGAGGCTCCTCAGGGYAACCACAAGGGCTCCCTGGTGGGTCAAACAGAAAATCAGGGTCAGGGCACTTGGTGGTTTGGGCTGGGAGTGACACCAAGGAAAGAAACAAAAGCTTTAAAGATCTCATGTCTTCCTTAAGCTCTCACTGAGGGAAGTGTTCTCCAACACAACCAGGATGAAATGAACGCTGCTCACGCTGCAGAATTTGGGGATGTGCTCTGTGGAATGAGTCTCCCTCCCAGCAGGAATCCTGACTCCCTTTAGAGCCCTTGTGCTGAGCACATCCAARGGTGGAAATCTTCCATCCTAATGGGTGGAAAGCAAACAGCACATGTGGGGGACAAGGAGCCCCTTTTTAAGGAGTAAAGGGGTAATTGAGGAGGTCTGAGGTGCTGCAGATGGTGAGGATGGGTCAAGGGAAATGGGAACTCTGGAAACAGGGACCTCTCCAGAGGGAAGCTGGGGGGAGCTGGAGGCTGAGCCAGACTTATGTAAAACCTTTTGGTTGCTTTATCTGAGATGGGATCCTCTCTTGCTACAATCCCGAGGAATGTGGGGACGCTGAAGCTCAGCTGCCTCCGAGGCTGCCAGAGCCAATATTTGGTTTCCAACGTTCCCAGTGTTTTCCCCTTGAGCACTGCCAGGGTCCCAGCAGCCGTGACACCCCTGTGATCCTCCTCCTCCTCCTCCTCCTCCTCCTCCTCCTCCCCTGTGATGGGAACAGAGCTCGTTGCCCTCCAGCACTTGGGCACAGCCTGTGGATGGATCTGTCAGCCAGCCTGTGCCAAGGAGTTCCCTGTTCTCTGCCTTCCCCTGGTGCTGGGCCAATATTTAATAGTTCTGATTGGCAAATGATTTTCTGCTTGGTGATCATTCAAAAAAAAAAAGAAAAAGAAAAAAAGCTTTTAGCGTTTATTTTTCCTTTTCCCCACCTTCACTCCTTTCCCTGGGGAGAAWTATGTCCTGTGAAAATGTGAACTTTCATTTCTTAGCATGGTTTAGGTTAGAAGAGACCTTTAAAGCTCATCTAGTCCAATTCCCCTGCAGTGAGCAGGGACACCTTTCCAACAGATCAGCTTGCTCAAAGCCCCACCTAATTTCACCCTGGCTGCTTCCAGGGATGGGGCATCCACCACCTCTCTGGACAACCTACTCCAGTGCTTCACCACCCTCATCATAAAAAATGTCTTTCTTACGTCTGGATCCACATCTTTTTTAGTTTAAAACCATTGTCCCTGTTTCAGTTCAGCAGGATCTCCTGAGAAGTCTCTCTCCAGCTTTCTTCCAAGCCACCAAAGAGCATCCTAAGGTGGGGGACACCATCCCCTTATCCTGAACTCTCAGTTTTYGGATTTCAGGGAGCTGCTGATCTGCAAGTTCAGCAGAGCCCAGCTGTGCTGAGGGACTGGGGTATCCTCTGCTGGAATCTGGGACAGGCTGGGCTGCACTGCTCCTCCTGCACGTGGATCCCAGGGCCAGCAGGCGATGCCATTTGTGTTGGTATAAGCCAGCAGTGATGCCTCCATGTGCTTTTGCAAATCCTGGGAGCTCTGACTCACCAGTCCCTCTGGATTTCKCTCCTGCTGTTCAGAAAGCAGCAGTGCCTGCAAGGCTGTCAGAGCCTAAAGAAACTCCTTCTCCCAGGGGCCACCAGCTCCTCAGCAACCGAGCAGGCTCGTTCTGTATTGATCTTTTCTGGGATTCTTCTTTTTCATCCAAAGTGATGCAGTGTGGGCTTTCATTCAAAGCCTTCTGGTTTATCTTCATGGGGATGTTTCTGGGTGGATTCAAAGAGAGCAAAGCGCGCTGAGAGCAGCTGGGTGGTGATCTTTGTATTGCAAATTCCCAGAATTCCCAGAATTCCCAGAGTGACCAGGTTGGGAGAGACCTTCAAGGTCATTGAGTCCAACCCAGCCCCAACAGCTCAACTCAACCCTGGCACCCAGTGCCACATCCAGGCTTTGTTAAACACACCCAGGGATGGGCACTCCACCACCTCCCTGGGCAGCCATTCCAGAACTTTATCACTCTTTCTGGGAAAAACTTTTCCCTGRTACCCAACACAAAATTCCCTTGGTGCGGCTGGAGGCTGTGTGCTCTGGCTGTGTCAGTGCTGCTGCAGAAAGAGCCCAGCCCCAGCTGAGCACAGGCACCTTTCAGGAGCTGCAGAGAGTGATGAGGGCAGCCCTGAGTCTCCTTTTCTCCAGGCTGAGCACCCCCAGCTCCCTCAGGGGYTCCTCMCAGGGTTTGTGCTTCACCTCACCTCAGTCTAAGGCTGGGCTTCCAAAGCTCCTCACAAATTCCTCACCACCTTTTTCCATTGGCAGCACCTTCTAATGCCTGGGATGCCAAAGGTGCAGGAGAACCACAGGAACCAGGGAACACTGAGCTGGGATGAGCCCATGGTGTAAAAGGCTGGGTTGTGCTGCTCCAAATACCAGAAACACCAGGTTGTTCCCAGCTTTATTTCCAGTTTCTGAGTTCTTAGGGTTTATTTCGTTTATTTGGTCGATTTTTTTTTCCGTTTTAATCCAGAGTCAGTTTAGTGTCAACTGTTGTGCAAATCTTAACTGACAGCTGTGGGTTTACRTCCCCTGGAGCCAAGGAGGGAATTGAAACCCTTTCTCACACTCCCTGGTGTACCTAGGGAGTCTGTCCTACCAGAAAGACATTGGGAAGCCTTGGCACCTTCCACCCCTCAAAGATGGGTGTCTCAAGAAGCTGGGGCTTGAGGTACCTTTCTGCAGACTTTTAGCTTTGAAAAACAAAGTTCAGAGGAGCCAGCACGACTCCTCCCCACAGTCCTGCTAAACAGACAAACCATTTCCTCTATTTCACTCCATTTTTAGCAAAATGCCTCTCCCAAGGGCACTCCAGAGGTCTGTGGTGTCAGAAACTCAAGGCTCACAGTCACACATTTCCAATCTCTTTCCAATCATGGAATGGAGCAGGATCCTCTCCTCAAGAGCAGACATGGCTGGGAAGTCTTTCCTTCATGGTCTGGGACATTTCTGTTCTTTTCCATGTTGTTCATACATTATCCAACCCAAAAAGGCACTAAGTGCTTCACTCCAAGGACTCTGTTTCAAAAAGGAAAGATTTAGGGTTTCAGGAGTGGGGAATGGCTCAGTGTTGCAGYATAGATGTGATAAAAAGGGATTTTCAGAGCAAAATAAACCATTCTATTCATCCTGCATCACCACAGCCCATCTTGCCACATATCTGGGATACCTACCTGATGTGGGGTTAATAATTTCATCATTCAGGGAAAGACTCAGGGAAGACAAGTCACTGTCTGGGCAGAAGAACACACGAGAGCAGTTTCCACATATCAGACAGCTGAGATATTCATGCAGTTATTCATTTGCCTCCCTCATCCCACAATCTGAGAACCCTTCTGCCTACAACTCTGAAGACATCACTGAATTTAGCATTGCAGGCTCCTGGGGAGATAAGCAGGATTKTCCTCGGGTGTACAGATAAGGAAGGAGGAGAAGCACAGAGTGACTAAAGGGTTTGCCCAAAGTCACATAAAACAGCCCTGTCACAGCAGGAAAGCAAATCTTGGGTCACATCATCCTCAGGCCTCTGGATTGTCAAAGTTTTACTACTCAGCCAAATGTTTTTGCATCTCAGGTGGGTTTGGTGCTAGGACAAGTGGTCAGAGAGGTTCTGCACAGGATATTCAGGGGGTGTTCCACTTCTCAGATTTCAGTCTGGGCTTCTTAGAAACCCTTTCCAATGGCTTGGAGACCTCTGCTTTAGTGGACACCCCTAAGGCCCTTCTGTAAATCACTTTTTCACTGATATTGAGTCCCCCAGAATGAGGAGGGAATTTTGGAAAAGCAGCAGGTATCCAAGGCTCTGCGCCCTGCAGGGAAACTCAGGGAATCAGACGAGCCGAAGGCAGAGCTTTGGTGACCAAAATAAAGCACTTAAAATGCTCTGAAGTCAACATCCCCGTGAGGAATTGGTCCCTGTTAACCTCCTGCTGGCCAGGTGACTTTCCAGAAGCTCTCTCCAAGCCCCAACCACCTCCTGCCACCAGAACCACCCAGAGAGGGACGGGGCCTGACAAACACACGGCACTTCCCTGCTATCTTGGCCAAATCTCTCGCATTTTTATATGGCACCTTAATAACCCCTCATTTCCATCACAAGTGCATGCTTTCCTCCTGCTTATCTCCATCTCCATGCTGCTCCTGCTCCATTCCTGCAGCCGCACCGCCCCCGGCTACAGCCCRGCGATGTTTTCGGGATGCTCGGGGATGCTCGGGGCAGGCAGGACATGTCCCATGGCTCTGGGGAGGTGGCAGGACGTGACTCACACCGTGGCACGGCTCCATCTGCGTCAATATTGAACCCGCTGCCTTAACTTAGGGGGGTAGGAGATGTTCAAGCCAGGGCGCTAATTTCGTGGAGTCATTAAGAGACCCGGCTGCGACTTTCTCAAGAGACAAACTCCTCACCTCGGTGCCCCGGGGCCAGAGCTGAGCTCCTTGGCCCTGCCTGCCTGCATTCCCCAGGTAGTTACCATCAGATACAAGGCGATTTGCTTCCTGTTGTGTGCTCCTAAGCGGCGGCTGCATTTCAAAAGCAGGGGAGTGATTGAGTCCTGTTCCAGGCTGTAAAAGGCACCGGGCGCTCTCTGGGAAGAGCAGAGCTCGCCGTAATTGGCGCTTCTTAAGGAAAATCCCATCAGTGGCCTCCTGGCTTTCAATGAGGGCTAAATTCTGTGCAGAGTTTAGGTGGTGGACCTGAGATTTAGGGTTTGGTGTCTACAGCTAAAGAGCTGCTGGAACTGCTTGTTCGGCTGTGGCCAAGCCCTGGAAAAGGTGGGGATTCTCCAGGCTGTGCTGGCTGAGGCTCCCTGKGGTTTGAGCTCTTCTCCTGGACAGAATCACTGGGTTGCAGAATCCTTWAGGTTGGAAAAGACCAGCAAGGTCGCTGAGCCCAGACACGAACCCAGCACTGCCACAGAATCCCATGTTCCCAAGTGCCATATCCTTTAAATCCCTCCAGGTGGCTTCACCACTGCCCTGGGCCTGACAAGCCTTTCAGTGAAGAGATTTTCCCTAATATCCTACCCAAATATCCAATTTTYCCTAAAATTTCCCAAATTTCCCTTCTTGACACAGTCTGAGGCCGTTCCCTCTGCTCCTGTCCCTGTTCCCTGGGAGCAGAGCCTAAATCCCCCCAGGCTGTCCCCTCCTGTCAGGAGCTGTGCAGAGCCACAAGGTCCCCCCTGAGCCTCCTTTTCTCCAGGCTCAGCCCCTTCCCAGCTCCCTCAGCCTCTCCTGGGGCTCCAGACCCTTCCCTGGACACGCTCCAGCCCCTTCCCTGGACACGCTCCAGCCCCTCCATGTCTTCCTTGTCGTGAGGGGAATGCACAGGGAAACACCACTGGGCTGAGGGCTCCTGCTGAATCCAAGCCATGCATTCCCCAGCCAGGGCCACCCCTCTCATCCCCACACAGGAGAAGTTTTCCTGCACAAACACCAGGGCTGAAGACATTTTCTCTTTGCTCTGAGCTCGGCAAGGCACAGGGGGTCTCCCTGAGGTTTGCAGCATCAGTGCAGCACCCACAGCTCCTTCCCAGGCCTGGATCAGATCTCTCCTGGGCAGAGGAAAGGGTGATTCCCAAGAGATGAGAGCTGGCCTGACCAAGGAACTTTAGGGAAGCACATCATCCTTGTCTCTGATTGGAGATGCCTGGATTTGGTGGATGGCCCACGTGGTGGGTCAGGAATTATCTGGATGGTGGCACTGCAGTGGTGCTCCTTGGGGGCTGGCACTGCTTGTTGGTGACAAGGACAGTGGCATCCAGGGCACCCTCAGGGGGTGTGCTGGTGACACCAGGCTGAGGGAAAGGATGGAGACGGGGCTCTGTGCAAACCTCATGAAGCTCAACAAGGCCAAGGGCAAGTGCAAGTGTTGGAAAATCCCAGCTCTGCAGAGACAGGGCAACTGAGAGGTGTTTTAAAAGATTTTATTCCATTATCAGTCTCAATGAAGGGTGAGACATGAGAGATGAAAAACTCAACACCAAAGTATCAGAAGCCAACCTATTTCCTGGTTACAATACCTTATAAATGTTTTTCAGCCTATTAGCMTATTAGCTTTTGCCAGGCAATGCTGCTAATACTTCTAACACCAATCACCTATTATTTTAATCACCTATAATCACCTATTAYTCTACCCCACGTGGTCCTGCTACAATGCRTCTTTCACMGTTCTAATTCTCCAAAATACCTGGTGTTTTTGCAAGACCATATTTTGAAGCTTGTTTCTAGCTCAATCTCTCTCTCAGCAATGTCATCTCCATTCCATGGCCTTCCTAAGCCAGCACACCTTATCTCAGAGTTTACATACAAGTGTACAAGGCTGTGTGAGCTTTCAGTCAGGTTTTGAGAACCCTTCACAAATCCATTTCTCACAGTCCTGCCCAAAGGTCAGGCCAATCCCAATCCCAAACCCAGRCTGGGTGGGGAATGGGGTGAAAGCAGCCCTGAGTAGGAAAACTGGGAATGCTGGAACACATGACCTTTAAGGACCTTCCAATCCAATCATTCTGTGATTTTATGGAAAGGTTTCGAGGTGTGTCAGCCTTYCCCTGGCCAGACACTGCCCCTTCCAACTCCTGACCAGATTATACTGTCATCCACCCCACTGCCTCACCTCACTGGCTTTTGTGAGGAGCCTTTCATTCTTCAGAGACTCAGGGCTGGTCAGAAATGTTCTTGGAGACCTCATATGAAGTGCTGCGCCCCTAAAATTTGGTTTCTGGATCCCAGCTGGACTTGGGCAAGCACAAGACGCAGAGTCCCCAGTCCYGTGTGAACGGGACTCTCCTGTCCATGCTCCAAGCTGAGCTTTCACAATCAAGAGCTGCATGGTCATCATTTGCAGGATGCTGGCATCCTCCAGGCTGGCCAGATGCTGAACAAGGGTTTTTCAAAATCACACTGGGGACCTGAGGGTTCCTGCATTTTCCTTTTCTTTTTATATTTTTTGGTTGTAGCCCTCGGTGACTTAATAACCTCCCCAAGCACCCTGGCAAACATGTTCCAGGACATTGCTCATCCCTTCAGCCTGTAAGTTCATGCACATTATGGGATTTGCATATTGTTGTGTTTGGTAGCCTTCCCAAAGCAAAGCTTGAGTTCTTGCTTAAGCCTAAAATCCAGCCAGGACTGCTCCACAGTTGTGATTGCTCCCCGAAAACATGTTGAGCTTTTTGGCTTGGTGCATTAAACTCTCTGCACATTAGCAAAGCCTGGAAGCATCTGGAAGGCAAAGATTTAGCCAAAATGCCCAGGGAAAGCTCAGATCAGCAAAATATGGTGCAGGGAAGGTTTGAGTGGTTTTTGAGAGGTCAGGTGATACAAAGCTCAGTAGAAGCTTTGGTGAAGTTGCATCRACTGAAAATGTGACCTTGTGACTTTATGGATCCATTAATATCTCAATGTCCCAGTGGAATAATCTGAAAAGTGTCAGGGACAACACAATTTCTAGGATAACTGTTCTGTAAGCACAAGGTGAGTGGGGAATAATACAGGAGGTTAAGGGAGGCCAGTTATCAGAATCATTGTKCCTGCTTAGAATTGCCCCAAAGGTTTGAGAACAGCCCTGTTCATGGTAAAARTCCCATTTTTACCCTACTGGTGTTTTCTGAGGTGTGGTGTTGAACTGCGGGGTCATTTCTCGTGAGTGAAGAAATCAAAACTGCGGAGGAGAAAGGGAAATAAATTTGATGTCTTGGGGTGCTCCCCACTTGTTTGAAAYGTTTGGTTTTCATTTTGGCACAGTGTGGAAAAAGCTCTGGCATCCAGGAAAGCCTTCTCTGCTCCCCTTCCCTGCCCAGCTCTCCCTGGGATGGAGGGCTGTGAGGGAAGTTCTCCACAAAGAATAAAACTCCTCAGTCCTTAGCCATAACAGCTTCTGGCTGATCCCACCCTCCAGCCCGAGGCTGTGGGCACTAAGGARAGCTCATTTCCCTCATTTCCAGTCCCCTTTGGCAGGGACCTTGATCAGGCAAAGGAGGAAAGCTTGGGGCAGGTGCCAGGTGCATTTTGAGTGCTGTCCCTGAGTGAGAGGCACAGCCTCGGGAAAAAGGGACAGAGGGAGGGGACAAGGTTTGGTTCACATCCTGAGGATTGAGGATGTGACCATCCTGGCATTTTCCTACCTTCCAGCCACCAGCACCTCTCCCTGTCAAGGAAGAGGGGCTTTACCCGGTGGTGGGACCATGAGGCTGTGAAGTGTAAACCTGCATTTTTTATTTTTTTTGGGAACATACCCAAATTCTGAAGCGAAGCCCACGGCTCAGGGTCTGGCTATGTGGGGCATTGGCTGCACAGTACCATTCAGAATATTCCCCTGAAATTCAGGTTTGCACAGCTGTCTGTGGTGCCATGGCCCTCTCCAAAGACCTGAGGATGACCCCAGTCAGAACTTTTTTGGCTGACCTCAGTGGCCTTGAATCAAGCCTGGTCCTGTCTGCACAGGAACTCACTTCCTAGCAAAAAAAAAAAGTCTTTTGGAGTAGGTCCAAGCCAGACCACAGGGAAGAGAAGGATTCCTTGGCCTTCTGCCATGCCCTCCAGAGAAGGTGTTCACAGCACTGACCAAATCCATCCTTCACTGGCCCTTCCTTGTAGCAGTGTTGTGAGGGTCCTCAGGATGAGGTGAGAGATGAGAATTGACTCTAAGTTCTTAGAAGGTCTGATTTATTATATTATGATATTATATTATATTAAAAGAAAATTATATACTAAAAGTACACTGAAGAGAGAGAAAGGAGSCATCAGAAAGCTAGAAAAGAATGAATAATAAAAACCCGTGACTGACCAGAGTCTCAACACAGCTGGATTGGGATTGGTCATTAAGTAAAAACAATTTACATGCTGGGTGAACAATTCTCCAAATCCCATTCCATAGGAGCAATACCTGGAGAAGCTGAGGCTCCTCATCTTGCCAGGAGAAGAAATCCTGGCRAAGGGATTTTCCATAGAATATCCCAGTGACACTTCCTCTCTCTCACAGCCACCAGGGAGTCGGCCTTCGTCCACGCCATCGCCTCCGCCGGGGTGGCTTTTGCTGTCACCAGGTCCTGTGCCGAGGGCTCGGCCACCATCTGCGGGTGTGACACGCGCCACAAGGGCTCTCCTGGCGAGGGCTGGAAGTGGGGAGGCTGCAGTGAGGACGTGGAGTTCGGGAGCATGGTGTCCCGGGAGTTCGCGGACGCGCGGGAGAACCGGCCCGACGCCCGCTCGGCCATGAACAGGCACAACAACGAGGCTGGAAGGACAGTAAGGACATTTCATTTCCTCCTTTCCTGTTGGTGTTTTCTTACCTGAGAGGATGAGTGGTGGGAGGGGATTAAGGGGGGGGTCAAAATAACTAAATCTGGGCAAATTTCTGTCACAAAATGGTGATACCTGTCCTGTGATCGACATGCCTGGTCTGTGGAAGCTTCACATGAATTCACCCACACAGATGTAAACACCTGCCTTGGAGTCAACTGTCCAGATCTCTTTTATAGAGGATGGATCAAGACAGGTGTAGGATGGGATTTCATCCCAATTTAGGAGGATATCTACCCCCAGAAGATGGGATTTCATCCCATCCTATGAGGATATCTACCCTCAGAAGATGGGATTTCATCCCATTCATCCCATCTTATGCGGATATCTACCCTCATTAGATAGAATTTCATCCCATTTTATGAGGATATCTACCCCCAGAAGTTCCCATTTCTGCAAGTGTCCAAGGCCAGGTTGGACAGGRCTAGCAGAAGGTGTCCCTGCCCATTCCAGGRTGGTTGGAACTGAGCGATTTTTAAGGTCCCTTCCAACCCAAATCATTCTGTGATTCCACTATTGGAGTTATTAACCCAGTTAATAATGTCCTAATTGTGCCTGTTCCCTTCCRTTGACTGTGGGGCACCTGAAGTTTGAGTGCAATTTTCCATTCCCCTTCTCTGCAGCCTTGAGGGAGGAGAAGAGCCAGGAGAGCTTTTTCCACAACCCATCTTCTCAACCCTGTTCTATTTCCCAGGAAATATTTAAACAAAATTAGAGGCAATAKAACTCTGGTGCCTCCTGATTAAACTTGGATCATGCCCTGAAGCTGTTTTTGCTTCAAGCAATCCTGGAACAAAACGTGTAAGGGAAAAGAAAGCACAAAATCTGCCTTATACACAATCTTTTCCCTAGGTGGAGTAATCCCAAAAGGGGGATATTCTCTTTTTTTTTTTTTTTTCCATCTCAAGAATAGCCCATAAATCCAGAAGAATGTAATTTGTGGGAAACAATTTGTAGAACTGAACCACAAAGCCCTTTCTAACAGAGATTATGCCACAGCTTCTCTGGGATAGGAGAGAACAGGTTAATGTGGTCTTGTCCCCACAGCAGAAGGGGTTGAACATATCCAGGAGGACATTTGTGCAGTGAGCTGTACCAAAGCCACCACAGCTGCTGTGCTGGGACACGTCCTCAGGCAGGCTGGGGTTTCCTGAGAGCTCCTGAAGTGGATGCTGTGAATTCCCAGTGGTGTTATCCCACCTCACACCACAGCAGAGCTGTTGGAATACAACTTCTGAAAGGGAAATACCACCAGAAACCAAAATTGTCTGCAATGGAGAYGACCACAAGCAATAATGTGGTTTCCTCCAGCTCTGGCCTAAATTATCCCAGGTACCCCCAGGGATGGGGCAGTGCTGGTGGCAGTTACTGGGGTACGTAGTGGGAAAAAGAGGGCTGGGGAGAAGCTCTGGAAAGGAGGGATTTCCTTTAAAGTGAGAATTTGTTTTAAAGTGAGAATCCTTGGAAAAAACCAAACAAACGTGGTGTTTGCTGGTCCCCAGGATGAGGGAAGAGATGAGAATCTTGACTCCATCTTTCAGAAGGCTGATTTATTATTTTATGATATGTATTATATTAAAAGAAAATGATATATTAAAACTACACTAAAGAAAGAGAAAGGATATATCAGAAGGCTAGAAAGGAATGAACAATAAAATCTTGTGACTGACCAGAATCCCAACACATCTGGACCTGTGACTGGTCATCAAGTAGAAACAGTTCACATAAGACCAATCAGAGATGAACCTGTTGCATTCCACAGCAGCAGATAATCATTGTTTACATTTTGTTTCTGAGGCCTCTCAGCTTCTCAGGAGAAAAAATCCTGGCAAAAGGATTTTTCATGAAATATGTCCRTGACACAAACATCCTTGTGATCACAGGCCTGCGTTTTACTCTAAGTCTTGTTCCTTGACTCTGAGTTCTTCTAGGATGTTTTACAGATGTCACACCATGACCTGAAATCCCAGTATTTTAGAAAGCACTGGTGTTTTCCATCCTCACCATTCCAGCACCCATGGGACAGCTCTTCCAGGCCTCCACTCCACTCGAGTGTTCCCAGCTGAACCTGAGCCGTGGGCAATGTTTCATATCAATTCCCATAGGAGCTCCAACCCTAGTGCTCCACCAGGAGTTTTGATTAAGCTCAGCGTGATTATACCGACCAAACCTTCTGCGGTTCTCTCTCCTCGCTAATTGCAGCCAGCTTTGTGTTGGGTGGTACTCTGTAAATAACACAGGAAAACACCTGGTGAGCACCAAGGTGCTGATTCATGGCAAATCTCATGGACTCAGGCTGGCACTCGCCTGTTCATGTACCCAAAAATTTGCTGATCGCTCTGAAAATGCAGATTATCAAGCTGTTGCATAAGGTTGTCTCCCACCCCAGAGTACTGGAGGGCAACACCTCTGTTTATTCAAACTCGTTATATAAGAGGTAAAAACAAGTAGCAAGCTTCGGGGATCAATAATCACCCTCCCATTTACCACAGGAAAGTGTTTTGTGTTGAAGCCTGAGCCTTTAAAATCAAAAGTAGGGCTCTTTTTTTTCCTTTTAAGTGATTTTAGAAAAATCATAACCCTGGCTTTAAAATAAAAAYAAATCCCTTTTCAGTTTCCTAAAGTAGCCATAGCAATGCTTGAACCTCATTTGCTTAACATATGTAAAGGATGGAGTTCTGTTCTAGATAGTCAGGACATTTCATCTTCCTTTTATTTCCAACAGAAAAACTGCATTTTCCATTTGTTAAGGCATTGTTTGAGTAGCTTTGTGTGTTCTTTGCTTCTCTGCCCAGATGTGTTTGAATTCTTTTCCTGTGTGACAGCACTGTAATATTCCCACATGAACATTGATAAGACAGAAGTTAATGAATCTCCTTGGTGAAAGTTTTTGGTAAATCCTTAAATTTGAGCTGGGAGTCAGAATCTGTCACTGAAAACCATAAAGTACAGAAGTTTTATGGCTCAGACCCAGCAGTGAGTGGGGGATAAGAGGATTTTTGTTCACAAGAGTACGAATATATCTATGAAACCATCCATAATTCCTTGGAAAATCATGGCCAAGTGGCAGAATGTCATAAAGAGTTTTAATTACAGGCTAACRTCTTCCTTCCCCTTTGCCTTTCTTCTCTCTTGCAGTCCATCATTGAGCTCATGCACCTCAAGTGCAAGTGCCACGGGCTCTCGGGCAGCTGTGAAGTGAAGACCTGCTGGTGGTCCCAGCCAGACTTCAGGGTCATCGGCGACTACCTCAAGGACAAGTACGACAGCGCGTCCGAAATGGTGGTGGAGAAACACCGGGAATCCCGCGGCTGGGTGGAGACCCTGCGGCCCAAATACAACTTCTTCAAGGCCCCCACTGAGAAGGACCTGGTCTACTACGAGAACTCACCAAACTTTTGCGAGCCCAACCCCGAGACAGGCTCCTTTGGGACCCGCGACAGGATCTGCAACGTCACCTCCCACGGGATCGACGGTTGTGACCTTTTGTGCTGCGGCCGCGGGCACAACACGAGGACTGAGAAAAGGAAAGAGAAGTGTCACTGTATCTTCCACTGGTGCTGCTACGTCCGCTGCCAGGAGTGCATACGAGTCTACGACGTCCACACGTGCAAATAAATCAGGCATAAAACCCCCCTTGGCCGGGCTCCGAGTGGAGAAGTGGATTTTTGAGCCTACTTCCTCTGAGGTTGCAGACGTGAGAGAAGTCTACTTTTTTTTGATATTAAAAAAGAATAAAAACTGGACAAAAAAATTTAAAAAATAAAAAGGCTAAAACTGGTTGGATAGAATAGGTCTAATGACTTCTGGGCTATCCTGAGGTGCATCTGGCAGTCACACAAGTTCTGCCCCGACGCCGATGCCTCCGGAAGGAGAGCGGCTTTTTCCACCAGCCCACAACACCGAGCTGGAAAGAAGAGCATTAGCAAAAGCATGGATTTGCTCTGCTCCCACCCACCTGAAGTGACTCGTGTGATTAAGTGTCCTTTGAAAGACTTGCATTTTCCTAAGCATCTCCTTTTCCCTCAGCCAGGCAGAGGCTGTGCTGAACAGCAGCACTGAGCTTTCTGAGAGATCTCTCTGCAAACACAAATGGTCAGACTGTGTAATATCAGCAACAGCAGCAAGAGAAATAAAAGCAGATAAATTAAGGATTTTTTAAATAAAGAACATGACTACTTCTTTGCTTTTGCCTTGGAACCAGAGAAGTCTACAAATATTTAACAGAGCTGGAGAGTGGGCGAGCTCTTGATGTGAAATTTTTAGAGTAGTAGCTTCTGCCAGATTGGACATAGGATCCTGTGACATCTGTAGAAAGGGAAGGAGGGAGAAGAGGAGGGAGAGAAAGAGAGAARACTGCTGATGACTTCCTGTAAACTCCCAGTTGGCACACGGGTGATGTGCACAGAATGGAAAAGTTCAGTGTCTTGTGTGTGAAGTGAAGAGGACTCTGTGTGCATTGAGAAGGATGCTGTCCCACAACTGGGAATGCTGCTCCAGCTCTCCAGCCTGGCACGTGGCTCAGCCAGTGAGTCTTCCTTGGAAACATGAGGTGCAGTGAGTCTCTGGGGCTGTTCACTCACTCCTGAGCACAGGACATCCATCTCCTCAGGGCCCCAGGGAAAGGATGGGAAGGGAAAATGTTCACCCTTCCCACCTGTCACCAGCAGTGGAAAGTGCACTTAGTTTTCCACTCTCTGCACCTGATGCAGGCTTCCCAGGCACTTGGCAGCAGCCTGAGCCCACAGGTCTGTTGGGAACATGGATCTGAAGGACTCATTGTCACCCATTCATTGACAGGAGGATGAAGCAACCCACCATCACCACCACCACCACACCCCACAAGCTGGAGCAGTCTCACACTGAAGCCAAACCTTGTCCCACAGCTAAATCCTACAGCCATTCCCACCTGTAAAGGTGGCACAGATTAAAATGGACAAAACCCAGAGTCTGAGCCAGCCTAGAGTTTGGGTAAGTTTGGACACAGAGCCAAATCCCAGCTTTGCAGTGCTGGCCCATCTCTGCTGCTCACCCCTGACTGCCCATCTTGGCATGTTGCTCTGCTTCCAACTCCAGATCAGGATCGCAGTCTACAGAATCAGGTCTCACCTCCTCCATGGGCGTCAGGACTTCCTGCAGGGGATCAGGCATGAGCTCAGCCCACCACCTTGGTATTTACAGCACTGGAACCCTGCTTGGGCTATTCCTGGTCAATACTGGGATAAAAGAGGGGTGAACCAAGCATGGAGTCACAGCCTGATTTAGCCCCAGATGCACTTGCCCTGTGTCCTCTCTGCCTCAGCCCTGCTTTTGGGTTCCTATCCTGGAAAAAGGACAATGGATGGGTGTTCATTCTGCCTCTCCAGCGCAGAAAGGGAAGCAGGGCATGAGTTAATTCCCATTTCATGGCAATGTAATCATGGCCGTTGGCTGGATCACTCCTGGAAATCTTTGTAGAGAAATCAGAGTGCTCCTCTCTGTGTGCCAGCCTTTTCCCAGGAACCAAAGGAGGGAGTATGCAGAAGAAGAAGGGAACAAACAGAACTTAATCCCATCAGAGAGAAAACAGGAGGAAATGATGCCTCCAAGGGCTGGCTCTGACTCACAGCTTCTCCTGGGACTACTCCTAGGCTGGTGCAGTTTATGCATCACCCATTTGTCTCAGGGCTGTGCCCAAGGGCACAGGCAAGATTTGCTTATTGATGGAGGCACTTCTATCAGTGCTTTGCAAAAAAAAAAAATGCTGCAGTGAAATGAGAGCTGAAGAGAGAGAAGGAGAGAGGAGATCAAGAGAAGCAAAGAAAAATATGGGAAGAAAATCAATCAATCTGTGACACCTGTCCATGTAAACACTGCACYCCCTCGATGGCCACACACCACGTGGAGAAGGCAATAGGTCACTGCTGAAAACTTAAATGAAGATCAATTAATGGATGCATGACTGATTTACATAATGCAGTCTTGGAGAAAAGGAAAACTTAATCATGGGAAATAGAGAAGGAAGCCTCTGCAGRGGGAGATTGCACCTGTAACCAACATTCAAACACAATCTGTCAGGAAAGCAAATGCTCCAGAAAGCCACATAAGAGGTGGAAGACATTGATAAATTGGAGAGGATGGGATAAGGGAAGATACATCTGATTTACTTAATGTGATGCAGTGCAAGCAGCCRCAGTGAGAGAGGTCAGACACGTCCTACCAGGAACTTCTGCCAATAAATGGTGGCACAACAGTGGAAATTCAAATCTCTGCAGGCCACAGTCCCTTCAATCCATTGACTTCAGCGGGGTCACACCCACAACTGGTTCTACCCTAAGATTTTTCAGCCAAATGGTTTAAAACTCCTTCTTTTATACCAAGCAGTGAAGAAATGGGTTGGAGGATTTGGTTTCCATGTGTGGGATCTGGAATCTGCCCCCAGCCCATCCACAGCATTTTCACATCCACCATTTCTGCTTTTGCACCAGAACAAGCCCAGCATCAYCAGCAGGTGAAGCTTTTTGGGAAGCAGAGGGGAAAAAAAATTGAAACTGGGCATTTGCTGAGCAATTGCCTCTAGAGGTGAACAAATTTTGACTGCAACAGTGGGATTTATTGCATCCGGTCAAAGCTATTTATCTAATTTTCTGCTGGGATCAATGGCAAGAAACAAACCCAGGAGGTGATTCATGGTATTTAGGATGGTACCTAAGTTATGTTTGGTGAAGTGCCCTCTGGGTGTATCTCTGACTTCAGCTGCTGAGCTCAGAGCAGACAATGAGCTCTTCCATGGGTCCAGACTGATGATGTGAAATCCACCATGAGTCAAGGAGGTGAAGCTACAACCTGATCATCATCTGAGATGGGCTGGCTGTGCTCCTTCCCTCCAAGCTGGGGTCAGGCTTGAACCAGCTCAGTGGCTGGGGACTCCTCCTCCCCATTCAAGGGGATTTTGACAAAGCCTGTGGGTGCTTGTTGGGGTTTGTTATGTAATTAATCATCTCTGTGATGATCMAATGTAAGGGGCTGAGCAGCTGCTACTAAAGTCGATGAAAAACGCCTGAGTGAATTCTGTTCATCACCCTGAGCACACCCGGGGGGTTCCAGTCCTGGGTCTGGCTCTGCCCATCCCTGAGGGGGGAAAAGAGCCTGCCAGGGGTCTGGGAGCTGGGCCCATGGTTTTGGAGAGGGGGCTTGGGCCATTGCTACACATGAATGTGGGAGGTGTCTTTGGAAAACTGAGATCCCTCTCCACTGCCTACATTGGGTGCCTCGAGTCAGGGTTTCCACTGCACCAGTGAGAAAAATTTAGCCAGTGATGAGTGAGGTGCCATCCTTCCCTACAGGAGATGGTCTGAATGCCACCCAGAGCTGCCTTCTGYCTCAGGTTCTCCTGGCAGAACAGTAGGACATTACTCATGGAAGGCTCTTGGCATTTCACTCAATAATATAAACATCTGGTGACATTTTACAGGAGCCCTGAAATGTCCTGTTGGGTCCAKATGTTGTTTCAATGGCCTAAGACCCACAAGATCATAAGAGACCCCTGGATGTCCAAAATGACCCAAGATGTCTTTGTGTAGGCAATTGAATTGGGCACTTCTCTGGACGTGGTTTTCTGTCAGACCCTCTCCCCCACCTTGGTGTAGTGCTCCAGTTTATAATCAAAAGGAAAACACCATTGATTTCCCACAAATGGGAGGTGTCCATCTTCACCTCTGTGCTCCCTGGTGTCCTTCCCTGGTGAGGTTTGTCCTYAGGCAGATGGTTTGTACCCGGGGTGTGTCTGGCAGGATGGGGAAAAGGGACAAGGTGTCACCCAACAAAGTAACAGATGTAAAAAATAAAAGTGAAAAAGGACCATGGCTCCATCCTCTCCCATGCTGCTATCCAGCCTCTCCTTTAGCTGGACAGATGGGTCAGATGGGTCCCATCAGTTCCACATCCAAGGTATTAAAGACAGTGGCGTTACCTGTGAGGGGTGAATTTGGCCTCATCTCTTTTCTTTCTATGAAAGAAATGGAAAGTTTAGGAGTTTGGTTGTTTTGTTGGGGTTTTGCTTTTTTTTTTTTTTTTTTCCCTTTGTTTGGTTTAGTTTTAGAATTTTGGGGCTTCTCTTTCTCAGAGAAAATGAAAATATGGGGAGGGAAGAACATTTTTATTGCTTGACCCCGGTGTATCTCTCTCAGCTGAGTGTCGTGCCCAGCACTGACAGTCTTCTCCAAAGCATTTTGAAATATCCAAAATTGCTTCCACTCCTTATGGGAAGCTTCATGTGCAGAGCTAAAGCAGTYGGGATTTAATTTTTGGAGGGGATTGCAGAGACAACCACACCACAAAATGCAACACGGCACAGAAATCCGTGAGTCAGCACTGACCACATCAGCCCTGCAGTGCTGWCGTCCAAGCTGAGCATTGCAGATTTTCTGTATTAACAAACCTCAGAAAGCAATTTCTTCTGCCTCTCAATCTCCAATATTTTTGGTGTTTTCATTGCATTCAGAGGTATTGCCACAGAAATGTCCCTGGATTGTGTTACATTTGTCATGTGTGTTCATTTTCTTATCATGCCCCTATCCTTAAATTAATATACMGGAGAAAAACTCTGAGTTTTGGGTCACTTTTTTTTTTCTTAGCTTCAAAGATTGGTTTCAGTGCTGAAAATCTGGTGTTTGATGTCGTTGGGGATATTCAGGGCTGCAGCATGAGCACTCTGCAGGAGCTGGGAGTTGTGAATCGTGTCCCAGGGTCTGCACTATGGAAATTACTCCAGACTTCCCTTGATGCTTTAACAAAATCTATTTGGGAAGATGAAAACAGGGCCATGAAAGGCACCAAACCCAAGTGCCCTGCTCAGATCTGACATTCCTGAGCTCCAGCAGCTGCTGGGATGAGATGTCAGAGGGTGTTGGATGGAGGGAGAGAAGCTGGGCTGGGCAGGGCAAGACCTCATCTCCTCTTCGTACCTATAATTTCCTATTTTCTACCTCCCTCCCAGCTAAACCTTGGCTGCTTTAGTTGTGACTTCTCATGATGGGAGTATCTCTTTTTTCTAGATTTCCCCTCTCTCACTGGAAGCAGCGGTGGCATCTGGCTGAATTGTTTTATCCACACCTTAACCCTTCCATCCTCCTGTTCCCTGCCCTCCCTTGTGTTCTCCAGCAAAGCTCCTGCTCTGCAGCTCCTCACCCCCAGCTCAGGTCTCCATAAACAGCTGTGGGGTGCAGGTCCCTCAGTTTGGTGGGAAATGGGGGCTCCTCTGGCCCCCATTTCAGAGAAGGGGTGTTTAGTCCTCATTCCTGCCCCTCCCAGTGTCCTCCTTGGTTAAGTTGGCTGCTCTCACTTTGCTGCATTTTCCAGAGGGGTCTTTGGTGCATCTCCACTTTGGAGGAGGAGATTTTTTTCTCAAGAACAAGAGGGCAGGGGTTGATTCCCAGTTGATTCCCTGCAGTGGGATTTGGAATACAAAGTGAGATGCTTAAAGGCAGGTATCTACATGTGCTAGGTGCTTAAACCCCCATACAAACCAAATTATGGGCTCCATTTGCCTAAACTCAGCGTTTAGGGCTGAACTAAATTATTGAAATAGGTGTCTAGAGCCATCTGGGATGCTCCAGGGTACCCCACTGGCTCCTRAAAGCTACTCTGGAGGAATGTGGGCTTCCCTTGGATCTCAGGGCATAGCTGGCAGACCCATGCAGATGCTTCTCCATCAGAGATGGGTGTCTAGRTGTCTGACTCCCATGCAGACACAGGCTTGTGTGTGTCTTCATCCATGAGCAGGATCCCACTCCAGATTCCAAACTCTCTTTAGATTCTCTGAGGTGGGAAACTGGTCACGGTCTCAATTCTCACTTAAACTGACAAAAATCAGGTTCAAGTGTCTCAAGGGGAGCAGAAGGTGGACCTATTCTGTAAAAATAATTATTTAATCCATTTTACTCCCTGATTTATCATGGCTGTGACCCCAWGGGAGCATCTCTGCTCTTCCTGCTGAGAAGCACATAATGGGAATGGACAGGTCCCACCAAGTCATCCACGGGCAAAATCCTGCTCTTAGGTGGACAGCACCCAGATGGAGAAAGTTCCTGCAGCCACAAGGTTCTGTTCCACAGGATCTCTTCCTCTGTCTCTGCAGACCTTTTCTTACACATGCTCTGCACACCCAGGGAGGTCTTGGGCAGCCCTGCATGGAGGTGAGGAAAGCGTGAGGAGAAGCTTTCCCCATTTCCCTTCCTTTTCCGAGTTTCTTCTTATTATTTATTARTATTTATTTATTTCTCTCCATTCATTCCACTCCACCAAAAATCCTGAAGGCAGGTCTGCTGCAGGCACGGGCTGAGCAAGCAGCTGAGTGTCCCCCATGGTTTTGAGGGGTGGTGTCAGAGCTCCTCGCCAACACTTCCACCTGATGCTGCCCCTTGGAAAGCACAAGAGGTTTGAGGTCAGCCTCCCAAAACCTCCAAAAACAGATAAAATCCTCCTGAGTCTCTGCTGTAGTCCTGGTTGTCCCTGTCCCCAGCTGGTGGCAGCTCAGCCGTCACCTCCTCATCCCAGTGGGGACCCACTCCATCAGTCCCTTGTGGCATCACTTTCTGTCCCTTCCCRGGACCCAACCTGCCCGAACAAGCCCTGCTGTAGCTTTGGACCCTCTGACAAGCCCACCAGCAGTGTGGAAGACATAAAACACAAACCTGTAGCACCCCAGGGGATTCCCCCACGGTACAAAACGTGCTTGTCCAGCAGTCAGGGACAAGTATCTTCTTGTGAGTGGGTTTTTTTTGCTGTTGCTTTCCCTTCCCACAGACTGTCTGCCTGATTACATCGCCTCCTTCAAAGCTCCATCACTGTCTGTGACCCCTGCCCTCACCCCCGTGTACAGATTGCATGTATGATACAACCTGGAATTCCAAAGCTATTGTACAAAGTAGAGTTGTCACCTTTTTTTCTTTTTTTTTTTTTTCTTCTCCCTCTCAGTATTTTGTTAAGCCTGATGATTTTTTTATGATTATTTATTTTATGAATAAATGTATATATTAGTAAGAGTATATATTTGCGGAAATAACTCATCGGGACAGTGTTGTTGCTCTGCTGTTGTGCTTGTGACCTCATTGGCTTTTACCCCATTTTCTACTGACAGCACATTAGCAATGTCTTGTAACTGTTTTTTTGTTACCAGTTAAGTTTGATAGATGTGTTAACTTTATAATTAAAATTTAAAAAAAAAAAAGCGCGCATTAATTTTAACCTGCGTTTGTGCTTTGTCCCACTGTTCCCTAGTTTTGACTGGAGGGAATTTCATATTACAGGCTGAAATTCAGCTGGGTTATAAGAAATGAGAAATAAGGTTATGAGAATAACGTTATGAGAAATAAGAAATAAATATGCCTTCCTCTCGTGGGACAGGAGKTGTGTGCTTTGGAAGAAGAGATGTCACCTGTGCTGTCATCATTTAACCCATGCACAGCTTCTGTGGGAGGGGACAACACAAATATGAATAAAACAAATCCATTTTTACTGTCATGAGTCCATTCCTCAGCTGAACATCACCATTCAGGGACCCAGCTTCTTCCTCCAGAGCAATAAAAACCCAACGTGGCAAAGGGATGAGTTTTCACAATGTCTCTGGAAGAAGAAGAAATTTCATGTTTGTTTTGCCAATTCCAATCACTCCTTCCTTCCTCTGTTATTACTCTAGGCTGGGAGCCTTGAACCTGCTCTAAAACCAACCTTGACGACTTCTTTATAACTGACAGAGGGATTTAAGCACATCCAGAGATTGATCCCAATTATTTAAACCACAGAACTGAGCTGGAATAAATCACCTTCTGGAGAAATCTGTTTTCTTACGGAGGCTCTAAATGAACACATCTATAAATGTGTTCRTTTATAATTTATAATTTATTGTATAAATGCAAAACAGCTTTTCCCTGGGAAGGGAGGTGGGCAGCACACTGGGACAAAATATCCCCCTCCCAAAAACAGCCCCCATGCCTGGCTTTGAACAACACAGGTCAGACACCACAGAGAGCTTTCAGCATTCCGGGCTCAGCATATTTTCCAGAAATAAATGATAAACATTGTTATTAAAGAGCACTTGAGATAAGCCTATTTGTTAAGCTGTGTTGCCTGCTTTGCCAGGTTCAAGCAAGAGTCRTTTTTTTCTCCTTTTTTTTTGAACCTAAATAGGGAAAACTAAGACTTGAGTGGACATCTCAGTTACTCTCAGCTTRCAGATACTATTAGCCCCTCCAGACACTTTTAAGAATGAAATAAAACAATCTTGCAAACTTACTGCTGCCTCATGACATTGTCATTAGGGAAATTCCTGAAGTTTTATTTTTGTAGAAGAGTTATTCCTCCAAGGGAAGGCAGCACAAACTATGGCCACGTTGAGCCACGGCAGTGGCCTTTGCTCAAGGTAACCCAGGTCACAAAAATCACCTAAAACTGCTCCACAACCAAGTGGGAGATATTTGACACGAGAGCCAAGAGTCAAACCTCATCCCCAGGCATAATTTAAGGACTGAGGTGCTGCAGAGGGGTACCAGGAACCTGACATCCAGAAGAGTTGAGAGCTCCATGTTCCTTTGAGAAACAGCGCACTGAAGTTGGTGAAGCTTGGTCACCAGCAAAAAARAAATCATAGAATTAGAATTGGAAATAGAATCAGATTTAGAATTAGAACAAATTAGAATTAGAATTAGAATTTTAGAATTAGAATTATTAAGATTATTAGAATTAGACTGGTTTGGGTTGGAAGGGGCCTTGAAGTTCATCTCATTCCATCCCCTGCCATGGCAGGGACAGCTTCCACTGTCCCAGGCTGCTGCCAGCCCTGTCCAGCCTGGCCTTGGGCACTTCCAGGGATCCAGGGGCAGCCACAGCTGCTCTGGGCACCCTGTGYCAGGGCCTGCCCACCCTCACAGGAGAGAATTTCTGCTGTATCTAACCTAAATTCCCCCTCCTCAAGTATGAAGACATTTCCCATTCTCCTGTCACTACAGCTCCTGATGAAGAGTCCTTCTCCAGCTTTGATGCAGCTGCTTCAGATCCTGGAAGGTGCTGTGACCTCCTCCCCTCCAGGCTGAACAGCCTCAAATGAGTCCTTCACCTCAGTCCTTCTCAGTCCTTCACCTCAGCACTGACTGAGCTGCTCCTCAGCAAACCATGGCCAGGTTCACACTTCTGGTAGCACTTACCCCCTCTCCTGACTGCTCTCCATGTACAAACAGCACCTCAAACCAGCCTGGGATGTGCCAGATCCACAGGAACTGTGCAGATTGTTCTGTACCTGAGTTCTTTTGCACCAGTCTGGTGGAAACCAACCACCCTCAATGTGAGTGATGCCTCAGGTTTTGGCTTTTATATTTTCAGATTCTGTGCTGCTTTAGTGTGTGGGTCTGAGCTCCATATCAGGGCATGGGGAGCTCTGTGCACAGAGCAGGGAGACAAAACAATTCCTGCTCCAGCTGGGCACCAAGGACAAATGATCCAAATCTCAGCCCCAGAGCACAAACACCGTGGGCTGGAGAGAGAAAAACAAGCAGGGTGGGACTGCAGGGGCTAAAGCTGGAATGGGACAATGAACTGCAAGATGCAAATGGCGCAGAACTGATCCCAGGGAGAGACCCCGGGAGCGCTGGTGCATTTTGGGGCCATTTTGGTTCATCTTGGGTGCAGCCCTGGCTGGGCTCTTGTGCTGCCCGAGGTGCCTCCATGGAGGCCTTCTAATAAATACCTTATACTTTAATACCTTCTACTATTAAATACTTTATTCTTTAGCTCCGTCTTGTCTCTGTCCTAGGCCAGCCTGCACAAGGCATCCAGAGCAAGGCCCCCAAAGCCTCCATKAAGCCACAGCCTTGCCCCACAGGCTCCATGGACTGCAGGGAGTGGGGCTCAGCTTGGATTCACTCAGCCCAGTGAAGGTGCCCACAGAACCACAAACAGGCACGGGGATGCCCTCCAGGCTCTGCCTGTGCTCTGGGCGCTGCTCCAGGAGAGCCACGGGTCTGTGTCATGTCTGGGAGCTCCAGGGAGATGTCTCAGATCCCCCAGGATATGTCACCAGGCATTAGACACTTTAGCCAAGTGACTGAGCCCAATTTGCCTGAACTTGAGGTCTGACTGTGAAGTTCCTGTTATCGTTCACAGTGAGTTGAGGGATTCATTTCACCATGAGGGCTGAGTGCTGCCTGTATCCTGTCACAGACATCTTTTATGGAAAATCCTTYCCTTAGGATTTTTCCTCCTGAGAAGCTGAGAGGCCTCAGGAACAAAATGTAAACAATGGTTATCTGCTGCTGTGGAATGCAACAGGTGCATCTGGGATTGGCCCATGTTGGATTTTTCTAATTAATGGCCAATCACAGCCCAGCTGGCTCGGACAGAGAGCCCAAGCTAGAAACATTTGTTATCATTCTTCCTATTCTATTCTTAGCCAGCCTTCTGATGAAATCCTTTCTTCTATTCTTYTAGTAYAGTTTTAATRYAATATATATCATAAAATAATAAATCAAGCCTTCTGAAACATGGAGTCAGATCCTCGTCTCTTCCCTCATCCTWRGMYCCCTGTGAACACGGTCMCARYATCCCTTTGGAAATCTGGATGTCATATGGATTTGGCACGTTCAGACCCCCTGGGAGGTCCRTGTCCTGCTGGATTGGCAGGGGGATACCCAGAGGAACGGCACTGAGACACCACAGATGGTTCTGGACTCCTGTGTTCGGTCAGGCACCTGGAAAATCCCATCTCCACCGGCTGCAGCAGGAGCTCAGAGCCTTTGAGCACGAGCAGGCGGCGCTTTGCATCCTGCCACCCGAATTATGATGTCTTCATCTGCAAGTTGAATCCCGCTTGAGCAATCAGTCCAACCCAGCATCCTTTGAAGCTGTGAAATCCAGCTGAAAGCAGCTCCTGTCCAGCAGCTCACCAGGCCATAAAGAAACACTCTGTGACCCAATAAAATCTGAAAGCTCTGCCATCCCACTGCTACCCAGCCTGGCTCTGGAATTTGCTTACTGATGTCTTTTATTTGCAGGTGTGGAAGGGTTTTTYCCCCCCACCATGCAGTCATTTGGAGGCACACAGCCAGGTTTGCATTCCACAGGGCTACAATCCGGTCTGGGATTTGCCTGGGAGTGTCAGCAGGTGAAGTGCTCACTAATGAACTTGGTGGTGGTGCTAGGGTGAGGTCAGCTCAGTTCCTCCTCAAGTTGGTTTTGTGCAAGGGCAGCAAGGTTAAATCACTTTGCTGGTGATTTAAAACAGATCTGTGGTCTGGAGCTGACCCTTTGAGTCCTTGTGCCATTCCTCCTGGTTCAGGAACGTCCCAGCACCCTGCATTTCATCTCCTCTTTTGTCAGACAGGAGCACAGCAAGGCTGTGTTGACTACACCTCACCAAGCCCTTGAGCTCTCAAAAATCCACTTGCTCTGTAATTTTTTTCCCCCTGGAATAAGTGAGATAATTCTCGATCCTGTGTGTGGGAAAGAGTGGTGGTGGTAGTGAAGAAATGCCAGCTTCAGTACAGTGAGAATTTCCTTCATGCAGGAATCCGGGGAGAGCCTTGAACCTGTTTGTTCTGTCCTAATCAATGCAGCTGCTTTGTGCAGGAAGTGCCTTTCATCCTGGGAATGTCAAGGCCTTTGTGGCAGCATATGGAAATCCAGGTCCAAGCCTCCCCTCCCTATCAGACAAAGGCTTGAAGCCCTGCCTGAGTCACCAGGGACTGATAACTCCAGCCTGGTCTTGAGCAACCCCGATGGAATTCCAGTTTCTACAAACTGCTGCTTTCCAGAGGACAAATGCTTCCTCTGGAATTTCTGTTCCTCAGGCTGCTCCTTCACAAGCAACACACCCAGATTCCAGGTGTGTTTCCAGATTCCAGAAATTTATTTGCTTCTAATTTCTATCAAAAATAAAGAAGCAGCTGGGGCTCCACTTATTTTTCAGACCCAAGGTCGCAGAAGGGACCACGCGGGAGACTTYGGTTAATCAGGATGAAGATGGGGGAGGTTTTTTGACCAAGAATTGTCACTGTGAGTGCAGAATTTAATGAGACACAGCCCCTTCAAGCACCTACAGAGGGTTTTACCTTCCACATTGCCATGCCAGGCCCTCGCAGGGGATTTCTCTCTGCTGTGCTTCCCTCAGTGTCCCWTGGGACAACGCGGTGTCGAGATGAAGTGGGGAGGGCAGGACGAGTAAATAGCCCTGAAGTGGGTAAGGGAAGGACTTTGGCTGACATTGAATGGCTAAATCAACAAGGAAACTTGTTCCTGGTCCAGCCATGGAGTGGGAACAGCACCCTCCAAGCACCACAGTCACACAGGAGGAGTTTGGCACACRGAGGGCTGGCGAGGAGCTAACCTTTAGGCTTGTTAATGAATGATAATTGAGTGGTCCTCAAGAGCTCTGAATAAGTTCCCCAGGTCTCAGCTGTTGTTTCAGGCTGGCAGGGGTTGCTGGGCACGCCTTGCCTTAGCAGCAGATGTTGTTCCTGCTGGAGGAAGAGAAAGGTTACTCATTAAAAGGCAGCAGACGCTCCAAACATGGAATAAAATGTGACCAAAGGACTGGCTGTGCAGCTTGGATGGATTGGTTTTCCTCCCCTTTAATCAGGATGTTTTGATGGCTGAGGAGAACAACGAGATCCAGGTGTCATTGTTGTTATCAGAGCTTTGATCACAATGATAATCCTTGTTTTGTGGTGGTGCCTCTGGGTCCATCACCATCCTAAGACCATCCCTCGTGTGCTGGGTGATGCCCAAACACAGCACAGGGTGGTGGGCCCTGTCCCAAAGAACTTCCAGGCCCAGAGATCTGGTTTTGGCTGTCTCTATTTCCTTCCACAGTGATGCTGATAAATAAAACCAGCTCCCAAGCATTGCCATGGGCTGCCTGAGCCATTTGTCTGTAAAAACAGCTGTACCCAAGGAGGTCACACAGCTCTACACGTCAAGTAGATGTCTTGCAAATCATCTAAATGGAGAAAGCCATCAGATTATTAACAGCACAAYGACTGGTTAACTAGAGAAAAGCCAGGTCCACCTTTCACCATCATTTATCAAACCTGTAATGTCAAGGAAATTACTTTTTTTCCCTTGTGGCTTGCAATTAGCACAAGCCAATAAAAATCTGAACGTTCTGCTAGCTCATCAAGCAGGTGGTTAGAGCTTGCTGGCATGGAGAAGGTGGGAACTGCTCTGTAAGCACAGGTTACGTGGTGCAAGCTGGCACAATCCACCAAAGAAATCCTTGGGGCAGCCAGCCTTTGGGACACAATAGTGCTGAGAGGTGAATGTGGATCAAATACCCATTTCTCATCACATTACACCCAGGAGACATCCACTGTAATTAGGGTGAGAGCAACAGAAAGGAGGTTTTCTGCTCATGGGGTTTGATGGTAGAAATCCCTGCCATGGGGAGCTGTGGGTATTTAAATTTATCTGAATTTAAGAAGCAACTGGGCAGTGCTCAGCAAAGAAAGACACGTGAGGAGTTTTTATATGAAAGACTCAAGTCTTCCATGGGAAATCCCAGCTGGGAGCTGCTGGGAATTGAGTGGAAGTGTCACCATGGGTTTGTCCTCTTCTCCTGCCCTTCCCGTACACTTGTCCTGTGTCAGAGACAGGAGATGGGGCCAGCACAACCTGATCCAGCCCAGCTGATCATAAATCCATGGGCATAAACATCCATGAAACAGATCCATGAGAGATTACTATTCCTTCAATGCTTCAGGGTGGAATGGCTTTCAGAAAAAGGTGATTTCTTCTCTCAGTCTGACTGAGAAAATGAAGACAGTGGTCATTCTGCCTGACTTTGAAAAGATTAAAAGTCTGACAAATCTTTACAGCCAAGGAGAGAGCGGGACATGTCCAGCAAGTGATTTGCATGGCCAACCCTGGGTGTCTGTTTTAGGAGATGAATCTCCCTCTCGGGGTGACTCTCCTCTGCCTTGACCACAAAACAAGCCTGGGCTGACTGRCTTGGACCTGGGCATCTCACTTTTAGAGGTGCAAATTAGGGCTGATGAAACCTTCCCAAAATTGCATGCCTCACCTCAGATTTGCAGGATTCTCCATTGTGAGGTGGAACTTAGAAAAAAATATTTAAAAAGGTATAAAGCACTAAAGGAAAYGTACGTATGTTTCAGAAGTGTTTTGCATGGGTTAAATAAATTTTGGTATTGAAATTTCCTTTCAACATGTCAGCTCCTGGCCCAAAAATGGTTCTCCCTGAGAAGTCTACAATGCCTCCCATGARAAGGAAAACCTCTTGATAATCACAGGACCTGGAGAGTGAAGGCCACCTCTAACTAGGGAGAAACTTGCAGCTGAAGACACCAAAACAAATCCCATTCTTGACCAAAAAATGCCCTCAGTGTCTGCCCAGACCTTGAAATAATAAATCCTTAATGGCATTAATCTGAACAGCTGCTGAAGAAGCACAAAAGGCTTGAGTTGAGTCAGCTGGATTTYGACTCTTGTGGCTGCAAGGAACATTCAGATCTTGCAGGAGGTGCTCAAACCCAGCCCTCACCTTGCTGGATCTTTCCCAGTGTGCAGTGGTGGAGGGTGGGCTCCTCTTCCAGATCCAAGGTCATCAGAGCTGCCATCTTTCACTTGCACACGGATTTCTGTAGGATTTTTCTGTTGGGTTCAGGAGCTGACTGTAAGTCCAAATTGGGGGTGATTTTGAAGAATAAATTTAAGGGGCTGCAAGTCCACAAGCTCCACAAACTCGGTTTGTACTGTTGTTTTTGAAGAAAAATGTGGATTTTCTATGGGAAAAGGGAGGAAATTTGGGGCATTTCATTCCTAACCTGCTGCAGACTGACCACCAAGCAGAATTAAATTATTAAATGATTAAATGATTTGTGAGGACRGAGGAACTTGCACTTATTCCAGGCCCATGACCTCTTAGTCTCAGGAATGTGTAAATCCACAGGAAACTCCCCATTTGTTGGGAATACTCTGAAGTGTCCAGTTCACACAATGGTCTTTAACTTTAAACTTCTCAACAGAAAATAGAAAGCAAAAGTTGCCTCAGACTTTGGATTGCTTGAATCTTGGATATCTGATGGATGAAAAGCTTGGGAATCAGCAGTTTGGAGAAACAGTGGAGATTGGAACTGAGTCTTCTCTAGGTGTGTTTTCCATGCTCTAAATTCATGGTTGGATGTTCTCTGGGGACTCCACTCCATCTGGGACACTCCTCACTTTGGAATCCCTGTATTAAAGACCATCTCTTCCTTAATTCTCCTCTGACCTCCAAAGTGACCTCGTTAGCACCAATCTTTCAGTGGTGCCACCACGGGCAAAAAGAGCTACAGAGCCCATTTATTCCACCCTCCTCAACCCATGGAGATGCCTCAAAACCCACCCCTGAAGCAGAGTACCCACYGAGGTGGTGAAAAACCAGCTCCAAGCATCTGGTTTGACAAAGACAAGAGTGCCAATCCATAAATAAGCATTTTTTCCCACATGGCTTGACTTCCATTTTTTGTCCTCCTTGTTCACCAGGGCAGCAGGGAGAGACATCTGGTGGCTGAACGATTTCCTGCAAGGAAAAGTGCAGGAAATGTGTGTTTGGGGAGGTGTTTTGGGAAGGGGGATGTCTCAAGAAGAACGTGTCCCTTAAGAGACAGACACCACTGAGTTTGCCTGAAGCACCATCGTGTGCTGCCACATCTCCCTCTTCAATAACAAACCTTCCATCTGTTCTTCGGGGCAAAAAATGTGCCAAAATGTCTGTTGAGAAAATGAATCTCTTCCTGTTGCCTGAAATGTTGGATTTTACTGTAAACAGCTTGTATGTCTCATCCCAGCCCTCTCTCATTTCAGCCCAGAGGACGTTCAAAGGGTGATGATCAATCCCATCTTGATTTCTCCTTTTGTAAATAAAATATTGGGGAAAAAAGGAAGGTTTTCTGCCACTAGGCTCCAAAAGAAGCTCTTCTGCACTTGGCAGCAGAGGTCCAGGTGGGGCAGAGGGTTGGTTCATCCCTGCAGTCCTCCAAGACAAAATCTGGCTGAAGAGAAGAGCTGAAGCACTAAAACCAGGATCTGGAATTTAATCCTGCAGAGGGACTCTCAATAATTCCTCCAAATTCTCCACTCTTGTGACATGAAACCTTCTCAAGAACTCCAGGTGTTAGAGCCAGGGCATTGATGTCTCCATTCAGACACACCTTAGCTGGTTGTAAATCCCTCCAGAGTCTAAACCCAAAGAGTCACCAGCACAGGGATTTGTTCTGGAATTTTCCTCTCAGAGGATGAAATAGTAGGGAAGAAAAAGTGACTCAAATGAGCTGCATTCTGCACTGTTGCCCCACATTGTGTTGTTTTCCCATCGCTCCTGGCACCCCAAGATCTGAAGTGCGGCATTTCCATTACCCCTATTTTATTTATTTTTCTGGGGTTTGCTGAGGTACCTGGATCTTCAGTGGCTGTTGTGGTGCCCATCACCAGAGGTGCTTCCATAGAGACAGAGACTCTTTGCTCCTCTGTCTTGGACAAGGTTTTCAGATCAACATTCCCGAGGTCAGTTTTGGGCATCAACCACCCACCAGCGACAGCAGTCCTCCTCCATGCCTTCCCACCACTGTTCCTTTTGATTAAAATCATGATCAGGGACACTTTCCACTAACCCAGGGTGCTCCAAGCCCTGTCCAGCCTGGTCTGGAGCATTTCCAGGGATCAGCAAATCCAGAATCAGCCACAGCTTCAGCTGTGTAACCACATCACACAGCTCAGGCTCTTTACCACATCTCCATCCACATCTTGTCTGTGATGGAGCAGAGGCTGTTCACCTTTATTTTACAAGTGAGGAGCAGAAGCACTAAGAAATCAGGATGTGATTTGTTTCACTTGGTTTTGGTCTCCTAAAGTTGAGGAGCTGGGTCTCTTGCTGCCTTCTGGAGAGGCAGATGGAGATGTCTCATTCTGCAAAAGCTGCTGAAGTGAGGCTGATGCCACACCAGGAATTAGAGTCATGCTCTGCCCAAAAATTTGATGGAATAAATCCWTTTCCAGACAACCAGACCTCTCTAATTAAGCAGAAGGTGAAAGACTACCTTGGATTAGACATCAATTTTTGGTAAATAGAGTGAGATGGGTCCCACAGCAAATATCTCCCCCAGTGTTGCACTTGCATCACAGGGATGGAATCCCCACATTCCAAGGGCCAGCCCAACCCTTGTGATTTGCTTTTTGCCAATATTTGATCCACACATTGGGTCTTGCAACACACTGGACTTGCAGCCCATGCTCTCCAGAGCCATCCATCCATATCCTTAGGGATTGTAGAAATGATTGCAGCAGGAAAAGGCCCCTGAGGTTCATTCTGAGCATAACTTGATGAGATAAGGCTCGGCCTACGTCACAGATGGGAGGCTGCAAACCCTCCACCACCACAGGGCACAATCTAATCTAACGACTCCGTTTGTCTGATCTCTCCTAATTTTTGCTAATCTAGATGAGAAGATGATCTTGTGTAGCCAGAAGCACATTGCTCTGCTCTGGCCATATCAGATGGCCCAATAAAAGATATTCCCCCTCTCCACAAATTCTTGAGTGGCCTTAATCCATTGTACGGTTAATTTTCACCTGAATTTATTATTTTATGGAGCATCTTTCAGTACAAGATCAGGGGCTGGACCAATTTCCCCAACAACACTTGGCTGGAAGGAACATCCTCACACTTCCACATCCCAAAAAAAGCTGAGAATATTTATTTTCCATCAAACTGGGAGAACCCATGCAGACATCTCTCCTCTGGGGCAGTTGATATGGAGGCTCTGTGGCTCAGAGATGCTGCCTGAACATGTGCTGTGTGTTTTTATCATTCCCCATGGGCCATGCATRGTTAAAAATCCAGAATCAGCACCTCCACCACGGGCAGGATGGATATTTCTGCAGGCAGGTCAGTGCCAAGCAATGGGGATCAGCTTCCCACTGCTTAAAAACATTTTAAACCCAGGGCAGGACATGCACATGGAGGAACCCAAGCCGCACAAAAGACAATGCTTGGCAAGAGGTAATGGTGTGGGGGAATTCATGGGAAGGTGGCAATTTCTGAGAAACCCAGGTACACCCCTGAACTCAGGTGCACAGATTTTGTCCACAGGAGACCTGCTGRCATCTTAAATGTTTATCTCAGGGACAGCAACAGCTTTTGTCTGAGGTGTTGTGACAGTGTTCACAGGGGTCTTAGGATGAGGGAAGAGACGAGGATCTGGCTCCATGTTTCAGAAGGATTGATCTATTATTTTATGATATATACTATATTGAAACTAYACTAAAAGAATAGAAGAAAGGATTTCATCAGAAGGCCGGCTAAGAATAGAAAAAGAAAGAATGATAACAAATGCTTGTGGCTCTGACAGAGAGTCCAAACAAGCTGACTGTGACTGGCCATTAATTAGAAACAACCACATGAGACCAATCCCAGATGCACCTGTTGCATTCCACAGCAGCAGATAATCAATGTTTACATTTTGTTCCTGAGGCCTCTCAGCTTCTCAGGAGGAAAAATCCTAAGRAAAGGATTTTCCATAAAAKATGTCTGTGACAAGGTGTTCTCACCATGAGAACACAACCTATACCTGATCTGAGCTGGCAGGGTGAGTCCCATGTCCTGTCTGAGAAGAGAGGTCACCTGAAGGAAGTTTATTTTGTTACCACTCTTGCAGTTCTAGATTAAGCTCTGAATTTTGGCTCCCTTTCTAATTAAATAGGGGTAAAATTTTATACAAAGCAATTTTTCCACCCAAAGACACCTGAAACAGCTGAGATCCTTGTGGAGGAGCCTCTCACCCCATTCCCTGGTGAGAGACACAAGGTGGGCAGCCCATGCTGGACAAGGTATTTTAACAAAACACATTTTAAGGARGAATACTCTATTTTTCCCACATGATGCTGCAGATAAGACCATGATCTGAGCATGGCATTAATGTGGCCTTATCACATCTGACCCTCTCCATGTCAGATATCTCTGCACGTTACCATGTGCTGCTCTAGCCATGACGTGTTTTAGTTGCACAAACAGCAAGCGCCCTCCTCAACGGGGTAATTCATCTGGAATAAAATCTCTTTCCTCTGGAATAGTGACACCATAGAAAGCTAATTCCAAAATAGCTATTCTGGTCACATTTGCCATGAAGACAAGTCCCAAGGAGATGTAAAACTGGCACCACAGACCTCGGCGTCGTGTCCCCTGTAGAGAACTCCTCAAAGAACTTCTATTGTCCTGCCTGCCTCTGACTGAGAGGTGACAAAACCAAGGAGCTGAGGGGAGCACAGAAAGGAAAAGCTSTGCTGCCTGGAGCATTCCACGTCGCATGGGAAATCTGGGGCTCTTTTCTGGCAAATGTATTTTAATTACCTCCTTTTGTTTACAGCCTTGTTCCGTGTAGCGCTGCCCTTGCCAAGCAGCCCAACAACCTCTCCAGGCATCTCTCTGCCAAAACGATCAGATCTGTTCAAGCATCCTGACACCTTAGAAATAATTCATGCTGGATCCGTGCAGTTTTTATTTTCTGAGTTTTGAGTCCTCRCAGGGATGATTCTCCATCCTGGTTCTGAGTGCTAAAAATCAAGAGAAAAGGTTTTGTAAAAATCCAGGGAAGAGGTTTTGTTTCTTTTCAGCTTATTTATCACATGTCTGAGAATGTAAAAGCAAGGAAAAGTCCTGATATATAAAAGGTCTGCAGTTGAATCAGAAAGTGCCATAAGCAAGAAAAAAATCAGGCAAAAAGTAGCAATAATTCAACAGGGCAAACAAAGCTATGCACAAAAATAAATGAAAATCATATTTGTTCATCCTGATCCTGATGTAGGTAGAAAAGACACCTTTAATTCTTGTTCAGTTAACAATGCAAACAAACATATGGGAGAGCCTTGGAATGCAGCTGTTAAACTTTTTCTAAGGTTACACAAAGCCTTTTTTGCATTGCAAAGAGATCTAAAAATGCTGTCAGTGAGATCTCTACTAACTCTGGCTTTAATGACTATCCAATAATGATGACATTAAGATTTGCAGCCAAAGGAAAACAATCATCTGGCAACTTCTCTTTGCCAAATTGTCATCTTTAAGCAGAGTCTACCTCAGGGAGAGCAGTCAGAGGCTCAGKGCAACGGGAGCACCTTGGGGTATAATTGATTCCAGGGAAATTCAGGARCCATCCGAAACAAAAAACATATTTKTGTGAATGAACAGATGAATAATTTCTATCTGGGACTTATTTACTCATTAATTACCCACAAATGAAAAAAAAAGAAGAAGATTTGTGCCTGCCAAGGGTTCATTACTGTCCTGGCTTCTATATTCCATTTATCCAGGATGGTCCTTGTGCCTGAGTAGCTCTGCTGGGTTTAGTAGGAACCTTGCATGAGAAAGGATCAGCCCAAAAAAGCTCTGATCCTCCAGCYATCTCCAGGCAGGGACCTTTCATTTTTAAATTGTTAATAAAGGGACGTGTGCACCACCGACAGCCACCACCCACCTGTTTAACAAACTTAACTGTGAAATTGGATCCTACTCATTATCCTGGCTTTGCCTTTGAAGCAGTTCCAGAGCTTAGATTGCCTTATTTGCCTTTAATTTCTAATCCAGGCTTACAGCCAAGTTTAGGACACACTGCCTCTTGTGTTACAGCATCTTCAGCATGGGCTGCAGCAGGTCCATGAGCATCCTACAGCTCTAGGAGAGCTYTCATGGATCAACCAAAAGCCCCTTGGGGTGCAAAACTCATCTCCAAGAGCAAACCAAAGAGGACCACAAGAGACAGGGCGCTTTGAGAAAGTTCCTGTGATGCTCCTTGTCTGATCTCCAAGCTTGTGGTGAGGAAAGCTGAGTGTTGCCAGGATGAGAATGTCCTTGAGAAGGTTTTGTTCCAGCAAACACCCTCAGTCACCCCGGCTTAGCCCAGATGCCCAACAAAGGGTGCTGGGGAGTGGCTGTGGGGTCAGGAGTGGGAATCACAGCATGAAAGTCATGGAGAACCCAATGGATTGTGCCGGGTTATCCCCACCTGGRGTGTCTGTACAAATCACAAATGGGACAGTGCAACCGTGTTCACAGGGGTCTCAGGGTGAGGGAAGAGACGAGGATCTGACTCCATGTTTCAGAAGGCTGATTTATTATTTTATGATATATATTACATTAAAACTATACTAAAATAATAGAAGAAAAGATTTTATTAGAAGGGTAGCAAGGAATAGAATAGGAAACAATGATAACAAAGGTTTCGTCTCGGACTCTCGGTCCGACCCAGCTGACTGTGGTTGGCCATTAATTAGAAACAATCAACATGGACCAATCACAGATGCACCTGTTGCATTCCACAGCAGCAGATAATCAATGTCTACATTTTGTTCCTGAGGCCTCTCAGCTTCTCAGGAGGAAAAATCCTAAGGAAAGGATTTTTCATAAAAGATGTCTGCGACAGGACAGGACCACTGGGAAYGTGCCTTGAGCTGTTTCATTTTCCAGCATCAGTCTCATTCCATGGTTATGACAATGGGAAGATGCCAGCAGCTCACATCCCAGGCAACAGATCAAGAACTTAGTGTTACAGCTTACTTCAAAAGTTTTTTGACCAATCACACAAAGCAAAAGCACATTGACAGTAGCTCCATCCTATCACTATAAGCACAGGTACCTTTGGCTAAACAATGCTTGCTTATTTTGAATACAATACCTGCTTGTGAGCCTTAAAACACAATGCACAGAGCTCCATTATCAAGCCTAGAACTTCCTAATATCTCACTGGATAAACTTTTCTGCAGCTTAGGGAGTTATTCTAGACAAGCATTAATACACAGACCATTGTTCTATTTGTCCTTATTTTCTACTTCTTACATAATTTTTCTGCTAAATTATCTCATGGCTMCTGCTTAGCTCTAATCACAGTTCTGCTGTCTCTGGGGCCTGCCTTTAGCAGCTTTCCCAAACCCTCTGATTTTATGGATTCCCACACTGGGTGTTCTCTATGGTCATCCACAGGTGTTCAGTGAGGGATGGGTGACATTCCTGAATGGGTGGAGAAGGATCCAGGACAGCAGAGTAATGGTGGTGAGGTTTGACTAACGAGAAAAAGGTGTGTGAGGCCATGAGCTAATGTCTGAGGGATCTCCAGGGTGGGATTCCTTAGAAGAAGTCCTTCTTATCACCTGCTCTGAAAGATCCGAGGATGTTTTTACACTTGAAAAGGGCCAGGAGCAACATTACACCGAGGTGGTTTGAGTGTTTTTCTGGGACATTCCCCCATGAGCTCAGACAGAAAGCACGATGATGCTCCCTCCTTCCTTGGAGCAGACTGAAGAGGAAACACCCTGAGGTGGGATGGGGAGCAAACACCTTGTCCAGAGGAAGGTAATCAACATCTCCTCTGTGTCTGGCTCATCAGCAGACRTGTCAGTGTCTTGGCCTGAAGTGTAACACCACCTACCCTGGGCTGACTCACTGGTGAGATCCCTCAGCACCAGCACGGTGCTGCAGCACATCCTCCCTTCTTCTCCTGCCACTGTAGRTGATTCAAGCAAGCAGGGGTGGACTTGTCCTCTCAACAAGTGCCAGGAGAACCACAAAAAGTCCCCTCCCAAGCCAGCATTATGCCAGGGGTAGGGAGATGTCGGGATCTCTCGCTGCTCAGAGTGACCCCGAGAAAAGTTGGAAAGTCTCTTTTCCCAGCCTGGCACTTGAAGAAGGAGTCAGAGTTCTTCATTTCTCAGTCTCAAGGTTGTTTGTTGCATCTTATCTATAAAAATTTTCTCCTGCCCTGCTGAGGCCCATCCACTCTGCCTGCCCCCGGGTCAGTGTTATGTCTTTATACTATAAACTACGTGTACAATATTTACAATCACTTCCCAATACCCATCACCTGTGTTAGACAGTGAGCTTCTACTCTAAACCAATCTAAAAGTGCCACCATCACTGCAGAAGATGGGGGCCAAGAAGAAGAAGAAGGAGAAAGGCTGGACACACCCAGTTCCYTCCATCTTGCCCCCTGAACCTCCATACCAGAAACCCCAAAATCTTCTTTTCCACCCCATGATAACTTCACGATTATTCCACCTAAACTGTTGTGGCTTGCTGATCTTTATATAAGGTTGGTAACTTGCTCCATGGRTCATAATCAAACYCACAGGKGTTTTGGGCTCTGTKCCAGGGTCTCTGAGCCCCCTGGCAGGGGTCCTGGCCATCCTGGACAGCCAGAGGGATGTGCTGGGTTCCCRCAGGGAGACARCTCTATCCCATGGAGCRCACACAAAGGGGACTCAGCTCCAGAGCACACCGGGACAATGCAACGCCTGCCTCCTCCCAGCTGGCACCTCCCCGGGTCCCTGAGCCCTTCCCGCAGTGTGAAACATCTCAGCCTTCCTGGCTGAGCTTGGCTGAGCTCCAAAAAYGTGAATAGGCTTCCCCTGTCCCAAAGCCAACTGTCGAGGCCGGCTTGGACGGGACCCTCCATTAGTGACGGGGAAAACACAGGAGCTGTCCCCTTGTTCAGCTGCTGGGGACAGAAGGACAGAAGGTCTGTCTGGAACAGTCTGTGACACTGTCCAGTTTGTGACAATGTCCAGTTTGTGACACTGTCCAGTTTGTGACAGTCTGTGACAATGTCCAGTTTGTGACACTGTCCAGTCGGTGACACTGTCCAGTTTGTGACACAGGTTTGTGACACTGTCCAGTTTGTGACACTGTCCAGTTTGTGACACTGTCCAGTTTATGGCACTGTCCAATTTGTGACACTGTCCAGTTTGTGACATAGGTTTGTGACACTGTCCAGTTTGTGACACGGGTTTGTGACACTGTCCGGTTTGTGACACTGTCCAGTTTGTGACACGGGTTTGTGACACTGTCCAGTTTGTGACACTGTCCAGTTTATGGCACTGTCCAATTTGTGACACTGTCCAGTTTGTGACACGGGTTTGTGACACTGTGTCCAGTCTGTGACACTGTCCAGTTTGTGACACAGGTTTGTAACACTGTTTAGTTTGTGATATGGGTTTGTGACACTGCCCAGTCTGTGACACTGTGTCCAGTCTGTGACACTGTCCAGTTTGTGACACAGGACACACAATCCCTCCCAGCCCCAAACACACATTAGTGGCCCCAAACCCACCCCACTCAATGAGATGATCCAGTTCTGTTATCAGAGCGAAGCTGAGGGAGAACACCCTGATTGGAGGGATCTCCCACAATGGGACAGGAGTGCCTTTTTGTCCCTTAATTTTCACCCCCAGCCCCTGATACTGAGCTTTGCATCAATATCATAACTTGGAGGGTTACAGGCTCATCCAGTTTAAGCCCAGCTTAGCTCTGCTGCCATCAGCTTTACACCAGAAGATCTGGCATTGTGTCCCTGCTGCTGGATTCTTGGCATGGAGAGGTTTTGTTTAGATAATTTAACTTTTCCCCCTCTTTTCCTACTTCTGCTCCATTCCTGAGAAAGCCTGGAAAATGTGGCAGCCGCTTTGTTGCCCAAAAAAAGGAGATTTGACCATGGGTTCCATCACCCAGGAGAGTTGGGGTGCTCCACACACCCCACYCCCAGTTCCTCAGGGAGCTGAGGTTCCACGTCCACGCTGTGTCCAGCAGCCTTTTCCTCCCATCCCTCAGACAATGCCTCTCCTCAGTGCATTCAGGATTGGTGTGTGCAGAGGAAAAATAGCSCAGAAAAGAGATGGATCCCACAGGAAAAGCTACTTAGTCCCGAAATAAAAGAGGAGAGTGATTAAACTGCTTGTCTCTATCTTCCCTGGTGGGTTGAGGRTGGACAGACAGACAGGCAGACGTTTCCTTACAGATCCTTAATGCCATCACAATATGCTAATTAAACACTTCTCTAAATTTAAAATGTATTGACATTTAAAAACATGACACATTTTACAACCAGCCCTCTGAACAACACTCTAATGATTTATTAACTGCTTCTAAATGTTAAAAATAGAAGCTTGAAAGAAAAAGCTTCCCCTTCCTCTTCCCTTTTCTGGTGGCAACTGTTAATAAAGGATTTAATCACCCATTTTACATCCTGTTTAAAAAAGAAGGGGCTTTCCTGATAACAGATGCCCCTCTGGCCAACTGGCAAGGAAAAGGGGAATGTATGAGGGATATAAATGTATTTCAGAGGACAGCCAACAAAAAGAGGGAGAGGGGGAGAGAGAAAGAGAGGGAGGAAGAGGAGGAGGAGGAGAAGGGGGGAAGGAGAGAAAGAAAAAAAAAAAAGAACCTGAAAGGATTAGAAATTAAAAAGAAGGTATTTTGTGCTGAGCTAAATATTATTTTGTTTCCATTGAAAGGGTTAAGAAAACAAAGACAGAGTTGACAATTTCTCCCGACTGGAAGCTGGGAATGGCCCACGGTGGCACAATGCTATTATTCTTGCATGGGCCCATTCTCACTGGATTTTCCACAAAATCTTTAATAATTTGATTCTTTTCAGCCTCAGCAGCCAGCTGAGCTCTTTAAGAAACAGTAACAAAAACCCAGAGAAAAACCCACTACTGAGAGGGGAGCTTTGGCGGAGAGCTGAGCTGAAGCCGATTAGTTTGGCCTGAATAGAGCAGCCGGGTCCTCGAGCTCCTGCTCAGCCTGGAGCCCTCTGGCTCATTCATCGCAGTACAATATCACCACCAGAGCCCAGGCCTAGACACTAAATTACACTATTATAAAACTAGATTGATACACAAACTTTCCCTCCCAAGCTGAGTAGGGGACTTTTTTTTTTTTTT
>JACDOX010000264.1:484180-499691 GCA_014549065.1 Cardinalis cardinalis | reverse complement strand
TTTTTGTTCTTTTTGGGTGAAGATTAAAAGATCTCACATGCTTGGAGAGAAGAAAGAGCGCCCAGTCCATCTCCACCTTGTCAATTAGAAGCAAGGGGCTGGCGAGGGCTGCACACTGTTATTGACTCAGGCACTTTGGAAAGGTCATCTTCAAGGTCTGAACCTTCCCTCTGCCACCCCGAGCTCACCTGGGCCCATTAGGGAGGAATTTCTGGTGCATCCTTTATTTTCATTTTGGGCACTTCTGAGGGCTAATAGACAAGGTGGGGAGGGAGGAGGTGGGATGGGGGCACCGAGGGGAAAATGAAGACAGGTGAGGGGAAAGAGAAGTCATTGAGAGACTTCAAAGTGGAGCAAGGGCCCATCCAGATGTGAATAATTGCTAGGTCAGCACGTTAATCACAGGCAAGGGCTCCACTGCAAGGCATCCCTGGTCTCTTCACGGGGCAAGGAGGGGAGGGGGGGAAACACAAAAAGGCAGAGATGTGGAAACAAAGCTTTGATACAGCCTGAGAAAAACATTTTCCAGGTGATTATGTGAATAACGAGCCAGCCTGTGTGTTATGAAGGGCACGGGCAGCCTGTAATTCAGAGGAGCTGCAGCTCGGGGGGCAGAGATGGACACACCACCCTCTCCCAGAGCCARCAAAAACCCCATCTCCCCACCTGACAGAGCGTTTCCTGCCCTGACCAACACAATACCTGGCCTTTCAGATCTCAGCGTGGTGGGAGGGAATGATTGGGGTTTTGTTCTTGTGCCTTTGAGTGAATTATGACTCCAACAGCCTCTAACCAAAGCTTGAGAAGATGCTGGCTCGTCATCTTTTTATTTTTCTCCTTTTTCCCAATCCCGCGTTCCCCGTGCCACAACACCAGCTGTGTTTATCTTGGAAAGGCCTTTCTTCTAAATCAAGCCACAAGGTTTCACTCACTGCAGACAAAACACCTTCCCACGTGGCTCTTTGCTGTGTAAATAAACATCCAGCATCTAAACAGCTCCAGGAGATGCCACACTGCTGACGTTTGCATGTTCTCTTATTATAAAAGGAGTTTCTTATTGCAATTGCAATATKATTGCAGGGCAGCAGCTGGTATCTCTCCTCGCCTGTGCCCATTTTTCAATTGGTGGTTTTTATTTTAAAAAAATCATATTTTTATCCAATATTCTTATTAAAATATCTGATATACCCCTTCCCCAAATTAAATGCCGTGGSATCAGTGCAGACCTCTGATCCACAAAACCTAGGAAGTCCCTGGATTTGTAAGGAATTTGGATTTGTAAAGGACAGGCAGAGACTCCTCTTGAAGTGATTCTCTTTTAATGTGATTTGGGAGGTACTGTGAGATACTCGCTGGGAATGCAGACACCAGGGAGCTACAAAATCTGGAGTCAAGAATAACCAAATAAAAAGAGAAGTTCCTGACTTTAAAAGTGTTTATTGATTAAGCAATGTGTAAGTGAACAGAGTTAATGGTTTCATTTTGGACACACAATTTTAAGTAAGATGTAGACAAGCTGGAAAAGGGTAAAGAAAAGAAAATTCTAACTTGACTAGGAAAAAAAATAGCTATAAGGAAGCTTAGAAGAGATTTTGGTCTGGAAAAGAGGAGGCTGAAAATGAGAAGCAGAGGCCCTCACTCAGCAGAGGGTTTGAGGACAAGTGTYTGCCCCAAACACCTTGATTTTTGATGGAAGACAGCTATTGATAAARAATGCTTCTCCCATGAAGTCCTTGACAGTTCTCACTCCTGTCCTTTCCACGATCAAGAGCTTTGTAGGATCTCCACAGCACCATGAAGAACGTGATGTATGCCCAGATAAAKAAGCCCAAATCATGTCATACTTAAAAATAAATGTTGGAAGCACAGGAGGCCTCAAACTACGAGATGAAAAGAGCTCATGGGGGGAAGGTCTGAAACAACATTGCGGCTCCTATGTCACCTTGATTTTTTAAGATTTTCTAAGCCTTCTGATGTTGATATTCTTGTAGTGAACTTTCTCACACACYTTCTGTAAACAACTTATTGTTTTGCATTCCTTTATGGAGGAGGAGAAAKTTGATGGACTGTTGGTTTGKCCAKTGTCATTGGAGAGGTGGCACTGTCACCCTCCAGTCCACTGTCACTTTTKGAAAGCTATAAATATTGGAGTCAGATAATAAACCTCCCTTTTTTCCTTCACCTWGAGARCAGTGGTGTGCGCTTGTGTTCTTTCRTGTCCTATAGTGACATTCCTACAAGGACAGTGAAAAAGCTGGCATTTCAGGCTGTTCAGAATGCTGAGGGAAGGACACTGTGCACCCTGATCATCCATGGAGATCAGTACCACACTCTTCTTCTCACGCCAGCTTTTCTGTCCTCTTTGCAAAGAGTTTCTTGCTCAGCTGCCAGAACCTAGGCAGGGTTCAATTCTTGCCCATCCATCCCACCTCTGGGTTAATTGTGGAGAGTTCCTCATCAGAATTCCCAGGGAATGCAATAATCTCCCTCTGTGGAGCCCCTGGAGAGATGGGGCTGTGCCAGTGGTGCCCCAGAGGTGCTGTTTGGCTTTGGCACCACCACTGCCTCATAAACACCTCCTTGGCCTCCGCCTCATCAGCATCTCATAAACAACTCCTTGGCTTGCTGTGGCTCTCCAAATTAGTGTTTATAGCCATGCAGAGAGCAAGCTGTTTGCATAASTAATTCTTGAAGCAAATCTTGCCTTCTCAGCCAAAAAAAAAACCCCAAAAACAAAGCAACAAAACAAAAAGGAAAATTGCTCAGCTGCATCTCCCAATCTGCTGCACGTGCTCAGGGGACATTGGTGCCACCAACACAATGCTCCTGCAAACCAGGCTCTGATTCCTCGAGTTCAGGAATATATTTCATTTCCTAGATGGATCWGTGCATTCCAGGAGGCTGGGAATAATGAAATCACACAGAGCTGAGCGGGCCTGGTGTTCAAGCTGGCACAAGGCAGCAGGGTGCAGGCAGAGGGATGGGATTCACTGCAGCTCACCTCAGATGGGAGCTGCTCACTCAGGAGCCCTCCCAGGGTCAACAGGGAGCAATAACCACTAGAGAATCATTTATCTGGTGTATCTTAGATGGATGTGCTTGGGCAGATAAACCCTGGACAGCATTGGAGGAAAAGGAGCAGAAATGCAGAGATGTAGAAGCAGAGATTGCAGCACTCAGGGGACAGAGTGACAAAGTTTGGGATCCTTTTCACTGCAGCAGAGCTGTTGGACTTGTGTGAATATTTTCTCAGCTCCCTGAGTTCCTGTGATGATGAAAACTTCATTAAAATAGCCCAGCTGCTGCCATGTATTGGTTGAAGTGTCATTCTTGGAACTCTGAGCCCCCAAGAAAGCTGCAACTCGCTCAAAACACGCAGTTCTTGCCTAATTTTTATTATTTCCATCTGCTTGGTGGGGTCAGTGCTGCCATTTGTGAGTCTGAAAACAATTCCCTGACAACTCCTGGGRTATCTGTGCCTGCCCAGCTGTACTCAGGGCACTGCTGTGTCCTTCCTCCCCCTCTCCATCACCTTCATCACAAGCTCTYTGAGGTAAAGCTGCCCCTCTTCAGCAACACAAAATAGGCATGGATTTGAGGCTTATTCATATTTGATTGATTTTTTTAGCCTGGCCCCTGTCACTGATTGACCCTGCCCAGTGGCTGGCTCAGTTTGGGAGCCTGAGGAAGGCACCTGGGATGCAGCTGCACTATTTTCAGGGAAAAGTCAGTTTTGATGCCAGCCAGGTGGTTCCAGCTGCCTTCCTGACTGAAGACCAGCCCCTTGCCCATGCACAAATGCAGAATTTAAGCTCCTGCACAAAACCAAGCACAGWGGAGACTTCATTTCATTGAGAATTGAGATGCTGCTAGAAAACAAAAGTTTTTARATGGCAACATAACTCAGCTTCCAGTCACCTGGGGCTCATGGACATCTTAGCCAGGGTCCACCATCAGTTGTGTTCCAACACCAACCCAATATTTCTCAGGAATATTTATCAGTTTGGGGGTTCAGAAGAAGGACAAACCGTGGCTAAAGGGAGAGGGAGTTCATCTGTAAAGATCAGTCAGGATAAAGGGGTAACTCAAATCAACCTGTGTTTGTTTATTCCTGTTCTGGAGGAAAGTCAAGGAAAATTTCAGGAAGTGAGATAATGTTGTGTATGAGTGTCTCATTTGGGGAGATTCATGACAAAATAGAAATGCTGCTCTTTCCCAGCTCACTTTTGATGCTTTTCCAGCCTTTACTGCAGCAATCACTGTTTCACAAAGCCACCAAGACAAATGAACAACTTGGATTTTTTAAAATTTGCAATCCCAGCAAACACCCAGGGCTGCAATGTCCCTGAATCACAGAATGGGTTCAGTGTCCCTGAATCACAGAATGCCCTGAGCTGGRTGGGACCCCCAAGGACCATTGAACCCAACTCCTGGCCCAGCACAGAACAACTCCAACACCCCCACCACATGCCTGATGCTCCTGGAATTGATGCCATGACCATTTCCCTGGGAAATCTGTTCCAGCTTGGGCAGCACTGACCCAGAAGCTTTGTCCTCAGCAAGAAAATAAAAAATTGTATGTAAAATGATGAGAAACCATCAAATATATTTTAATTCCTGGCCTAAATAATCCACAGTATAGAGTTATTTTTTGTGTTCTTCTTGGAGCTCTGAACATTTCTACAGCCACAGATAATCCCTCTCAGAGGACCTTGGAGAAATCTGCTCAGTGTCCCTGCTCTAGGCAAAATAAACTCTATTTTAAATATAAAATCCCCTCAAGKATGTCCCTAATTGGCTTGTTCTTATCACAGTCATTCAATTTCTGCAATACAGCATGAAAAGGGTTGGTTTTTCTTTTTTTCTTTTGCTGTCAGAGAGGAAATATGACTCATTATGATGAATTATAGATTTGTGCAATTAATTGTCCTCTCAGAAATTCCAGATTCTGTGACATCACATGGTCTACTCATCACATCCTTCCTTGGAGAAGAGGGTGCTGCATCCCAATCTCTGAGAACCTTCAACTAAGGTCATCAGTGGGATGAAGGAAATTCCAGAAGGATATGAGGGTTTTTCTTCCATCCCAATTGGGATGAAATGAGGATTTTGTGGTTACAACTGTCACAACTTTTAACTTTTGTGGGTTACAACTGTCCTGCTGTCCTGGAGCAGCTCTAGTTTTAAAGTCCATCAGGTCACAAMTTTCCTTTAAAAACACCAGTAATTCTTTTATTCAGTTCAGGTATTTTGAGTTAGAGTCAATTTTAGTTTTGGTCAGGCAGAGCTCTATAAGGATCCTACCTGGAGGCACTCTTGAGGTGCAGRAGGGAAAGATCTGACCCTTGGTGGGCCATGAGATGGAAAGGGCTCCAGGTCCGGCAGTAAGCTGCCAAACCCCCCTCAGGCCCCTTACCTCTCTGGGAGTGCCCAGGGTTCACCTCYATCAGATTTTCAGTGCCCTTTCTTAGTGCTTTTTACCATTTATACTTTCAAAAAAAATCCGACTATCTCAAAACATTTCAAACAAATTTCCCTTTTTGTTGCTTGAGTCCCCCTTCCTAAGCTTGAGTATCCATCAYAATAAACAATTTTCCCTGTTTACTATAAAATCTGTGTGCTGGTTCCACAATGCCAGGATCAGTTTTGATCCGGCAATATTAAAAAGTTCCCATCTTGAACCATAAATTTGTAGAAAAACTGAGTCAGAAGAGACAGAGCTGGCCCTGAGCAGAGGATTTCATCAGAATCGGGGAGAGAAAACAGAGATCACCATTCCCTCTGTACAGAAGAAAAGGAGATGCCAAGGGGGTGTTGATTGTGTTTGAACAGAAATTGGAGCTTGTGTGAGCAATTTCAGCCTTGAGTAACAAGGCCACCACTCTCCTCACCATTCTCACACCATGCTCCTCATGGAAAGTTGCCATTGCCCCTGAGGGAAATGCTCCAAGGATTGGGAACTGGGTTTGGGATTCTCCTCCTCTTCTGAGATGTTCACCCAGGGTTCTGTGCAGTGGAGACATCCTTGGATCCCTCCAGATTCATAGTTTGGAATCTTTGGTGTGTGTGCCAAGACTGCCAACTTTCCTGCCTGTTGTAGCTCCTCCAAAGCATCTCAAAGGGTCTCGGGGTCTCTGGGGTCAGGATGACCCCAAGATATGTTAGAAAATTTCTTTTCCCAGCCCAGCAGCTGAAGAAGGAGTCAGGATTCTTCTGTTCTGGTTTTGAAGGCTGTTTATTCTCTGTTATCTATAAATTCTTTCTCCAACCCACTGAGGTCTGTCCAGCAGGTTGGGTTGTGGCACGCTGGCCACCCTTAGGGTGGTGTTATCTTTTTATACGAAAAACTACATATACTTTATCTACAATAATTTTCCAATACCTATCACCTGTGCTAGACAWTTTGTCTCTACTCTAAACCAATTCAAAAGTGCCACCATCACCCAGAAGATGGAGGCCAAGAAGAAGAAGGAAGAAGGACAAGGGATGCCCAAATCCCGCCATCTTGGCTTCTGAACCCCCATCTTAAAAACTCAAAATTCTACATTTTCACCCTGACAAATTCACTATCATTCTACTCAAACTCTTGTGGCTTGTAAACCTTCACACAAAGTTGGGAATTGTTTCCATGGGCTAAAATCAAAGGCACAGGTGTTTGTGACTCCATGCCAAGGTCTCTGTGCCCCAGCCAGGGTCTGGAGTCCTCCAGGGCAGCCAGAGCAATGTCCTGGGTTCTGAGAAAAGGGCTCATTTTGSACAAATCTCATCTTTGTAAAATTCTCATTTTGGATAAATCCATGCGGTTCCAGACTCTGTGGTCAGTGGGAAAATCATCCTGCCTACAGAGGATGCAGAGAATGGCAGAATCATCMGATGGATCCCAGAGAGGTTTGGGCTGGAAGGGACCTTCGGAGCTCATCTCGCCCAAACCCTGCCACGGGCAGGGACACCTCCAATGGATCAGGCTGCTCAGGGCCTTCTACAAACTGGTCTGGAATATTTCCAGGAATGGGACACCCACCAACCTGTTGCAGTGTTCCACAACACCCATAACAAAAACCTTCTGTGTTAACCCTAACATCCCCCTCTCAAGGCGCTGCCCCATCCCCATTGACCACAGAGACAGCTGGAACCAGAGGGAAAACTTAATTTTCAGGGGGCTGAGCTGACTTCTACCTGCCTGATCCCACCTTCAGGAGTGGCAGCTGGCTGGGTTAGGGCAGCAACCACAAGCGTCTGATTCCTGCCTGYGCTCCAAACCCGCTCTGGGGTATTTGCGTGTCCCTTCTCGCTCCCCTGCCCCGGGGGCAGCAACACTTCCTTTGTTGTCTCCCTTTGTGTCTTATTTAGACTCTCGGAGCTCTCTCTCTCCGGGGCAGGGACTCTCCTTTTGGAGCACCTCACCCCGCAGGACTCGGATCATGGCAGAGCCTCTCGCTGCAGGAGTAAATAATAATAATAACATGCATTAGCTGCTAAGTAGGGGAATTAGGGGTTAGCTTATGTGTAAGCACCGTGCATGCTGTAATGATATCCTCGCGCTTAATGCAACTGGATCCTGCCATTATTAAAGCAGCAGGAGAACTGATGTTTGATCTACAGGGCTAATTCTAGTTTTTGGAGACATCAAACAGCTGCTTTTCTTTTCTTTTCTTTTTTTTTTTTTTTTTTCTCTCCCTTGGCAAATGCGCATGTTATAAGCAAATCTGAAATTACCAGGTTCACAAGTTGAGTTTCATGCAGAGAAATGTTTACTTTGATGCCAGAGGACCTGGCTCATTTCCATTTACAGTAAATGAGGAAGAAAATTGATTTGCAGCAGCAGGAGGGGTGTCAAACCTTTATTGCTGCTCAGGACATGTATGCACTGCTAACCAGGAAGATAATTAACCTAAATTAACCTTCTGCCTTGAGATGAGTCATAGTTTGGGGAGGGGGGAGGTGGGAAGCGGGGGTGGAGAGGGTGTAGGGAGGGGAACAGTGCTCTAGAGCTGTATGGACATGTCCTGTGCATTTCCAAGCAAAAACGATGGGCCYATGCAGCAACTGATTAGATTTAAATGGAAATTCTCGATGGGCACGAAGGGATTAAAAAAAACCCCTCAATGTTTAAATTAGGGCTGGACTGTGAATTGCATAAGTTGTGGCTGTAAAGTGGGGCAGAAATGTGCATTTCCAGGTGCTGCTGAGCCAGGAAATAGCAAGTTCATGTCTTGGACCTGCCGTTATTTACTGGCCTCATCTGAAGATCTGCAGCTCTTATCCAAGGGTGGAGGAGCTGCCAGGGGTGGGAGCCTCTGCTCCAGAGGGCTTGGATGAGGAGGCTCCCAGCTGGATGTCAAGGCAAGACCCATGTTGCTGTTACCCACCTGCCCAGTTAATGAAATCTGAATTTTGTTATTAATTCAAAATAAATACCCATGCAACCATTCCAGGCAATTATGGGGGATGGAGGTGGAAAACTGGGTCTGTTTCAGTTTTGTTTGAGGTRAGAACCTAAAATCTGGATCCTTCATTTGGTGATGTTTGAATGTCCTAGACACAGAAAGATCCAGCAGCCATGTGCTCCATTTCCTAGGAAATCRATCACCAAACCTGACCCCTTATGATGGAATCATTGATGTTGGAGGAGCCCTCCAGGATGCCCAAAACCTGTTCCATGGTCATTCCAACCTCCTCCAAGGTGAGCAGCAGTGGGGCTGAAATCTCCTTTGTGCAGCTCTTGTCCGAGGGTGGAGAAGCTGCCAGGGGTGGGAGCCTCTGCTCCAGRGGGCTTGGATGAGGAGGCTCCCAGCTGGATGTCAAGGCAAGACCCATGTTGCTGTTACCCACCTGCCCAGTTAATGAAATCTGAATTTCGTTATTAATTCAAAATAAATACCCATGCAACCATTCCAGGCAATTATGGGGGATGGAGGTGGAAAACTGGGTCTGTTTCAGTTTTGTTTGAGGTAAGAACCTAAAATCTGGATCCTTCATTTGGTGATGTTTGAATGTCCTAGACACAGAAAGATCCAGCAGCCATGTGCTCCATTTCCTAGGAAATCGATCACCAAACCTGACCATGGAGCAGCTTTTGGGCATCTTGGAGGGCTTTTCCAACATCAGTGATTCCATTATGATGGRATGGAATGGAATCATTGATGTTGGAGGAGCCCTCCAGGATGCCCAAAASCTGYTCCATGGTYGCTCCAACCTCCTCCAGGGCGAGCTGCTGTGGGGCTGAAATCTCCTTTGTGTGGGTCCAGGCCCTGGGCATCATTTGGGTCAGGGAACAGCTGAGTTTCTGCTTCCCCCTTCCTCCACCACAGAATCACCAACACCTCCAAAACCATCGAGTCCCAGCATCAACCCAAAGCCAGCACCAACCCTTGTCCCCAAGTGCCACATCCACATAGATATGACTCAAACCCCTCCATGGATGGTGATTCAACCACTTCCCTAGAAAACCAAGCAAATTCAGACGAAACCAAAGCTGGATTTCTTTCATTTTAGGGTTTTTGGAGGGTTTTTATGTTTGGTTTTTTGTTTGTTGTTGTTTTTTTTTTAATGCAGCCTAAGGATTTCAGATGCCCAAATGCCTTTGACATAAAAAAATCCTTTAAAAACACCAGCAATTCTTTTATTCAGTTTAGGATCACCAACACCTCYAAAATCACCAACACCTCCAAAATCAGAGTCCCAGCATCAACCCAGCACTACCAAAGCCAGCACCAACCCATGTCCCCAAGTGCCACATCCACATGGATGTCTTTCAAACCTCTCCATGGATGGTGATTCAACCACTTCCCTAGAAAACCGAGCAAATTCAGACACAACCAAAGCTGGATTTCTTTTATTTCAGGTTTTTTGGGGGTTTTTTTGTTTGTTTGTTTGTTTGTTTGTTTGTTTAATGCAGCCTAAGGATTTCAGATGCCCAAATGCCTTTGACATTAAAAAATCCTTTAAAAACACCAGAAATTCTTTTATTCAGTTTAGGATCACCAACACCTCTAAAATCACCAACACCTCCAAAACCATTGAGTCACCAACACCTCCAAACCACCCCTCACACCCYCCAAATCACCCTACAAACCTCCAAATCATGCCATACAGCTTCCAAATCACCCTACAGACCTCCAAATCACCCCACATTCACCATCTCCTGGGAGAGCCTCCATTCCAGTGAGGCTGTGCAGAGCTCATCCCAAATTAATCCTCATTCCCACTKCCCATTTCCCAATCCCTCCCCTTCAGAGGCAGAACCCAGGATATTGGGCAGAAAACTCCTCTTTCAGGGAAACAAATCCCACGCCAGAGGCATCCAGGCTGGGAAAGGGACAGGAAAACCTGACCCAGGAGCTTTTCTGCTCAGYCTGGAGCTCGTGGGAAGTCTCAGCTCCCACCTGAGGGACCTGTGGATCCCACCTGTGTGGATCCTGTGGTTTATCCATCCTCCCCCTGGAATGCTGGAGATTATCCAGGTGTGAGGATGCAGGCACTGCCTGGTGATGAGGGGTGGGTCAACACCTCAATATCACGGCCAGTCAGGCCTCCACTTCTTCTCTCTCTGAAGGGGAGAAGTTTACAGCGACCCAACACAGTTTTGACTCGTCCCAGGTCGATTTGTGGGAGAATTTATGATGATTTAAACAAAAGGCTCTTGGGGAGGTGGGGGAGCATCTCAAAAAGTCAAACCTTGATTTTGTTTTCGCTAGGTGTTTCTTGCCTTTAAACAAAATCAAATATTCAGTGATTGAAATCATCCAAAGCTTCAAAGCAGCACAAAATGGGCCATTCCACAGCATTCCACTCATCTCCAGGCAAAATGGTTTTGACGTTTTTTGGTTCTCTGAACAATTTGGGAACCCAGTGAACCAAAAAAGCAGCAGTTGTGGGCACCACCCTCCACCTGGCCAGCACAAACACCAAGAGCTGAGAAACCCTGATGTGGGACCAAATGCACGCTGCCCCTCTGGGGGATTGCATCCCAACCTGTTGGCTCTCAGCAGGGATTTTGGGATTTTGAACCATAGAGGACACCCCTCATTTCCCACATTAAGTTTTTAAGCTCAATTTTGGCTAAATCCAGCGACAATTTAGCAGTCCTGCGGACAGAAATCCCCCCACATCCTGGAGGATCCATGCAGGAAAAGTGCYGCAGCCCAAACCGGGGTCTCCCCTCCTCCAGAGACAAACAGCATTCCTTTTGAAGTCTGCATGTCTGCTCCCGGGCCAATAAAGCGCCTCATTTTCCCAGCAAGGAGGTAAAGGTGGTGAAAGGTGTCACAAGCACCTCCTTGTGAAGTGCAATTAGCAGCTGGGTGCAGGGGGGAAGCGTTGGCACCACAAGGGGAGGCGACGGCTGTGTCACCTCGCTTGGGATGGGCCAGATGGGCCAGGCAGGCGCCCAAACACCAGCCCTGGAGACAGTCTGGGCCACTGGAGCCCTCCAGGGAGGCTGAGGGCTTCCCTTGCTCCATATCTCATCCTGSTGGTGACACCTGGGGAGGGTCGGATGAGCAGAAGGGAGCTGGAGCTGCTTGTGGAGCTCGGCAAAGCGGATTATTTGGTCTGAATCAGAAAACAGGACCAGGGCAATCTTCTGTGGCTCTGTTGGATGTAAAAATTGGCCATGCAACCAGCCCCAAACCCATCTACAGGAAAAGACATCCTTCACGGACAGTAAGGCCTGTTGGTTTAGGTCTTTCTTGACTCCTCTGTTGTCTCCAAAGGAGGGAAACAGCTCGGAGTCAGAAATAGGGAGGATTCAGAACAGAGGGGGAAAATGTGGCTGCTGTGAGAAAAAGGACATGGAAATGCAGCTCTGTTAAAGCTATTCCWGGAAATTTTCCAAAGTTGCAATGCTTCTCTGAAAAAAAMAGGGAGGGAAGAGTAGTGAGACTCCATAATGAAGTTTCTGGTGTCTAATGCTGTCRCCGKGATATTTTATGAAAAATCCCTTCACCAGGGTTTTTTCTCCTGGGAAGCTTCAGCTTCTCCCTGTTTTGCTGCTTTGGAATGTGATTCGGAGAATTGTTTATCCAAACATGTGAATTGTTTTTAATTWSTGGCCAATCACAGCCAGCTGTGTCAGGYTCTCTGAGTCTGGCACAGGTTTTTATTATTCATTCTTTTCTGGCCTTYTGATGTCTCCTTTCTCTTTCTTTATTTTAGTTTTAGTATATCATTTTCTTTTAATATAATATCATAGCATAAAATAACAAATCAGCCTTCTGAGAACATGGAGTCAAATTCTCATCTCTCACCTCATCCTGGGGACCTCACAACACCACCTAATGCCCCAAAAATGATCCCCACAAGGTTCTCACTGGAGATGGTGGCAGTTTTGGGGCAGGCTTGGTGACAAACCCTAAGTGACACAATCTGCTGGGGCTGCTGCTGTTGCCTCCATCAGATCCCAGCACTAAATGAAATCAGTCTCAAGCAAACAGGAGAACCCAAGGACACCCCTAGGGTCAAAATCACACCYTTAAACCCAAACCCAGCTCACTGCACCCAACACCATCACATCTACACAGTAACCCTCACCCCAGGCTGCCAGCTGGGGAGAAAATGTCCAATTTTGGGGCTCAGGCGGATCAAACATTCAAGAAATCTGGGGGTTTGCACATCTGCTTTTATCAGCAGGCAGTTCACTTGTACAAACACATCCAGTCCAAGGGCAAGGCGAGCCCTCACCAATACCAAGCCACTAAAAGACAGGGGAATAGGTAAAGGACTGGCTAGCAGCCAATGAGGTTTGCAAAACAGTGGAATCTAATAAAAATAATTGAAATATTTAAAGGCAGTTGCTTCACTTTATAAAGAAGCACCTGCAATGATTACCCAAAACATTTGCAGGTGGAAAAAGGGCTGAGCACGTCATTGGTGTTAATATCATTTATGCTCAGAGGGCAAATTAGGCATTGTAATTGTCAGGAACCACTGGAGCTATTTCAATAATGGGATGAGTCTGATAATGAGGGATGATTCCTTTAGATCACCTTCAGCGTGTAACAGTGCAAAGCCAAGGCTTGGGTCTGTTAAAAACCTGACATCGAGGTGAAAGGGGCTCTCTGCAAGGTGTCCCGGGATCATTTACCTGGGGAAGAGGTTTTACAGCAACTTCTGTGAGCCAGAGAAAAGYTGGATAAGAGGATCCATGTTCACCCCTGAAAGAATTTTCTACCAAGGTGTTTGACATTGAAACCAAGAAAGAAAGGAGGATAAATAAGAGAAAGCTGCAACTGCCTGTTCCAATGAGCACTTTGTTTGTCTCTCATGACCAATGAGTGATGTGCAAACTTATGAGTTTTGTAGGAGTGTATAAAAAGCATGCATGCTGTAATAAAAACAGTTTGAAGCCTTCTGAAAACTGACTGTGTTGCTTTGTCTCCCTCTCAACTGCAACATTCACTTGCTTCAGCCTGTCCCARTCTGGAGAAAACAGAGACAAATTCAGCTAAAATCCCTCCAGCCAATCCAGCTGATACAGCTCAGTGCATCTCCACTGGCTTCTGTGGGAAGCTGCCATCCCATCCCAGCATTTGGCCCTTTGGATTTTGGTTTGGGTGCTGATCCAATACTGATCCAGTGCCTGGATCCTGGAGCACAGAGGGGTCACTTCAAAGAACAAACAAAGGGTAGACATGCACAGGGAAGGGGAATTTTACCTCCACATCTTTTTATCCAAATGGAGCCACACGAGCAGCCAGGCCCCAGCCATGGGATCAGCCTCTCACCAAACATTTTGGAAGCAGAATCACCTGTTCTCTTTTAAAACAGGTGTATTTAAACACACGCCCCACCTCACTGTTCTGGATTCCCAGCAGGATACAGCCACCCCTCTACACCTGATATGAAATCCACTAATTTCCATGGAAAGATGCTTTATTTCCCATAAAATTTACACTAAGCACTATTAAAATTCATTCCAAGAGTTGCCAAGCAGGAGGGGTGACCCTCTGCTTGTGCCACCAGGCAGCTTCTTGGCATCAAAAACCAAATGCACTGAAGAGCCTGGGGCACAGAAAATTGTGASCCCAGTTTGTGCCATCCCAGAGCCAAATCACTTAGGAAGTAAAATATGGAACAGGACAGTCAGATGTTGTTTGGTCCTTCCTATTATTTTTTTTAAATCCTGCTCTATAGATGGTGCCTTGGGTGTTTTCTATCCCAGGAGAAAGATGACKGGAGGGGAATATTCCTTCACCTGAGGAGCACTTCAGCCTTTGTAGAGGATTCACAAATGTAGAAAAGACTTTTCACACAGAAGCTGGAGAAGACACTGTACAGACACCATAAATAAACACAGAATAAAACCCTCTGGCTTTYCCTGGCCCCCATGGACTCCTCTGAGGGACCATGGAGATCTGGGTAGCACCATCAGTACAGCTCATCTCACCCTAAAGCAGGAAAGCTGAACGTCATCCCTAATTCTGGCTCTGAGGGTCTGAAAATCCTCAGAGGGGGAAAATTGTCCTGCAGGAAGCACAACAAACATGAATTCCAGGGAATTTTCACAACGTTGGCCCCAAAACTTAGAGATTTGTCCCAATCAGCTCGGCTGAAGAAGCTCATCACAACATCACCATCATCTGGGATACAGTTCCTTTCCAAGGAGGAGGTGTCCAAGTCCTTCAGGTTCTTAAAGACTTTGAGCTGTTGCTCATCACTTCAACAAATTAGTCAAGAAGGGCTTCAAAGGTGGCTTAACCTCAATTTAAGGGACTGAAACCGTTGCCAGGAAGTTTCCCAGAGTAGTGGGGTGAATGGAAAAGTTGGATTCCCTTTTTCCTTTGAGGATTTGAGCTTTGGTGCCCACAGGTGATGGACAACTAAGCCAGGTATTAAACCAGATTTTGTGTGTAGGGACCAACCTTTCCCAGAGATCTGTAAATTCCTTCCTAAAGCAAATATCTAAAATTAAACAGATGACTCAGTAAATCAGCTGGGGCTAGAAATAAAGAATCAGCTTTCAACTTGGAGTGGAATTAATCTGTTAGTTAATGAGATAAACTCATTAAATCATAGAATCACAGAAAGATTTGGGGTTGAAGGAACTTTAAAGATCATTTCATTCCATCCCCTGCCATGGCAGGGACACCTTCCACTGCCCCAGGCTGCTCCAAGCCCTGTCCAGCCTGGCCTTGGACACTTCCAGGGATCCAGGGGCAGCCCCAGCTGCTCTGGACACTGTGCCAGGGCCTGCCCACCCTCCCAGAGAAGAATTTTTCCCCAATATCCCATCTAAACCTGTTTTCTTTCAGCTTGAAGCCATTCCCCTTAATTCTCTCACTGCACACYCTTGTAAAACCAACGCTGTCCTTTTTTCCCCTGGCAGATTTTGGACTGGTGTTTAAAACTTGCCCCTGAAATCACCAGGTGGAGCTGGTCTTGTACAATGCCAGGGATCACAAGATCCTTTGTGTTGTTACCCGCCAGTTTTAGGAGTCTAAAAGTTTAAATTTTTATTCTTGAACCTTGCAGCTCAGAGTCTGGAATTGCCCCAAAAATCGGCATCATGTGA
>JACDOX010000264.1:446248-460144 GCA_014549065.1 Cardinalis cardinalis | reverse complement strand
AGCAGAGAAGAAACACTGAGCCACCTCCAGCCTCACGGCAGGCCCGGCTTCCTCACCTGCAAACCCACCCTCCACATCTCCACAGAGGATTTATGATCCTAAAAATGATTTTTATTTTTTTTTTCCATTGGCGCTGTCTTATGCTCATGGCTGGGAAGTTGCCCGGTGCTTCCCTGAATTACTGAAAACACCAGGCTCTATTTTGGGGAGGAAAAGCCACTTTTCTGCTGTTTGTGCGGCACAGCCCCATACGAAAGGAGGGCTCAGGATCTTCGGAGCCTCTCCAAAGCCTTTTAATTACCTTTGAAATGGGACAGGTCTCGCTCTTTGGGGAACATCACGAGGCYTGAGAGCAGAAAAAAGCTGAGAGAGCTGGTCCCACCGACTCCAGCTCCAAGCCAAACAGGTTTGGCCAGCCCTAATTAAGGTAATTAATATCCCCAAGCCTGTTATTAAGCAAGAAGCAGTACAAGGGAGTCTCCCCTTTACCTCGGGGTCCTGCTGAGCRCCTCAGCCCAACAAGCAGCTCATTGTCAGCCCCAGGGCTGGACCCTGCTGCTCAGGGGACCTCAGGAAGTCACCAGAGGAGCCCCCAGCCCTTCTTSGCACCATTGCAGGCCGTGTTCCAGCTGTGCTTTGGGCAGAGCTGTGCAAACCCAGRGCACTGGGGATATTTCTGTGTCTGCTCTGGGGTGCCCTGACCCCCAGGGCAGCACTGACTCTGACCCTCATCCATGGAGAAAGTTTCCCAGACTCCAAGATAGACTGGAATCCACAAAAGTGTGAAATAGGTTACAGAGAGCAGTGTGGGTGTGTCACTTGGTGTGAAATTGAGGGTTTGGGATTTTTAGTGTGTTGTGGATGGAAGCAAGATGGAGGGCACAGGGTGTCATCCTGGGTTTCTTCTTCATGCTTCTTCTTCCTCCTTCTCCATGGGTTTGGGTGGCATTTTGTAATTGGGCAGAAAAGTCCCCATTGCAGCTCTGTGGGATCAGTTCTTGGGTTAAAAGGGAAAATAATCCAGGTGTCAGTTCTTAACTGGATAGTTTAGTCTTAAAAGGCCTTGGAACAAGAGATTGTTGGCCATTTTGTGCCTTCTAATGAAAAKCTGCAGAACTCCCAGCAGTGAGACTGTTTTACTGATAAGAAATAATAAACACCTGAGTGTGAACATGAACTACTGTCTCAAGTGCCTTCAGTCCAGACCCAGAGAAACCCACACAGCTGGAACCACCACACACAGCAATGCCTGGTGGGATTTTTGGGCAGTGGGAGGTGGGGTGAGAGCTGTTGGAAAGGTGGCCCAGGTTATTCCCTGCTCCCCATGAAATGGGGTGAGTGAGGTGGGACCATCCCTAGGACAGGGCCAGGTCTCCATGTCACCCCTGAGAGCTGAAGTCTGAATTTGGAACTAAATTTGGCCCTGAATTTGGGCCTTCATGGACATGAAGCAGCACTGGAAAGGGAGCTCCTTTCAAAGACCCTGGTGAGCCTTMAAAATAAAATAATTAATATAAATTGGGAGAGATAACTGAGAAATGCCATTTAAATGTAAAAGCAGCTTTTTCACTGTGAGGGTGGACAAACAGGGCCGCCCAGAGAGGCTGTGGAGCCTCCATTCTTGGAGAAAGGCAAAATCCAATGGGAAATGGTCCTGGACAAGCTGTTCTAGGTTGCCCTGCTTGAGCAGAGTGATCTCCAGAGATCCCTGCCAGCCTCCAATGATTCTATGAAATTAAATGTACATTAAATAATTATATGCAGCAAATTCATGGGGTCACTGGAACCCAGAATGGGTTGGGTTGGAAGGGAAATCAAAACTCATCCAATTCCACCCCCTGCCATGGGCAGGGTCACCTTCTACTGTCCCAGGGCGATCCAGCCTGGCCTTGGACACTCCAGGGATCCAGGGGCTGCCACAGCTGCTCTGGGAATTCCATCCCAGCCAGGAATTCCCAGTTCCCAATCTCCCATCCATCCCTGCCCTCTGGCAGTGGGAGCCATTCCCTGKGTCCTGTCCCTCCATCCCTTGTCCCCAGTCCCTCTCCAGCTCTCCTGGAGCCCCTTCAGGCCCTGCCAGGGGCTCTGAGCTCTCYCTGGAGCTTCTCCTCTCCAGGGGAACATTCCCAGCTCTCCCAGCTTTTCCTCATAGGAGAGATGCTCCAGCCCTTGGAGCACCTTCATGGCCCTGAATATACATAAATATACAATAAATTTGTGTATATCCAAAAATATACAATGAATTTATATAAATATATATAATAAATCTATTGTATATACATAAATATATAACAAATTTGTGTCCATATAAATATACAAGAAATTTGTATATATACATAAATATACAAGAAATTTGTGCATATACATAAATATACAACAAATTTGTGTATATACCTAAATATGCAACAAATTTGTGTCTATATAAATATACAATAAATTTATATATATATAATAAATTTGTGTATATACATAAATATACAAGAAATTTGTGTATATATAAAAATATAAAATAAATTTGTATATATATAAATATACAAGAAATTTGTGTATATACTTAAATACACAACAAATTTGTGTCTATATAAATATACTATATATATAAATTTGTGTATATAGATAAATATACAATAATTTTGTGTATATACATAAATATACAATAAATTTGTGTATACATAAATATACAATACATTTATATTTATACATATAAATATATATAAACTTGTGTATATACATAAATATACAATAAATTAGTGTATATATATAAATATACAATACATTTATATTTATATATAAATATAATTTTGCATATATTCATAAATATATACACAAATTTTTGTATATTTTTATATATAAATATAAAGAAACATGTGTATATATATAAATATACAATACATTTATATTTATATATAAATATATATATAAATTTGTGTATAGACATAAATATATACACAAATTTTTATATATTTTTATATATAAATATAAAGAAATATGTGTATATATATAAATATACAATAAATTTGTGTATCTGGACATGTGATGTATACCATGGTGGATCCAAGTGTATTCCAGTTTTCTCTCCTGATGRGGCTCATCCCTCCAGCTTCTCCAGGAAAACACCACCAGGCATCCAAGGAAACAACCCCTGGTGCCAGCAGATGCAGGAGAGATGCTCTGCCACCAACATCCCCTTTTACTTGTACAAAAAAAAAGGACCTGACCATTTTTTTAACCTCATTCCTGTCTGTTCAAGTTCTTTTTCCCCTCCTCAGCGCCCCCAGGTAGGAAAATTCCTCCCAGAGGAAAGCACTGTTGCAATCTRTTTTGTTTCTCAGTCAAGTACAAGAGTTTGGTATTTTTCCACTGGAAATTCCTCTCTGATGCCTTTTTTCAGACGTGCCTAGGAGGAAAATTTGCTTTTGCACTGCTGGCCTGTGAGAGCCCGAGGTGTGAGGCTGCCCTGCAGGAATGTGGGGTTGGATACTGTGGGAGAGGCAGCTCGAAGGAGACRAGCAGCACACCCAGGGAATGGCTGCTGCATCCCAGAAAGCCTCAGAGAGGGAAAGAAGGAGCATGAGGGCTCRGAAAAGCAGCAGCAGCGTGATTTTGGATGGTTTTCCATAGGGGGATGGAATATCCCAGTGTGTGCTGGGATACCTGCAGACAAACAGCTGGGTCTGTTCAGCCAAAAAAACCACTTTCAGTCCAAAAATGGCACAACTGAAGGACATTTTCTATAGCAGCTGATATTCTGAGCTTGAGAAATCCCATCCCCATCATTCCACTTCCCTGGAAGTGTCCAAGGCCAGGCTGGGTGGGGCTTGGAGCACCTTGGTCTGGAGGAAGGTGTCCCTGCCATGGCAGGGCTGGAATGAGATGGTCTTTAAGGTCTCTTCCAGCCAAAACTGGGATTCTGTGATATTCTTCAGGGTCTGGGCTCCCTTTTCATGAAGATTCATATCTCCATGGGGTTTGTCAAGCCTTGCTWCCCTCAGGGGCTTCCTCAAGCCACAGATTATAACCACTGAAATGGAGAGMTTCAACCTCTGACCAGCACCATCCCAGCACCATCCCAGCCGTGGCAATGGCTCTGTGCTTGGAGGGTGACCCATGGGGATGGGATCTGGCAGCATTTGGCCTTTGCCCTTTAATTAGTTCATGWGCAAACAGGAGTTTTCCCCCCTGGAGGAGGACAAAATCCTCATTAAACTCCACTGCAAGCTGTGGTGGGAGATGTTGCCCCAGAAATGTGTGAGTTGACAGCACCAAGGCTGCTGAGAGATCAAACCACCAAGGTCTCTGCTCTCAGCAGCAGCAAACTGGCAGAGGTGGGGCTGGGAAATTTCGTCCCAAATACTGAAAGCAAAGCTCAAAGACCAAATTCTAGTGGGAAGTGTCAACCCAAATCCCATCAGAGCTGGACAGAGCCCAGGGCAAGCTCCAGCCCTCTGCTCTCAGCCACCCTCTGTGCCAGGACCTCCCTCAGCCTGGCCAGGCACCAACCTCCACTGCACCTTCATACCCTACAGAGAYGGAGAAGAACTTTAATTACCTCAAACAAAACCTTCCCAAGCTTTATAGGAACAGGCAAAATGCCGATGCACCTATGGAAAAGATAATAAAGGAATATTTTTATTAAATAATCCGGCTTTGTCTGAGGTGTGGGGTTGYCCTGGGGAGCAGAGAACAAGATTCCAGCAGGTTTCAGAAGCAAATTGGACATTGATGCAGATGGAGATTCAGAAGSGTGACCCCTCTGGTGCCCTCCAGTGCCTGGCATTCCAGGGGTGGGGGCATTTTGGAGACAAGTTCTTTCTTCATTTGGCGATATCTGCTGAATATTGTTTTGCTGCTCAGGTTTGTGGGCTCAGAGCCTGATCCAGTGAGCAATAACTCTGCACTGACTYCAGGAAGCTTTGGATCAGGCACAGAATGAACTCAAAACCAACATCTTGGGGCTTCCTAAAGAGAAATTCCCTCTCCTCACATTTCTGAGCCCAAGCAAACACTTTAGCACAGTGGCTGCTTTCAGGGCTGGGCTCAGGTACGCGGCCTCAAGTGCATTTGCCACAGCCAAGGAGGAAGCTCTCCACATGAGTGGGGCCTTTTCTGGCTGGTGGAGGAGAAATCTCTTCAACAGAAAGTGTCTGACTGGACAAACATCCTTCCTCAACATCGTCCAGCCCTGATAAGGTCCCAGCACTAGACAGGGCAGAATCTCTGCAGAAAGGTTCTCTGATAATTCTTTCCCCTCTTGGGCAGGTGCCAGTTGCTCAAGCTGGGTAATGATTTGCTTTGTGAGTAAGAACACCCAGATCTCTCGTGTTTGACCTGTGTCCTGCCTGGAAAATTCAGAAGAGTGATCCAGGACCCACGCTGGTGTCAGTGTTGAGATGGTTGTAACAAACAGAACACCCTGTATTTGAGAAGGATTCTCTCTTTTATTTTAGCAGCATGCTGTGGTGTTTGTGAGGGTCCCCAGGACGAGGTGAGGGATGAGAAATCTGACTCCATGGTCTCAGAAGGCTGATTTATTATTCTATTCTATTCTATTCTATTCTATTCTATTCTATTCTATTCTATTCTATTCTATTCTATTCTATTCTATTCTATTCTATTCTATTCTATTCTATTCTATTCTATTCTATTCTATTCCATTCCATTCCATTCCATTCCATTCCATTCCATTCTAGAATGTTGTACTAAAACTATACAGAGAAAAGGATACAGACAGAAGGCTTGACAAGAATGATGATGAAAATTTGACTGACTCCTCAGAATCCGACACAGCTGATGGTGATTGGTCATTAAGTAAAAACAATTCACATGAAACCAATCAAACATGCACCTGTTGRTAAACAATGTCCAGACCACATTCCAAAGCAGCGAACACAGGAGAAACGAATCAGATAATCATTGTTTACATTTTTCTGTGAGGCTTCTCAGCTTCCCAGGAGAAGAAATCCTGGCGAAGGGATTTTTCAGAAAATGTGACAGTGACACCATGCTGGCTTTTATACCTTCTCACAAAGTTTATACCTATTCATGGGCCACAATAGATCAACATGATGTTCATTGGTGCGGGGTGGTCCCCACCACTGCTTGCCACCACAATCTGACTGCAGGTCCCTCGTTTATCTCTTCTTCTCCTCCATTTCCACACCAATGGTAGAGCTCCTTTCAGGGGTAAAGGTGGCTTTTACCATCTTCTCCTCTTCAGCTAACTCTGTGCCCAGGGCAGGGGCAGAATGAGCTCCCTGCTCCTGCTGGCCACTCCATTCCTGACCCAGGCCAGTGTCACTGTTGAGATGTTGTGACAAACAGAAAAACACCCTGTATTTGAGAAGGCTTCTCTCTTTTCTTTTAGCACCATGCTGGCTGTTATACCTTCTCACAAAGTTTATACCTATTCATGGGCCACAATAAATCAACATGATGTTCATTGGTGCAGGGTGGTCCCCACCACTGTTTGCCACCACAATATCGTTTATCTCTTCTTCTCCTCCATTTCCACACCAATGGTAGAGCTCCTTTCAGGGGTAAAGGTGGCTTTTACCATCTTCTCCTCTTCAGCCAACTCTTCCTGGCTCACAGAGCAGCTGTGAGCCTCCTCTCCACACCAGGTGTTGGACAGAGCCCTGCTCCCATGGAATGTCCACGCTGGCTCATCCATCCTCTCCTGGCGGGTTGGGATGGAGGCTTCCAGCACACCCAGGATGCTGACACACAACTGGTGTGCAAAGCCAGGAAATCAGTGCTGTCCCCATGGGAACAACTCTGGGAAAAGCTGGGTTATATCACAAATTCCTGGCTGGGGGAAAACGGGAGGCAGCAGTGCCAGCAGCYGGGGCTCCCAATCCCGCCGGAGCGCGGAGCCAACAATCTGTCCAGGGAGAGGGAGGGGAGCTGTACCAGCAGCAGATCTATATTTCTTAAAGGGATTAATTAAATCAAACCAATTCACATCACACAGTCAGCAGCTCGTCAGGAAGCCAAACAAAGGGAGGCAGGGAAAGGAGGAGCAGGACAGGCCAGCTCCGTTCCCTCCGGCTGAGCCGGAGCAAACGGTGCAGGAGGCTGCCAGCCTCCCCTCCGTGCCCTCCCGAGGGATGCCCCGCTCTGGGSAAGCACATCCAGCTGCCTGCAGGGAGACACAAGTGGCTAATTAGAGTCCTGACCATGAAGGGCACTCAGCAGCCTCTCCCCAGGCCCCAGGATGAGCTGCCAAAGGGGAAACACGCCAGGCGCAAGCTGGGAGCTTCAGTCACACCAGTTTTTTCCCCTGTTTTTTTCCTCTTCCTGGCAGTGTGATAATTTTTTAGTAATTATCAGCTTGTGTTGTTTGACCATCTCAGCAGCACAGGGCTGGAAACKCAAATATCCATCAGCTGTCGAGCAGTGGAGCTCCAAGAGGGATGAGAAGGTTGGGATCAGTGAGGATTCCAAACACGTGCAATCGTTTTTGCCACCTAGACTTTGGGCACAGCCCCTTTTCTCCCTGGATTCTGAATCTGTAACTTTTCCGAGGTCTGTTGTGCTTCTCCACGAGCTAAAAGCTGCTAAAAGTTCCTCAAGAGGAAAGTCATGACTTCTCCGAAATTTGAGGAGCCCAGAAGTTGGAACAGCAGAAGGAGAAACACCAGGAACCCCAAGAATCACACAGAGGTTGGTAATGCTGAAACCATATTCCCAAAGGGAAAAAAAAGTAAAAATCTGGAAAAAAACACTAAAAATAATTAGGGAGAAAACCCTACCRAGGTTTTCTCTAAACCAGTGGTATTTATTTTGCAGTTCAGAATAGCTGAGGAGCTTTGAAACTGCTCCTGGCATTTTTAGTGAGTGGGAAACTGGAGCTCAGAGTGATCAAACCATGTTTCTGAGCACAGAATTTGGATTTTTTGCCRTGGATTTTTCCCCTCCCTCATTTCTCCCTCTGGCTGTTCTCATTTGGACTTGCCTTGGGAGAGGTCACTAAATTCAGCTTTGGTGATGCCCCTAAAACCAGCATCTGTTTTTCAGCTGCAGAATTGAATTYAAATGAAGTAATTTACCAGCAATGATTACAACAACCTGAATTTCTCACCCTTGGCTTGACCATATATCAGAGAGGGCAACAAAATTTTCCACAGTGATTCTTCCCTAGTTCTTCTCTCACATTTTAAAATTTCTTTGGAAGAAGTTCCTATCCCCATTTTACTTTTTGTCCTCAACTGTCTCCCTAAAGTCTGTAGCAGAGGTCACAAATGAATCATTTCWGCCATGGGCTAAACCAAACTTTTACTTGCAGAAGTCCAGAAGTGAAAAAGGCTTTTTCAATATTTTTGTACTGTTTTGCTARTTTGTTCCACTTGGGCTCACAAGGATAAAATTATCACCCAATTTAGGCCACCAAAAAATTCTATTCAGAGCAGCTGAGAGTGAGTTGGTCAATTTTTTGAGCATTTTTTATTTCATAAATTAATTAGACTGTCTCAGGCACATCCCATTTCCCACCTTGTCAGGAAACGTTATTTTGTCCCAAAATTTCTGATGAAATGCAAAGGAGAAATATTGCAAGGGCAGTTCTTATCCACTCTAATGAGAAATTAAGGAATTGCACCATACAATCACTGCCTTCCTTGAGGATTTTGTGATAAGGGCAAGGCAGGGGGAAGGAGAAGGTTGAATTTGGATTTCTGACCTTATGAAGGGCTGATCCTCACACAGAGCTGCTCTTTKTCCTTTTCTTGGTGGCCTGGACCTCACCTTGCTGAGGAACGGGAAAAATCCGATTATTGCAATAATTTCTCACCCTGTTCAAGCTGGAAGGGACCCAATGGACCCCACAGGGCCCTGGAATGGATGGGAATAAAACCCCATTTTTGTCCTGGTGCAGGATCTTCCCAAGGCACTYGGGAAGGGGACACAGGAGCAGGAGCCTGGGTGGCCCTGCCAGTGCCAAARCAGCTTTTCCAGAAGCCCTCAAACAGTACTGAGGGCTAGATCTGCTGGCACATTTTTTATTTATTTTAATGCAAAGCATTTCTTTCTTGGCACTCAGGAGGCATTGAATCCATGACTTAATCCATGACTTAATTCTGCAGATCTGCACCAGAAAATCATCCAAGTGTGTTGGCCAAAAGGGGTGGAGAAGCAAAATAAAAGAGGGGGAAAAAATCAACAACTGGTTTAAAGTCTGYGTAACTGTGTCCAGTGACAGCTGCAGGAGTGAGGTTGAAACCCTGAGTGGGAGATGAAGGGAAATAAGCCCAGACCACAGGGCTGGTGTGATGTTTCCCACCCCACGTGGAGCCCACGTGGCCAGGCTGGGTTTGTGTGAGAAGGAAACAGGGACAGAAGYTCTAGTGAGGAATTGGAGCCTGGTCCCACCTCYTCTAGTGAGGAATTGGAGCYTGGTCCCACCWCCTCTAGTGAGGAATTGGAGCTTGGTCCTACCTCTTCTAATTGCAGCTGAGGGGGGATTCATCCCACCTAATGGTAGGGATGGAAGTCAGCAGGCAAATTAAAACACCCAAATTGAGGTGTTCATATAAAGTGCCTTCTCAGGCACCTGGTGTTTGAGCTCCCAGAGGAAAGACTGAAGATCCAGGCACTTGAACCTCAAAGAATTCAGTCTAAAAGGTGTTTTTCCACAAGGACCTGAGTTCCTGAGCAAAGACCTGTTGAAAACCTCTGCYCCACTGATACCTTGGGGTTTAGCTTTCTATTTTTTCTTCTTTTTGCTTTTGGGCTGCTTTAGTATGTGGGTCTGGGCTTCAGGGCATGGTGAGCTCTGTGCAMAGAGCAGGGAGACAAAACAATTCCTGCTCCAGCTGGGCACCAAGGACAAATGACCCAAATCTCAGCCCAAGAGCACAAACACCGTGGGCTGGAGAGAGAAAAACAAGCAGGGTGGGACTGCAGGGGCTAAAGCTGGAATGGGACAATGAACTGCAAGATGCAAATGGAGCAGAACTTATAAAAATGTGAGATCTTGTGACCAAGCCYTCTTTTGCTTCCATCTTGGAGCCATCTGGGCAGACCCAAAGCCATGGCTCTGGTGCCCTTCAGTAAATATCCTTTTATTCCCCTTAACTCTGTCTAGCCTCTGTTCCAGCTCCTTAAGGCATCACCACCTTGAGATTTCCTTCCTGATCCTCACCTGAGGAGGCAGCAGCCTGCAGAGAGGCAGACTGAAGCATCACCAGGTTTGGGATTATCCATCTGCTTGGATTGGCTCCATGCGACACGAACACAAGCACGCTGGAAATGCCAGGAATTGCCCCATTCTCCTCCAGGGAGGGCCATAATTGGATCAGGYTGGGGAGAAGCCCCAGCAGTGCAGAGCATCAGAGGCATTTCAGAGCCAGCTTTGTCACTCAAGAGGAAAATGATCCGGGGGAAGGTGGCAGCTTGCCACAAAAATGTTCCAAATCCTCACGTGGCATTCGGAGCTCAGTGCCTGGGACGTGTCCTGACATGGAACTCAATGCCTGACACGCTCCACAGCATTGCTGGGGAGATGGAGAGGCCTGGAGTGGACAGGAGTCTGTTCAAACCTGGGGAAATGCTCTGGAGAAACCAAATGTTGCATGAGAAAAGGGCCCAGCCCAGAATCACAGAAACAAAGAATCACAAGGTTGGAAGAGACCTTCAAGGTCATCGAGTCCAGCCCAGCCCCAACAGCTCAACTAAACCCTGGCACCCAGTGCCACATCCAGGCTTTGTTAAACACACCCAGGGATGGGGACTCCACCACCTCCCCGGGCAGCCATTCCACAACTTTATCACTCTTTCTGGGAAAAACTTTTCCCTGCTGTCCAACCTGTATTTCCCTTGGTGCAGCTTGAGGCTGTGTGCTCTGGCTGTGTCAGTGCTGCTGGAGAAAGAGCCCAGCCCCAGCTGAGCACAGGCACCTTTCAGGAGCTGCAGAGAGTGATGAGGGCAGCCCTGAGTCTCCTTTTCTCCAGGCTGAGCACCCCCAGCTCCCTCAGGGGYTCCTCACAGGGTTTGTGTTCCCAGCCCCTCTCCAGCCTCGTTGTCCCCTCTGGATGTGCTCAGTGTCCCAAGGTCCTTCCCAAGCTGAGGGGCCRGAGCTGGGCACAGCACTCCAGGTGTGACCCCAGCAGTGCCCAGGGCAGGGGCAGAATGAGCTCCCTGCTCCTGCTGGCCACTGCATTCCTGAATGAGCCATCCCAGGTCGTTCAAGGACCAGTGGAGCATTGTTGCCCATGGTGGGAACATCATCAGAGGGGCATCAGGGACTGCCAAAGGTGATGCAGAGACTCCATCACCAGAAGGCATGRAAAGGCACTTCATTATTAGAAATTTACAGTTCTTATTGAAACAATGGTGGATCTAAGACCTGATTGGCCTTTAGGAATCTTCTCTCACATTCTTGGTGGACTATGAATAGCACACTCTGGAGGATCTTATCTATAAGCAACAGTTACACAAAGAGAGGTAATAATAGTTTGAATTCTTTCTCTGAGCTTTCTCWCAGTTTCCCAGGAAAATCCTGGCACAGCTACGTCTCTCTCTGTTCAGAGRATATGTGATTACCACAGTGGGAGCATCTCCAGGAGGGAATTTGGTGGGATGGGTTTCTCTGAGCAGGTGCCTYTGCTGGCCATGGCAGCTCCTCAGGTGGGAACACCTCAGGTTTGGTGGAACAGGCTGCCTTGGGAGGGAGACACTTGGGGATATACAAAACAAGAGGAACCCACAGGATGTTTTTTTCCTCAAGGCCCAAAGGATTCATGCCTGGGAACTGCACYAAAGGAAGTTTATGTCAGGATCTCACTGGCCAGGGCCACACCAAGCACGCCCAGAACTCCCACAGGGACCAAAACGAGCCCCAACCCAAGCTGCAGTGAGACTCTGTGACYGTGTTCACGGGGTCTCAGGGTGAGGGAAGASATGAGGATCTGACTCCATGTTTCAGAAGACTTGGTTTATTATTTTATGATATATATTACATTAAAACTATACTAAAAGAATAGAAGAAAGGATTTCATCAGAAGGCTGGCTAAGAATAGAAAAAGAAAGAATGATAACAAAGGTTTGTGGCTCGGGCTCTCTGTGCGAGCCAGCTGGGCTGTGATTGGCCATTAATTAGAAAAATCCAACAWGGGCCAATCCCAGATGCACCTGTTGCATTCCACAGCAGCAGATAACCATTGTTTACATTTTGTTCCTGAGGCCTCTCAGCTTCTCAGGAGGAAAAATCCTAAGGAAAGGATTTTCCATAAAAGATGTCCGTGACAAGACTCCAACATCAGCTTGCAGGGAACTTTTGGGATTTGAGCACCAGAAGAAGAACATGTCAGAATTTAACCCTTCCTCACAAAGTCAGCAATATTCCCAAATAACCAGCTCTCAGTGTCCTTGTACCCAAATTTCCTCAGGAAGCCCTAAGTCATCTTTTTTCATGGGGGGAAGGTGGGSATGGTCCCAACTGGCTTTGCAGAGGACACAAACTGTCCCATTGGCCTTGCAGCTCTGATGACCACCCCAGATGTGCCCAGGGGCTGTGCTGGGTCCATCCCAGGAGTGTCAGGACACAGAGGGATTGTGCTGCTGACAAACCCCATCAGCAGGGTGGCTTTGGAGAGGGATTTTCCAGATCTGTCATAGCTGAGACAGAGACAGCACAAAGTAACACACTCCATTTTTCAGAAGGCTTCAAACTGTTTTTATTACAGCATGCATGCTTTTTCAATATTCTCACAGAGCTCATAACTTTACACATTACTCATTGGTCATGAGAGACAAACAAAGTGCTCATTGGAACAGGCAGTTGCAGGTTTCTTTTATTTATCCTTCTTTCTTTCTTGGTTTCTATGTCAACCACCTTGGTAGGAAATCCTTTCAGGGGTGAACGTGGATCCTGTGATCAAACTTCTCTGTGGCTCACAGAAGTTGCTGTAAAACCTCTTCCACACAGATCCCATCGAAATACCAGTTCAAGGAGTGGGAAAGGCTGGGCAGKGCACATGGAGTGAGGCTGAAGCAGAGTCTGCAGCCAGGAAAATCTGCAGGATCCAAAGGGGGAGGAGGAGAAAGYGACCCCCCTGCTCAGCCCCTGCCCAGGGGGAATCAGGGTTAACCTGGCCTGGGAAACACCCAGGGATGGTCCACAGGGCCTGGACACACAGCATGAGGCTTCTATTGCAGACTGCCATGTCCAAGCTGCCTCTGGCATCCTCAGTTCCCCCTCCTGGCCCTGTTGGCAGCAGCCGGAGGAGTTTTTTCACACATCTGTCCTCACCTGCACAGCTCCGCTGCTCGGGAGGATGTGATAAGGTGATGTCAGGGCTGCTTGCCAGCCTGCCCAGCAGCCAGGAGCTGGTTTGACAGCCAGAAATAACAGGGAAAGAGCAGAATTGTGCCTGGCTGGCTGCCCTGGGAGCAGGGGAGGCACCAGGGATGCGCAGGGGTTTTGTCTGACATGTCCAGATACAGATGGGAGGGGAAGGAGGAGCAGGAGTGGTCTGCAGATCCTTACCCCGCCCAGCATCACTCTGCAAAACACAATTCCCTGCTCCAGGGGCTGTTTTGGTGGATAAAACTCCCAAAATTTGCTGGTCCCTCCTGGTGACCAGGGTGGTGGGTGAGAGGGGACGTTTTGGGGGGTTTGCACATCACTGGAGTGGGGCTCAGTCCCCAGGCACTTACTGGCATCCCCTCAGAGAGTGATATTTGCAGGGGTGTTGTAGCTGAGACAGATCACCGCCATCATAATTTTATTTATTTACCTAGTTATTTTTATTTATATAATAATAATAATGATAATAATAATAGTAGTAGTAGTAGTTGTAAAACTATTGCTACCCGTAACTGCTCTAAGTTATTACTGAAGGTGGCAGTGGAAGGGGTGGAAGAGGAATATTCTCTATTGTTATTAATTGATTTATAAAA
>JACDOX010000264.1:401650-414405 GCA_014549065.1 Cardinalis cardinalis | reverse complement strand
TCTTTTTTAAATCCAAAAGGGCAGCGAGAACAGGGTGTAGTTCAGCTGCAGCTTTGTCATCAGAGGCTCCCAGCAGGGAGGAAAACTCTCCAGCTCCAAAGGGGCCATCCAGGAAAAGCCAAGGGGTTTTCTGGAACCCTGAGAGCGCCCAGAAAAATGAGCAGAGCTGCCCTGAAAATGAGCAGAGCTGCCCTGAAAATGAGCAGAGCTGCCTTGTTTTGCCCTTCTCCCATATTTTTTTTTCTTCTCCTTAGGATGGAGGAAGCAAAGGGCACTTCTGAAAAAGCAGCTGAGGCCTCTTTTCTTTCCACGAGTGCTGTGAGTCACAGGGCAAAGGGTTCCAGCTAGGAGTGAATCAGAGGGATGAGACCTCGAGCTCAGCGTCCACCGAGGACGAGAATAATGAAATCAGAGGGTGAGAATAACGAAATCAGATCTCCCTGGTGATGTGTCATGGGTGATAACACGAAATAACCTCCCCTGGGYTGCTCTGCAGCTGGATTTTCACCCCGGTGCGGTTGAGCATCTTCTCCCCTGAGTGAGCTAAAAGGAGGAGCTGCTCTGGGTTAAAAATAAAGCAAAAGGGAAAAAAAGAAAAAAAAGGAAAAGAAAAGGAGGGAAGGGTTATTTTTAACTCAGAGCAGCCCTGATCTGGTTCTGGTTCACTGCCCGGGCATGGAGACAGGGCTGTGAAACAAGGGCTGCTCAGCTCAGCTGTGCCCAGCAGGGWCTTGGGGATGTGTGAGGGTGTTCACAGGGGTCTGAGGATGAGGGAAGCATCTGACTCCATGTTTCACAAGGCTGATTTGTCATTTTATGATATATATTACATTAAAACTATACTAAAAGAATAGAAGAAAGGATTTCATCAGCAGGCTGGCTAAGAATAGAATAGGAAGGAATGATAACAAAGGTTTGTGACTCGGGGCTCTCTGTCCGAGCCAGCTGGGCTGTGATTGGCCATTAATTAGAAACAACCCCATGAGCCCAATCCCAGATGCACCTGTTGCATTCCACAGCAGCAGATAACCATTGGTTACATTTTGTTCCTGAGGCCTCTCAGCTTCTCAGGAGGAAACACTCCTAAGGAAAGGATTTTCCATAAAACGTGTCTGTGACAGGGATGGGGGGAAATTTGGGGTTTTTTGCTGCTGGCTTGGAAGCAGCTTCCTCCTGTCACGGACACACGGAGCCTCCCAGCTCGGCTCCTGCCCCAGGGCTCACCCACAATATCCAGCAATACCCAGATCCTCCCCAGGAGCCCTGAGCAAGTGCAACATCTCCTTTTTCCTCCTTAAATCTCACTGGGTATTTTTGGTTGAGCTCAGTCTCTCTTGCAGCGCGTCCTGGGGGCTGCTGGGTCCCAAAGCCAGGCATAACCAGGGCACAGGGACATCTGTGGTGCCAGTGGGAGCTGCCCATGCCTGGGCATYGAGGTGGGCACCAATTCGTGCCCTGGAGCAGCTCTCCCCTTCCTGAACCCCCCATTTCAGCCAGCTCAGCTTCCACAGGGCAGGAAAACAGGATTAAGTCTCARCCCATCAGCGCTGGTGGTGCTGAGCGACCCTCTGGGGAGATTTAATGCAATTTAGGGGCTTTTWAAAGCAAAATAATAATCATACTAATTTAAACCTGCTGTGCCTGGGGGTGGTGCCTCCCTGGAAGGAGCCCAGGGATGATCCTGGCACCTCTCAGCCCCGTTGCTGCCGTCTCTCTTGAGTGTGACCCAATTTATTTATTTTTGGTTTTTTTTTAGGAAAAGAAGCTTTTGGGCTCACTCCCGTCTGCCTTCTCTGTGATGCTGGGTGATTTCAGCCCTGCTGGACAGGGGATGGAGGTCTTTGAGGCACTCATTTCCTATGAGCATCAGGGGGAAATGTGGAAATCWGCAGTTTTGGTGGCTTCCTGCTTCTCATTAACAAAGGATTTAGTGTTTAGCCAGAGACAGCACACAACCTCGATTTATCTCAAAGTTAACCCAAAACAGAAAGGAGAGAAGTCTAAATTTATTGTGCACAGTTGTTTTTACAGCAAATTCTTGAGCTTTGGAACCATGTGAATGATTCTCTTTTTGGAACCATGTGAATTATTTCCTTTCCGTGCGGAGTTAAGACACTGCTGTGCTGACCTGTTCCCTCTGTGCTGCRTAAGGTAAAATAAATTCATATTAGTTTAAAAAATGAAAATTAATTGCTTAGGTAAAAAAAAAAAAATTGAAAGGAATTTTCCCTGTGTGGGGAAACTGAGGCATAGAGAGCGGCAGCCAGGTTGGGAGAGCTCAGAGAGGATCTTGGGCTGATTTGGGAAAGGGGGAATGGGGCAGGGAAAGGGGAATGGTGTAAGGAATAGGGGAATGGGGCAGGGAATGGTGTAAGGAATGGGGAATGGGGCAGGGAAAGGGGAATGGGGAATGGTGTAGGGAATGGGGCAGGGAAAGGGGAAGGATTGGCAGAGAAGATGAAGGAGCAGTGCAGGGCAAGGGGGAACGATGAAGGGAAGGGGGAACAGTGCAGGGAAGAGGGAAAGAATGGCGCAGAGAAGGTGGAGGAATGCTGCAGGGAAAGGGAAACGGGGCAGGGAAAGGGGAAGGGTGCAGGGAAGTGAGAACAGAGCGGGAAAAGGAGAACTGTGCAGGGAAAGGGAAGGAATGGTGCAGAGAAGGTGAAGGAACGCTGCAGGGAAAGGGGAACGGGGAAAGAACGGTGAAGGGAAGCGGGAGCAGCGCAGGGAAAGGAGACCGATGCACGGAAAGCGGAGCTGTACAGGGAGGGCAGGCACGGTCCCCACTAACCCCATCCCATCCCATTGATCCCATCCCATCCCATTCCCGCATTCCCGCGGGATCCCGGCCCGGCTCCCGCTCCGCTCACGCGCTGCAGAGTGGGCGTGGCCATCTCGCAGGCCACGCCCCCGCACCGTCCACGAGCGGCTGCTCCCGCTGTAGCCACGCCCACTCACTCCACGCCCCCGTTCACACTGAGCTGTCGCTCCCGCCGTAGCCACGCCCACTGCGTCTAGAAGCCACGCCCCCCCGCATCCCGGCCCTGCGGCAGCCCGATTTGGCCACGCCCTCTCGCACAGGCCACGCCCCCCGCTCCCTCCTCGCCGCCCCGTGGTGCCTCGCGCGGGGCGGGCACTGACGTGGCCGCATCGCGCCGCCATCTTGTGCTCCAGGGCGGATCGCGGCCGGGGCGAGCGGGCTCCGAGCGGGACCCTCCGAGCGCAGCCAGACCCACGGCCCGCGGCTCCCGACGACGCCGGTGGGTTTGCCGACACCTCCTTCTTCCCTCCTTTCGAGCCTTTTTTCCCCCCTCCGGCCCGCCGCGCCGCGCCCCCGCCCGCATCCCGCGGCCTTGGCGCTAAGGCGCGGCGGGCGCTGAGGCAGCGGGGCCGGGCTGTTCTTTCCTCTTTTTTCCTTCTCATTCCTTTTAATTCCTTCTCACTCCATCTTATCCCTGCTCATTCCTTTTCCCCCACAGAACCTCCAGGAGCGGCGCTGCCCCATCCGTCCCCCTCTGCACGTCTGCGGGGCCGGGGGGGGTCGGGCCTTTCCCTTCCCTCTCGTGGGTGGGATGGGGTGGGAAGGGCTGGGAAAGGGGAATCGCTCCAGCTCGGCAGCAGCTGCACAAGGCCCCTCTCCGCTCCCTCTAGCGATGGGATCGGACGGGATGGGTTTGTCCTCCCTTCCCCAAACTCGCTCATTCCGGCCGCTGCCCCGCCCGCGGACGGCTCCGAGGGAGGAGCGGCATTTCCTCCTTGTCCTCTCCCCCTAAAACCCTCGTGGGGTGGGGGAAAGCAGCCTCGGATGAAGCTCCTGGGGCAGAGGTTGATTCTCTGTAAGCCCTTGGCTGCTGACTTGGTGGTTTTTTTTGCCGGGCAGAGGAGTTGAGCTTTATCGTGGAGCAAACAACTCTTGTTTGCCGTGCATCGCCTTGGGTTCGGTGGTGTGGGAGATCAGCTTTCCTTGGCCTCCCGGTGGGAGGACAGGGATATTATATTCTGGCTGAAAATACTCCATCGTGCCTCTGTGCGAGGCGAACGTGATACTTCGGGGCTGATAAAGCTCGGTGTGATGGAGTGATAGCGGAGCGAGACCAAAACTCGGCCGCGCCATAAAAACTGCCCCAAATGTTGTGGCGGGGCTCGACATTGACCTTGTGGCTCTGCCGCTCCGCTCCTGCCAAAGCAAATTCCGCAGGTTGATTAGAGTCCTGGCCAGAGGTCTGGTGTTGAAATTGTAGCTTTGTCAATAACTAAAATTCCGGGTATTTGTTTAATACTTTGAGCTTTGTCTTGCGAGGCTCGCAGCACCCCTTTGCAGGGTATTGCGTTAACCTTATTTTCCAGGAGGAGAAACTCGAGGCAAAGTGGATTTTTCCAAGGTCACTCAGCAATCTTTATTGCTATTTTTGCTGCTGATTTGGAGCGCTTCTGGGAGGGAAAAAAAAAAAGGAAGTGTGGCTTAAGGGGAGGATTGCTCTTCTGCTTTTATTCGTGGGGTTTGTAATGGAATAAAACAGGAATACAGCCTTGTGGATAAAGGGGTTCTCTGCAAGGAAAGATTTTGGGGTTGGTTTGATGGCACTGATTTTGTCTGCAGTGCTGGAGGGCCCTGCTGGGCTGCTTTCCCTGTTGGAATGATTGCACTGGGTGAAAGGGTGAGCAAACTCACCTCGATTGAACCCCTGCAGCTCCACAGCTTGGCCAATTCCTTGGTGCTTCCTTCGACGGAGCACCAGGAATTCAAATGGCTCAAGCAGAGCCGCCCTCCCCTCAGCACAGCTCYGTGTTTGTGATGTAAATCCTGTTAAAGAGTCAAACCCCTGGGTGTGAATGGTCCGAGGAGGAGCTCGGATGGGTTTCTCGGAGCGTTTCCTCGGTTGTGAAATAGCTGGAATGTGGAAGGGCCTGGCAGGAGCTGTGCGCCGAGTTCCCTGCSAGTGTTAGTCATGCTGACCGAGTGAGGGGAGCACCAGGCGCAGCTTTTCGAGCGAGTGTGGGAGTCGGGGCTGGATTCTGCTCCTGGGAATTCACCAAACTGTGCAGGAGGTTTCTGCAGATAATTATCAGCTGAGCCATTGATGACATGAATTGGTGGAAGGAGGAGAAACTCAAAAGCCAGGATTGCAGCTGAAATGGCAGTGGGGARATTTAAAGAACCGCCTCTACACATCCCAGAGGCTTTTCTTTCTAAAACCACCTCTTTATAAAGTTGGGCTTTCTAACAAGAATTCTGGATTTCAGCAGCCTCCCCAAGCATCCAGCTTGCTTTTCAGTGGATAAATTTGGTGAACGTGAGCTAACTTTATCTGAAAAGAAATAGTTCTGATTCTTTTTTTAGAAATCTCTTGGAAGTTCTGCTCCTGGAATGCTACAGAGCTTGTGCTATTCCCTTTCTTTCTTGAACTGATGAGTAAAGAAGTTCAGAATCAGCTTCCTACTACAGCAGCTGTTTTTTCTGTGTAATTCAGCATTTTTTCCTTTCTGCTTGCGAGGATCCGATTTTATTCCTTATTTTGAACRCACGCAAACGTCGGAGGGGCTGTGCTGGAGCTTCTGCTGATGTTTCAGTTCTGATAAAACCCTCGTGTCTGACAGCTCTTGTTCACCCACTGCTCCTCTGCCTCACCACTCAGAGGCTCTGCTTTGACATTTCCCCCAAACCAAAAGCCAATTTCATTGCTGGATGGAGCTCTCCTGTGAGTTCTTGCCATTTCTACTAGGAGTGTAAATGTTGACTTAGTGCCCAGTTCCCAGGAATGAATAACAGGATATTTGGCTTAAAATTGGAGATTTTGAGCTCAGGAACAATTCAGCCTCAAAAACAAAAAAAAAACCCCACCTCAACTGTGCGCTGCTTATCTGAAAATAAATTCTTTGTACCCACCAATTCTCACACCAGTGTACCCAGTGCTGAACTGGTGAGCAGAAAGCCACAGGCCATTCTTTGGGTTCACAGCTTCRTTTTTGGCACCACAATATTTCCTGAGCAGGGAGGGCATGGGTGGGTGCAGCTCCCTCTGTGCTTCTCACCTGTCAGCTTRCCCTTTAAATAAGGTATTTTTCAGCCTAGATATTTTACTTTGCTTTTATTCGTGAGGTTTATGGTGGAATAAAATAGCAACACAGTCTTGTGGATAAAGGGGTTCTCTGAAAGGAAGGWTTTTGGGGTTGGTTTGATGGCACTGATTTTGTCTGCAGTGCTGGAGGGCCCTGCTGGGCTGCTTTCCCTGTTGGAATAATTGCATTGGGTGAAAGGCTGAKGAAACTCACTCACCTGTGTCTCCTCTGGCTTGCTTTGTGTGCTCTCGAGTGTATAAATCTTTAAATAGTTGGAAGTTTTGTTGTGAGACAGCAGCAGTTTGCTTTCCCTGCTTGAAGGTGAGAATAAGGGAATAATTCTGATTTGRGGTTTGAGTATCAAGTCAAGCAACCCACTCTGATACTGAAACTTTTTATTCTGGCTGTTGTTTTAGGAGTGAGTTGTTTTCATGTCTGAGAAATAGGGAAACTTCCCCCCTTTTGTCCTTGTTTTGATCTTGTAAGTGAAATTATTTTCTGTTTTCTGCCCCTCCAAGCCCAGTGCTCTCAGGAGAATGTTCCAGCATGTGGGAAATGTCCTGCCTGGGTCAGGTGTGTAGACAGGGAGTGTTCAACCTCCTTGGGTTAAACAAAGCTGCTGGACAAGGAGCTTCCCTCTCACCTGGAGCCTTGTTCTCCCCCTGCCTTGGACATGCACAGTGCTTTTGGAGCCCTTTTAGTTTGCAAGCCTTTGGTGGCCARATGCAACAGTTCTGTGTGTTTAACTTGGATTTCCCTGCTTTTCCCCTCAGATACCCAGGTTATGATCCTTCAGGACCTTCTCCATGCCAGGCTTGGCAGAAGCACCCCCAGTGTGAATGGGGGAAATGGTGCCAGTGGTCAGTGTGGATCTCCACMATTAACACTCCTCTGGCTCTAATTATTAAAAGTATCAAGGAGTTAGGCCTAATATTAATGAAGAGCTCTGGGAAGATGCTGTTGCCATGGCCTTTATGACAGAGCTGTTTGTGCAGGATAATGAATCACCTGGTGAACAAAGGGCCAGGCTGCCTCTTGGCTGCTCTCACATGTTACACGTAATCCATCCCTCCTCAKGCTGATATGGCCCAAAGAGCTCCAATCAAATTGATCTCAGCTACATTTCAGTCTTAAAGCCCCAAGTGAAAGGGTTTGAGTTGATAGATTTCATCTCTCAGGTTAGCAGATGTGGAAGGGCAGTAAACAGTTTCTAAAAATAGTTGAATGGAACTGTACTGGAATAGTATTGGGCCACCCTGGCTATATATAAAGAGGTGTTTCCAAAATTTGCTGTAACAGAACACTTGAATCTGTAAAGAAATGATTTCAAGTTCAAGAGAASACATCAGTACTGTTCCCTGCTGAGTGGGGGTGTGAAACACTGGGGCTGTAGATTAATCCTGAATTTCAGCAGTGTTCTATTCTTGTTGGATCTCTTCTCACATTCCCCTTTAAMTCACACTTTATATTGTTAATAACAAGCTGTCGGGTTAGATTTGCACTTTAAATTATTTGCCAGTTGTTCTTGCATGTTCCACCAGTAACAGCTGTTGGAGTTGCATGGGTTTTTTAAAAAATACATTCTCACCTCTTATTTGCACATTGATTTGGTGATTTCTTGTGTGAATATTTTGCTTCTCTTGATAATTTAATTTAAAACATTCTAGAATGCTATAAATGAGAAAGAATGATCCAGGCCAACTAGTGACAACTGGCTGAATTTCTAATCAATATTTCTGCTAAATAACAAATTGATCCATTTTTATTCCCCTGTGACTGATACAACCAGTATGTTAATACCTGGTTAGGAATTATGGATTTGGGGCTTTTCTAATTGTTCTAGACATTTAAAGCTTAGGCCAGTGCCAAGTAGATTTTCCTTTAAATGGAGATGGAATTTTGGTGGAATTTTGGAATTTTTGTGAACAGGCCAGTTTTACTTGCCAAGGTGCAGGAAGGAGCTTTTTGGYAAACCTGCAGCTGTTGGGGGTTTTACCTGTGTTTAATATTTGTCTGATTGAAGCTGTGTAGCTCAGTGTGCCATTGGTGTTTATCTCTCCTTAAAAATGGCATTTAAACASGATGGGAACAGCAAATATCCCAGAGACAGCAAATGCCCTCTGTCCYTCTGTCCCAGCTGCTGGGCAGGGGAGGAGCAGAGGCTTGAACTTTCCTTGACTGATCTTATCAGAACCATAAAATCCTGGAATGGTTTGGGTTGGAAGGGACCTTGAGGCTCTGCTGGTTCCACCCCCTGCCACSTTCGTGGCTGCTGGGATTTTCACATTGCCAAAATGCTGGGCCCAGCCGGTTTGATTTTAACACYTGCAGAGTTTGGAGCCTCATTTATTCACTGTGGGAGCCTCGTGTGGTAAGTGCTGTCTATAGAAGTGAAATAAATGAATTTTATACTGCAGTATAGTTTGACTCAATAGTGCACGTGGCATCCTCTCGTTTTGTCTCTGGTGTGTTTAAAGAAATGGTGTAAATTTAAATGGAACAATTCCTGTCTCAGGGAAGTCTAATCTCTAACTATTCCAGAGGTGTAAAGCTGAGGTTCTGTGGGAATTTCAAGGTGTGTTTTGCTCTCTTTGGTCATACACACGTGGGGATGCTCACCTGGCTCACCCAAGGAGTTTGGATGTCAAGCAGCAGATTRGACTTCTCATGATACCAGCCTGCATGAAATGAGGTTCAAATGCATTTAAATATAAAATTCTGCAGCAGGATGAAGTGTTTAGTGCTCTTTGGCCTTGAGATATTCCTCAGAGCTCTTATTCTAACCACCTACAATTAATAAAAGCAGATTCTGCTTCTTCCTCATGGGCCATATCACTTGAACAACCACGGGCTGCTGCTGTTGCAGACACTCATTCATTTTTAACTCCTCTCTGCAAAGGCTGCCTGGAAAGGCTGCCTCTTCTCCTAATGGCTCCTCTCAATGGATCACTTACTAGAAAACGGGCAGCTGAAAATACTTTTGTTTCATGAAACGAAACTGCAACTTCCCCATGGAGCGTCGGCGCTGCTGTTTACCGATGGCACATTGTGCCCCAGCGAACCTGCCTGACGGGTTTTAGCGCTGCTCAGGTGGAGTGCAGTGTGTTAAAGTGCTGGAGGACTGCGGGGACAGACGGACGGACACTTCAGTGCTGAGCTGCTTTCCGAAAGCTGGAGTTGTGCTGAGGGAAAATACACACGGAGCTCTGTGAATATGCTGTTTATTCAAATCGTTCCCTTTCATACTCAGATCTTCCCACTTATCCTGATGGATCCCGCTTTTGAAGATGTGCTCAAGCACTACAAGCAGCTCACAAGCTGGAGTCTTTTATGTTTTCARGAATTTTATCCAACTTGTGCTCCTAAAACGATCAGTGTAGCAAATTACCGACAACATTCAGGGGGAGGGAAGAAGTTAAATTCAGTCAGGAATACAGATCAGGTGTTGGTGAGACAAGGGGTGATAATGCCTGAAAGATAACAGGGTTTTTTTGCTTAATATATGAGAAAATTGAAGGCTTTTCAAGCCGTGTAAGTAATGGGCCGGGATGGGAATTAAAGCTGAGTCCGGGGTGCAGAGGGAGCAGTCCCGTGATCCCTCAGCTGAGCTGAATGAACCCAGGCAGTTCCTGTGGCACTGYGGGGAGAGGAGGGTGCAGTACAAACCATGGGCTGTGAGTTCCTTCCTGTGGGGAGAGATGAACGTGAGGAATTTCTGCTCGGGGACCCTGCCCCAGCGCCCTCCAACAAAACCCTGATGGGAACCAAAACAGTTTGTGGGAGTTCTGCAGATGGATTTCTCCTGGTTTTTGCTTCTTTTAGACGGCAAGGATTCAGCTACTTTTTAGTCAACTTGTAAACACGYTTTTCTTGCAGGAGTGGGCTGTAAACTATACTGTGCTGCCTGTAAAAATAAATGTGACTTTTTGTAATGCCACCTACCCTGAAGTACCAAATAAAGTTACAGACTCGGTTTGGATAGGAGGGATGTGGAAGAGAACAAGAGGGGAGCTGGAAACCAAGTGCTGAAATAGATCTTAACTTCTTAATCTTTACAAAAAGTAAAAATAGGGAGGATGGTGGTATGAAAGCAGCTTCAATGGCAAAAGGCAGGCTTGACCTGGAAATAGCTGCCAGGAAAACAAGGATCTAACGGGATTCACTGCTGGTAGTGCCAGGTACCAGCAGCTTGTTCAGCAGCCTGGACTTCTCAGTGTGTGGAAAGCTGTCCTGGATGTAAATGATAGGATTTTGCTCTTTTTACTAATTACTGTGATCAGTCCAAGCATCTGGTAACCCATTAGGCTTTTAAACGTGTGCAAAGCCAGGAAAGGCATTCTTTGTGCAGGCTTCTGAGGTTCTCTTGCTGTGAGAGTTCTTGCACTCGGTTTCTGTGAGCTCTGGTGAAAGGTCACAGTCGAGGCCCGGCTGCTGCTCTCCAGATGAAGCAGAGATAGAGGTGGCATGAGCAGCCAGACAAAGGGAAGCTTTACAGCCTGCCTGCCCTCCAGGCCRCTGGGAGCTGTGCTGTGGGCTGGCATGGGAGATTTCCTGCTGTGGAGGAGAAACGGGGACTGCAGCAAAACTGTTTTCTCTGCTTCCTAATTAACCTTCCTGTTTATATAGCCTTCATCTCTTCCAGTGGGGGTGGAATATCCACAGTGTTGCAGAAATACAAAAGGAAACGGTGGAATAATASAAGTTTGAAACCTCCCCTTTGGTTTTAATCCCCAGTCTGGTTTGTAGAGGAGTTGAGTTTTAAAGCTTCAGTCATATAAAATAAACAGATCTTTGACTCGGTTGCTTCAGCGAGTTGGTGTGTSGGGATTGGTGTCCTGCAGGAGCTCTGGGGTGGACTCTGAACTTCCCTGTGGAGCTGGGAGTGCTCAGACACGTGGCTTGGTTCATGTTACAGAGTTTAACTTTTGGGTTAAAAATTGTATCCAGCAGTTTTTAGGGACAGAGGACAGAACTGCTGAGCCCTCTCCCGGTGCAGAGTGAGGCAGCCAGGCTTCAGACATGACCAGGACATCACTGGACACAGTGGGAAAAGGAAAAGGCTTTTGTGCTGTGCTGTGCTTGTCAATCCAAACCCTGCTTTAATGTTCTTAAGCAGATATTCTGTAAAGATAAATAAATAGATATTCTGTAGAGATATTCTGTTCTCTTTCTAGGGAGAGTTTTGCTTTATCATGAAATACAGAATATTTCCAGAGATGATTCAGACTTCATGTTATGCTTTAAATTTGGTTTGGTTTACAGGAAACTCATGCTTTGAATGTATTGGCTGTTGGTGCATCTGGTCTGAAAYTCGAATTTTCAGTTGAGCTCTGTCTTTTCTTAAACTGACACATGAGAGCTTCAGCAGCCAGCATCAGGGAGGGTGTGAGTCGGCCCTGTGCAGTGTCTGCGAAGCTCCCAGGCACAGCAGTAGTTCTGCTGGGATTTCASTCCTGCTGTAATCTCTGCAGGAGGGAGTTTGGACAGGGGGGATTCGGGATGGGATGGGTCGGGTCCCGCGGGCACAGGGAGGTGTCTGAGGCTGCAGTGCAGAGCAGCTCCCAAACAGGAAGCTCCTGCTGACCTGAATCACTTTAATCACAGGCAGGAGAGGGAAGTGCTCATCTCTGAACGTGCTCCTTTAGTGTGGCTGTCAATTCCCCATAGTTAACTTTGATTAAATGTGGATTTGTTTCCTACAGAAGGTCTCCCTCCGCTGTTAATGAAAGTAACTGCTCTGTGTTTATGTGCTCTTCACAGACCATTTCCTCGGGGATGGAGAGGAAGGAAACTCTTCTGAGTAGGAGAAAATCCAAGCTGTATTCAGAGTTTCCTTCCCAAAAGAAGGACCAGCTCTTGCTGTGCTAAGCAAAAATGTGTTATCTGCAGGTCAATTGGGAAAAGTTTGTTTAATGGTGACACTTTTCTGCAGATAAACTGTCCCATGACAATGGGGAGCAAAGTACCTGAAGTGGTCAGCTGTGTGAATTTTGCAAGCAAAAGTTTAGAAACAGCAATTAATGCTGAAATCTCTGAAAGGATATTTGAAGCCTTTCAAGCACTTCAAGCTGAGTCATTTCAAGAGCACCAAGTTTTGGCACATCTCTTTATCTTTGTGTTGCTTCAGTATGGGGAAAATGTTCARTTTTGGCTGGGGTGTCTATAAATGATTCTCATTATCTCTTACGTTGGTTTTTTTTGTGGGTTTTTCATGTCATTATTCTCACAACTGTTGGTAACTCATGAGTGATACTCTGATCTTTTTTCCCTCCTTCAGACTTCACTGGCCAGTGAGAACATATCTGAACCATGGGAAATATTTTTGCTAACCTCTTCAAAGGCCTTTTTGGCAAAAAAGAAATGCGTATTCTAATGGTTGGCCTGGATGCTGCAGGAAAGACAACTATTTTATACAAACTTAAACTTGGTGAAATAGTAACTACTATTCCTACTATAGGTAAGAGTTTTGTGTTTCTCTGACTGATGGCTTGGAGATTTGGGTCTCAGCTGATTTAAGTGATTTGTCTGCCAGGACAAACTTGTTAAAGCTGYGGTGTGAAGGTGGCACAGCCAAATATTCTGCCATGGGGGGAGRTTGTGACTCTTTTCTCGCTCCCCTCCCTCTATCAGTCACTTGTGGAATGAGCCTTTGTGGGCCACAGAAAGGCAATTTGTGTCCCAGCTGTTGTGGCATC
>JACDOX010000264.1:372253-400949 GCA_014549065.1 Cardinalis cardinalis | reverse complement strand
TTTTTGATTGTTAGGGTTTTTTTAAGGCAACACAGTTTGTTTTTTGTAGCTGCTCAGGTAGCAATTGGATTTATTCATTGGGGTGATTTTGGGAGCAGCACAGACTGTTTTTGCTTTGAGAGCTTCAGCACAGGATTCTGCTGTTTTAAAGTAATTCCAGTTTTAAGTGAACTTTTTAAATGATCACAGTCTGAGAGTGTGACCTGCTAATTACAACAGCTATGCTTAAGTGAGATTTGTGCCACCATCTCTTGTTCAGGTTTCAATGTGGAAACAGTAGAATACAAGAACATCAGCTTCACAGTGTGGGACGTGGGTGGTCAGGACAAGATCAGACCCCTGTGGCGCCACTACTTCCAGAACACACAAGGTGAGCCCCCACTCCTCATTCCCAGCTCTCCAGGGTCTAAAAGAGCTTTTTGGCTGTCTTCACTAAGTTAATTTTGCAAGTTTCTTGGAGGGGAGTGGAAATATTTGTTGTTATAAAAGGTGTGTTTGTGTGCTGCTCACTGCAGGTTCAAAGAGGGATGGGAAGAATTCCACAAACCAGTCTTCCTTGTCCTTCTGACTCAGRGCGAGTTCAGGAGTTTGTTTTTTCTTCTGTCAGCATCACAGCTCTGCCCTCATTTCAGAGCAGAGTCTTTACTTAAAGCTCTGCAGCCCCATGAGCTGGGAGTTTGTCACTTCTGTCACTGCTGGGCCTTTTTCATCTGTGTGCCTTTGGCTCCTGTCACAGCATTTCAGGGGCTGCTGCTCTTGGAAAATGCCAAGTGGTTTTGTAAAGAAGGAGTACCCAAGCTGCAAAAACAAATGCAAACCAACACCAGTKTTCACCAACTTTCAGCATGAACAGACTTTCTCACAGACATGAGACTTCAAGTTTATGTTTATTTTTGTTTGCTTGTTTCTAGGTCTGATTTTTGTGGTTGACAGCAATGACAGAGAACGTGTGAACGAGGCCAGAGAAGAGCTTATGAGAATGTTGGCAGAAGATGAGCTCAGAGATGCTGTTTTATTAGTGTTTGCTAACAAACAGGTATGCCCAAGAAACGTGTCTGTCTGTCTGAACCCTTGAAAACTTCCAACATCCTTGTGAGTGCCAGATCTTGACCTTGATTTTCATATTTTCAGTGTAACTCAGAGTAAATGGCCATTTGGCTGTGTTGAAGGGAGAAAAAAAATTGATTAAATTCTCATCTGAAAGGAGCATCCTTCTAAACAATCTTGGCTAAGAGATTTTGAATTTTAGTGAAAACCAGTTTGATTTTTAAGGTTGACACAGCTCAATTACAGCACCTGCCCAGACTTCCCCCTGAGAGGAATGCTGGARTGCCAGAACCTCCCTGAATTCCTCACTTAGGCTGTTTGAGGGCCCTSCTGGTGTTGGTGGAAGCACTGGAGTTTTAATGTGTTTGTGCTGATCTGTGAGCTGTGCTCTGCCAGGCCTCAGAGTGCTGCCTTTTATTGCTTGTGGAGACCAGGAGATGTAAAGAGGGAATAACATCCTGCCCCAGTGATTGCACAGCCTCAGCTGGGAATGGTGAAGGTGCCACAGTCATTTCCAGGAGCAGGAGAGGTGGGCTCTAAAGAAGCTGTGCTCAGCAGAGTGGTACTAGGTGAGAAAAGCTGATCTTAAGTCATACCTGCAGTCACAGAAGGGATACTCCTGAGTGGAAACAGGAGGTGATTTTACAGACTGGGACTTGTAATGTACTTGCAGCACCACACAGATAATATATTAGAATTTGAGGTGGGTTTTACAAAGTTTTAGTTCCTTACAAGACCTGGGATGAGCAGTCAGGTGTCAGCAGTCATTTTCCTTCCAAGTGTTTTTGAGAATCCTAAAGTCCTTCTAACACAATTTTCATTATGCTTTAGCAGTTTTGAAATGTGGACTTGAAATTGTGAGCAGTGTCAGCACTGGGGGKGTGGCTGGATAATATTAAAATATTCCATAATGTTCATTTAGATTGGGTTGTTAAACCTTAGAGGCTTTTTGTCAGTGTTGAGGAAATAGCTTAAGCATCACAGTAATCCACTGGGGTTTTCTGAAAGAGAAGTTCTGAGAGCTCTTAGTTTTAAAGCTGGTGATGGAGGAGTGGGGAATGACTGTTGTTGCTTCCCTCATATTCAGATATTCCATAATGTTGATTTAGATGGGATTGCTAAATCTTTGAGGCTTTTGGTGTTGGGGAAATAGCTTAAGTATCACAGTAATCCACTGGGGTTTTCTGAAAGAGAAGTTCTGAGAGCTCTTTAAAGCTGGTGATGGAGGAGTGGGGAATTGTGAGTGTGTTCACAGGGGTCCAAGGATGAGGGAAGAGATGAGGATCTGACTCCATGTTTCAGAAGGCTGATTTATTATTTTATCATATATATTACATTAAAACTATACTAAAAGAATAAAAGAAAGGATTTAATCAGAAGGCTAGCTAAGAATAGAAAAAGAGAATGATAACAAAGGCTTGTGGCTCGGACAGAGAGTCCAAGCCAGCTGGGCTGTGATTGGCCATTAATTAGAAACAACCACACGAGACCAATCCCAGATGCACCTGTTGCATTCCACAGCAGCAGATAATCAATGTTTACATTTTGTTCCTGAGGCCTCTCAGCTTCTCAGGAGGAAACACTCSTAAGGAAAGGATTTTTCATAAAAGATGTGTGTGACAAGGAATGACTGTTGTTGCTTCCCCCAGGACCTGCCGAACGCCATGAATGCAGCAGAAATCACAGACAAACTCGGACTGCATTCTCTTCGTCACAGGAACTGGTACATCCAGGCCACCTGTGCCACTAGTGGAGACGGTCTCTATGAAGGACTGGACTGGTTGTCCAATCAGCTCAGAAACCAGAAATGAAACCATAAACCTTCCTCTTCCCTCTTTTTCCACCCTCCCTCTTATCTCCTCCTACTCGCCCTTCGCTTTACTCTAATGTGGCAAACTGTGCTACTTTGTGGTATTGAGTGCCGGAAGCTGTTTTCATTTCTTTTTTGTCACAGTATATATTGCATCATGCTGTAAATGTGGCAAATACAAGCCTGAAAACAGTTAGGTTTCTTATTTAATGTAAATAGTTTTTGTTTCCAATGAGGCAGTTTCTGGTACTCCTATGCAATATTACTCAGCTTTTTTATTGTAAAGAATCGAGTCACTGTTTAGTACCTGGAAGGGAATTCAGTGGGTTAATAAYGTAAGGGTTGCCAGTGGTCCTTGTGCAGTAGAGCTGGATTCCATCTTGGTTGGGTTGTGAGATCTGTGAGATCCATTTTGGTGGTTGGTTTTTAACCTGAATTCTGTATTTTTTTAAATAGACAAGGAAAAGTAAAAACACTTAAAACACAAACGTTTGACATCGCTTCTGCTGCTCCAGCTCTAACGTGGTGACTCTTGATTCTTTTGGAAGGGTGAAGCAATGACTGACACCCAATTAGCTTCATCTGCTTAATGAACAGATCATAAGTAKTAGATCTCTGGCTCTTTCTGTAGCTCGTAGTCTGTGCTCATCTTCGTTCACAACCGTTCAAAGATTTGCTGGGCCTGGTTTAGATGAGCTTTGCAGACTCATGCTAAACATCTGACTTTTGGTTCAGGTGAGATTTCTCGTTTCCATTGAACTTGAATCATTTCCAGAAGTCGACATTTTTAGCCTGTCATATTTGTCAAAAAGTGTTTTGTACTTTTCTTGTGCTTAAACCACTCCAGAAGGCAAAACCTTTCCACAGGAAGCACAGCCTGTCCTAGTCCTAAGCTCTATAGGCAGAAAGTACTGTACTTAACGTAAGAATTGCCATGAAAAACACCAAACATCTATGTATAGTGTCTAGGGAAAAAAMCAACAAAAAGCATGAGAGTTTGGAGAGTCATTCCACTCTACAAGTATTCAATCCCATTTTGGAACAATCCCRTATCTGTATATGTGTGAAAACCCTTGGCATCCCTCATACTGCAAGGTTCAGATTTGCCATCAGAAAAATAAAAAAAAGACCTCTTTACTTTTCTTTTGTATTTTGATAAACACTGAAGAAGCTGGAGCTGTTAAACTTTAACTCGAGGAACTATCAGAACTGGTTTATTTAGTGTTGTGGAAACCTTTATTGCTTTCAATACACAACTAGTAATCAACTGTTTTGTATACTTGTTTTCAGTTTTCATTTCGACAAACAAGCACTGTAATTAAAGCTATTAGAATAAAATCTCTTAACTATTTCATGTTTTTTATGCCTTGCTGTTCATTCGATCATCTTGGCAGAATCATAATTAAATACTTGTTGAATAAAAAGTTTCATGAAACTTGCACTGGTATCATGTTGGTTTGTATCATCTTTGTGCAGGGGATCCAACTCCAGGCAGCTTTTTTGCCACATCATGATTTGCATGAAAATTTGAGGATATCTCCAGTATTTTCCAAGAAATGAATCATTCCTGGTTGGAACCCTGCAGGTGAAATGGTGGGTGGGGTTTGTTGGGTTCTGCTGGAGTCACTTTGTTGCCTCTGGGGCAGCACAGCTTGAGCTCCTTGAGTAGCCCCATCAGTTCCCCCAACAGGTTGTTCCTCCTGCTGGTCCCAKTTAATTACAGATCTGTGAATTAGCAGTTTTGTGGGGGGAAAATAGGAATTCCACCTTCCTAAGTGCTTTGTTTTGCATTTTCCCTCTCTGCAGTTCCTCTGGATCTGGGACAGAGCTCCTCCTCCTCCGGGTGATCCTGCTGCCTTCCCTGTCAGCTGCAGCTTCTCCTCGCTCCGCAGTGCTCAGCTCAGGCCGCCTGCCAGCTCCTGGCTGCTTTCCTGGCTGCAGCAGCTGCAGGTCCCCCATTGCCCTGGGAAGCTGTAGGATCAAAGGGCTGTCCTGCAGCTTAGAGAGCAAATTCCCTGTGGGAAAACCTGGGACTCTGGGTGGGTAACAGGGACAGGGTAAGTAGCACTGGGCAAACTGGGATCGCAAACCTCCTGCAAGTCAGGAATCCACCTTGGAATTTCAAGCTGTGAATCAGGATATTTGCATCCCTATAGAGCAGGACAGCTCTTTATTCCTGTTCTGGGAGGGAACTGAACTTGAAGGGCCAGCTGGGTTAGGATGCTGCTGCTCTGCATACAGGATTTGCTGTRGAAAACAGGGAATGTGGGGATGTTATCAGAGCTGTGCTGTGCCCTCTGCTCTGGGCAGCTCTGGCTTTGCATTCCTGTGTTTCTCAAACTGATCKTGGTTTGAGCGTGAAACAGGAACAGGGCAGGGCAGGAGAAAGCCCAGGAGAGCTGAACTGAGCTGGGCCAGCAGTGCCTGGTCCCTCTGGGCACACCCACACCCTGTCCCTGTGCTGAGGGGCTGTGGGTGCCCATCACCCTGCCCAGCCCTGCCACCATCCAGCCCAAAGCCTGGCACTGAAGGTGGCACGTGGGAGCCCATGGCAGAGCAGGACCCTGGGCTTTGTGGGATTTCTCTCTGCTTGCTGTGCTGTTCCACAGTGGGATGTTCCTGCAGGCTCCAGCCACGTTCAGATCCCAAAATCCCATGGAGGTGACCCCGAGCTCAGCCTGGTGAGCACCAGCAGGGCCAGAGCTCCTGCCCAGGGAGTGCCCAGCTGTGCCCTGGCATGGATCAGGAGCAGCCCTGGTGCCAAGGGGCTGCCACCCCCAAAAATCGCGCTGGGGTGGGATCACTGAAGGCTGTGACGGCTCTGCAGCATCTCCCAGTGCTGGGACAGAAGGGCTTTGTGAGCTCCTGAGCACGGTGCCACTGGGCTTTTGTCCACCAAGACACACAAACCCTCCCTGTCTCCAAYTGCATCATTAATTACACAAATGAGGCCCTTGTGCTTGGCAGCGATGCTCCGGAGCTGCTCAGGACACCCCCCTTTCCATYTGGATCAATATTTCTATTTATTGGTGTGAAATTCCCCTCTTTCTGTGTGCCAAGAACATCAGTAATCACGTGCTGAGGGWTTCAGTCCTGGGTGGGAATGGAGTTTGCTGCTCCCTGGGGTGGGGGAATGTGGCCAGGGTGAAACCCTATGGAGACACCTGGTCCCATCCACATTCTCCCCACAAGCTGAGGAATTATTTAGGTGTCCAGGGCCAGGTTGGACAGGGCTTGGAGCAGCCTGGCCCAGGAGAAGGTGTCCCTAGACYGGAGCTAGATGAGCTTTAAACTCCCATCCATGCAGCAGATGAACTTAGGGAATCTTTAAAAAAAAGAAACTCTTCAGCCACTGCACTCRAGGGTAGAGAAAGAAGACAAAACCTCAAAATAATAACAATAATAATAATAATCTCTTTCAAAGTCTCTATCCATAAACACGAGGTATCCACAGCATTTTCAGCACCACAGCCAGAAGCACCCCARCAGCAGCCCTCACCCACAGCATCCTCCGTGCTCAATCCTGCCTGGATGGATTTTAGGAGTGGGGAGAAGGGGGCCCTGCTGCCCCCACAGCCGCTGGTGCTGCCCCCGGGCGGGCAGGGAAGGGGCTGCTGGCACCACAGCCTTAATGCCCTTTGCCACACTGCCCCGGCACCCGCGGGGCTGCAGCCTTTTTAACTTCATCACTTCAAAAATAGAAATCTCTGCAAGATGTCCCTGAAACAGCCCCAGGCTCGCTCTCAGTCCTCCGAGTCGGTGTCGTGGCGCTGCCGGACGCCGCGGGCCGGGGGGGAGCGGGACCTGCTCCTCTTCCTGCCCTTCCTCCGCGGGGACGGGTGGCGCCCGCGGCCGTCCCTGCTCCGGCTGCGCCGCCGGCCGGGGCTCGGGCTGCCGCTGCTCGCCGAGGAGCCCGTGCCGGATTCGGTGCCGCGCCGCCGCCGGCCGTGCCGCGCCCCCTCCGAGCGCTGCGGCGTTTTCCTGCGGTGGTGCCTGCGGGGACAGGGGRGAAGTGACAGCAACAACAGAGGGGACGACAGCAAGGTGATTCTGGGGGTGAAAAGGGGATTCTGGAAAGCCAGGAGAGGCCAGCGGGGCATCCTGGTCAGCCATGACCACGCGGCTCTCCTGAATCCCTCCTCCCGTTTTGCACTGCTGATGCCCCAGCCCAACCCAGCTACCTCTTATCCCGATCCGGGGAAGAATCCGAGGATGATGGGGCAGCATCCTTCTTGGAATGCTTCTCCTTGTCCTTCTTCTTCTCCTTCTTGTGTTTCTTCTTTTTCTTGTTCTTTTTCTCCTTCTTCTTCTCCTTTTTGGATTTTTTGCTGCTCTCAGGTCTGCAGGATGGATCAAGCAATGAGAATCCCTGCTCTGTGCATCCCTCTGGCTCCAAAACCTCATCCCCATCCCTTTTTCCAGGCACATCCCACCACATCCCTCCTTTGCCAAAGAGAAGCCCACAGAGGCTTTTGGGGATGATTCAGAGAGATGCAAAACAAGCCCAGTGCCAAACAGAGCCACGGAAACATTTTGTAAAATATCTCCCATAAAAGCCAGGGAATTTCTGGTGGTTTCCCACCAAAGTGGGGAAAATCCTCACCGTTTCTCCTCCACCTTCTCCTCCTTTTCCTGCTTCTTCTTGGAGACAGATGTCTCTGGGCTGCTGGAGACTTTCTGGTGCTAGGGTTGGAGAGGGGGAAAAACAGAGTGAACCCATGAGCCCATAGCCTGTAATTACAAGACAAAGGGGTTTTCTCCCTTTAAAAATTAAAGTTAGAAAAAAATGTAAATTACATTTGGGGAAAAATTAAAATACCCTAAACAGCTGCTTCCAAACGAAAGCCCCACAAATGACCTCTGTGCCAACAGGACACAGGAAACTCCYGCAGGTCTCTGTGCTACAATAGCCAGATGGTTTTTTAAATAATATTCCAAGTGAGGGGCACTGCTTTTTGCCTTTTTCCATCTATTTTTGAACCTTCCAAGGACAGTGTGACCAGCACCGTACCGTGAAGACCGAGAGCCCCATCTTGGCTGCCTCTCTGTCCTCCTTGGAGAGCATCACCCTGCCAGCACTGCCACTGCAGAGAGACCACAGAAAAAAAGCCTAAAAACACTAAAATCAAACAAATTGATGTGAAATTGRTGTGAGACCCTTCCCTCTCTGCTCACCTGGAGCTGCCCAATCCCACCACCCGATCCACGTCCTTCTCGTCCCGCTCGCCGCCGTCCCTCTTGCACACCTCAGCCAGGTCCTGTGGGGAGRGGGGACAGTGTCCTGTGTGTGTCCCCAAAATCAGAGCCAGGGGACACTGGGGGAACGTGTGGTGCCCCTGTTACCTCTCTGCTGAGGCCCGTGGGCTGCCTCTTCAAGCTCTTGTAGCCCCTATAAAAACAAGAATAGGTGATACGTGGGTGGGGACACGCACCTGCTGGGTTTTGGGGKTTTTGTGGGGTGGGGACTCACAGTGCTGCCATCATGGCCTCCTGCTCAGCCAGACGGACTGCAGCCAGCTCTTCCTCCCGGGATAACGGGGGGCCCGTGTCCTTCTTGCCCTTGGCATACCAGGTCAGGTCCTTGCCCTTCTGCCACCGCCCCACCGGCGCCATCAGGGAGTTCCCTGTGGGGAACAATGACCCCTCTCAACATCACGGCACCCCAAAACCACACAGGGGACAGGGAGGGTGGGATTGGAGCAGGATCAGCCCTTACCCAGGTAATTCTCACGCTGTTTGTCTGTCTTCACATCCTCCCAGCTGAACTGGTCCTGGCCCCCCCGGACCCCGCCCCGGGAGGAGCCGAACATGGTGGGGCCGCACCCCGCAGCAGATTTGGGGGGCTCTGGAGACCTGCAAGGAGATCAGCCCCGGGTTTACCCTCTCCAGATCCTCCTGCAACTCTGGGGGGGCTCCTGAAGGTGCAGGGAAGCAAATTTGGCTCCCCAGGGGTGAGTGGAGTAACCAAAGGCWTTTGTGGGGGTGTTAGAGGGGGATTTGTAACCCAGAGGTGGGAGAGGTGCACGGCTTGGGGAGGGTTCCAGGCTGGGGGGAGGCTGCTGGGTGAGGAGGGGTGCTCAGGGCAGCCCCGAGGGGGAGTTCAGAGCCCTAAGCAGGGTTTGGGGCCAGCAGTGGGGCAGTCACAGCTTGGGGGATCCAGGCTCTGGGAAGGGGTTGCAGAGCGAGGAGGATTCACAGCCTGTGTGGGGACAGCTCAGGACGAGAAGTGGGAAGGCTCTGGGTGTGCGAAGAGGTCGCAGGGTTGATGGAGGGGTTTAATGCCCGCATGGGGGTTCTGGGTTTCAAGGGGGAGGGTTCATGGAGGGTCTAGGAGGCGTTCACAGCCTGGATGGGATGAGCTGGAAGAGGGGATCATGGCCTGGGGACGGGCTGGGCGGGGAGGTTGTACAGCCCGAGAAGAAGCTGCACGGCCCGGGATCGGACATTACCTGAGAGAGAGTTTCAGGGTCTGGGAAAGGGTTCAGGGCCGGGGAAGCTGCAGGACCTGGACGCCGCAGAGCCTGAGGCGGGAGTCTGCCCGTGCCCGAGGCGTGTGAAAGCAGCTCGGGGCGGTTCCCCACAGCCCGGGCCCCTCCGGGTTGGGGAGTGCGAGGACCGGGCGGGCCGGACCCCCGGGGATCACACCCGGAGCCCCCAAATCCCAAAATCCCTAAAATCCCAAATCCCGAACCCGCCCCCGCTCCCCTCACGCACCTCCGGCCGCCGAGCGCGCGCCCGCCCCGCCGCTACCACCGCGGGCACGGCCGGAGGGGGGGCGGACGGGCGGTACCATCGCGCCGCCCAGCGCGGGGGGAACCCCGCAGAGCCGCCAACGCACACGGCTGGACTTGTACAGTTTTATTTATACATTTATTTATACRTTTAAACAATTCTGCTTTCAGCGCTTCACTTCTTCCAGAACTTCTTGTAGGTGTCCAGGTCGATGCCCTCGAAGGTTTCCTCCTCCTTGGCCTTAGGCTTGCTGGGGAATTTGCGGCGCAGACGAGCCTTGCGCTCGGCTTCGGGCAGCGTGTTGCTGTCCAGGGGCATCTGGGGACACGGGATGAGACCGCGGGGACACAGTGTGACACCCCTGGGACATGGTGTGAGATCCCTGGGACATGGTGTGAAATCCCAGGGACACAGTGTGAGCTCCCAGGGACATGGGGAGAGCTCCCAGGACACGATGTGGAGCCCTRGGACAAGGCATGAGCTCCCAGGACATGGTGTGACACCCCCAGCACACAGGGTACCATCCCAGGGTCACGCTGTGACCTCCCAGTCCCCGGGACAGGGTGTGAACCCCCTGACCCACACCCTGAGCCCCCCGGGACACCCACAAGCCCTTGTGACCCCCCTGCTCCCAGCATGGCGCTGTCCCCGTACCATGAGGATCCTCTTGGGCTCTSCGTAGCGCAGGCGGACGGTGGAGCCGTCGGTGCTGACGAGCAGCAGCGGGTACAGGCGGCCRTAGCGCTGCCGCTGCAGGTGCCCGATGGCCGCGCGGTTGGAATTGCTGCGGGAGCTGGCAGCGAGCGGCGGCCGGCACCGGGCCAGGAGGCGCAGGGCGCTGCGGGGAAAGGGGGAGAGTCGGTGTCACCGTGAGGGTGACAGGAGCTCAGCCAGGTGTCACCGTGAGGGTGACAGGAGCTCAGCCAGGTAGTCACCGTGAGGGTGACGGGAGCTCTGCCAGGTGTGAGGGTGACAGGAGCTCACACCGGGTGTCACCGTGAGGGTGACAGGAGCTGAGCCAGGTGTCACTGTGAGGGTGACAGGAGCTCAGCCAGGTGTCACCGTGAGGGTGACGGGAGCTCTGCCAGGTGTGGGGGTGACAGGAGCTCACACTGGGTGTCACCATGAAGGTGATTGGAGCTCCGGCTGGTGTCACCGTGAGGGTGACAGGAGCTCACACCAGGTGTCACTGTGAGGGTGATGGGAGCTCTCGCCGGTGTCACCATGAAGGTGACAGGAGCTCTGCCAGGTGTGAGGGTGACAGGAGCTCACACCGGGTGTCACTGTGAGGGTGATGGGAGCTCACACTGGGTGTCACCATGAAGGTGATTGGAGCTCCGGCTGGTGTCACTGTGAGGGTGACGGGAGCTCTGCCAGGTGTGAGGGTGACAGGAACTCACACCGGCTGTCACCGTGAGGGTGATGGGAGCTCACACCGGGCGTCACCATGAGGGTGACGGGAGCTCCGGCCAGTGTCACCGTGAGGGTGACAGGAGCTCACACCGGGCGTCACCATGAGGGTGACAGGAGCTCCGGCCAGTGTCACCGTGAGGGTGACGGGAGCTCCCGCCGCTGCCCCACAGGCACCCCGCGCTCACCTCAGCGCACGGCTCGCCGCCATCGCAGCCCGGCTATGAAGGACGGACCCGGCACACGGAGCAGGGGACACAGCCTGGGGACAGCCTGGTGACAAGGAAAGGTGCTGAGGTGGCTGTGCGGTGACACCGCCGTGTCGCCATCGCTGTGAAGCTCCCACATCCACCCCCTCAGCACGGGGCAGCCCTATGACAGCTCCGGCCATGGTAGGGCTCCCCCCGCCTCGGTTCAGTCCCACATCTCCCCCGCCCTCGCAATGGTTCAGCCCCACTATGGTTCCCCCCAGTTGCTGCAATGGCTCGGCCCAACCATGTCTCCCCCTGCCCRGCCATGGGTCAGCTCCATGATAGCTTCCCCCTCTCCCCCGTCATGGTTCAGCCCATCACAGTTTAATCCCATCATGCCTCCCCCCCCATACGCACCTTGGTTCAGCCCTCCTGCCTCTCTCCAATCATGGTTCAGCCCCATTATGGCTCCCCCCATTCCCGCCATGGTTCAGCCTAAACACGTCTCCGCCTGCCCAGCCATGGTAGCTCCCCCCTCTCCCCGTCATGGTTCAATCCCCCACTATGGCTCCCGCCAGCCCATCGCGGCTCGGCCCAACACCGCCCCCCCTCCGCCCCGCCGTGGTTCAGCCCACATTGCCCCCTCCGTTCTCCCCCAATTTCCCCCCCCGCCATTACCACCACCATGGTTCAGCCCCTCGCTCACCCCCCCTCCCGGCCCTCCGCGTGGTCCGCCCCGCCGCTCCGCACTCACGTGACGGCGCTCTCCCCCCCCCGCCCCCGGGCCCCGCCCCCTCGGTGACGTCAGGCGCGCGGCGGTGGCGGCGGGCGCGCGCGGGGGCTGCCGGGAGCGCCCCCCCCATCCCCTCATGATCCTCGGGCGGATGCGCGGGGCGGGGATCGCCCGGGCGGGTGAGCGGGGATGGGGCCGGGGCTCGCATCCTCCCGGGGAACGCGGGCCGAGGGGCACGGCCGGACACGGGGTGCCGAGACCCTCCCAGGGGCCGTGCACAGAGGGGGTCCAACCGGCCCGAGGAGCTCCGTCACTCACAGGGCTCCTGGGCTGAGTGGCCTCAGGGCGTTCAGCCTCTCACGGGGGCTTGGAATGAGGAGTCCTGGCCGGCTCTGGGGTTCTCAGCCCCTCACAAGGGCCCTTGGCTGAGGGGGCCCAACCTGCGCTGGCGTGCCGAGCTCCTCACGGGGTTCCTCTGCTGAGGGGTCCCGGGGTGCTCAGCCCCTCTTGGGGGCTCTGAACTGAGGGGTCCTGGCTGGCCTTGGGGACCCTGCATTGAGGGGTCCTGGCTGGCCCTGGGGACCCTGCATTGAGGGGTCCTGGCTGGCCTGGGGGGGCTCTGCATTGAGGGGTCCTGGCTGGCCCTGGGGACCCTGCATTGAGGGGTCCTGGCTGGCCTTGGGGTGCTCAGCCCCTCACAAAAGCCTTGGGCTGAGGGGTCCAGCAGGCCCCCGGATGCTCGGCTGCTCACAGGGCCCTGGTTTTCCCAGCTGGGTTTTATCCTCCTGGTGGGTTCATCTGCTCTGATTTACAGGAGGACATGGGAATAAYGGGCTTGGAGCTCCCTGATTTCTGCAGTGACCTCGAGCAAGTGCTTTGTGTTCTGTCTGCAGCATCACCACTCCCTGCAAGCCAGGGGGCAGCCAGTGCAGAGGCTAATTAGTGCTTTGTAGGTAATTATTTCCAGGAAGAAGGTGGCTGAGCTGCAGCTCTGCCCTGCTGTGGGATGCTCTGCCCCTCACAGAATCACAGGGTGGGTGAGGTTGGAGGGTTGGCACCTCCCTGCAGATAATTCCCTGTCTGTCACAGCAGGAGCTCTCTCCCTTCTTGGAACCTGTCCCAGATTTTACAAAGGTGGGGGTGGCACCTTTAGAACAAACCTGCTAAAAATAGGGGGTGGGATTATAATCCTAATCCAGGAGACCTTTCTCAAGGCTCCAGGGAAACCGTGCTTTAATCTTCTTTTCTTCTTCATAAGGTGGCTTTGCCTTCYCTGTAAAGCCTCTCTGCTAATCAGTTTTAATTTGTTTAACTCTTGTGATGTCTGTCCTTTGCTTCCCTGGTGAGGTAAAATCCAGGGTGAATTTAGCAGCACAAGCAGACCAGGAACCATTCCTTGCCTTGGGGACAACCTCCTGTGACCACCTCTGCAGCCCAGGGGGGGTTTTGTGGCTGTTTGTCCTCAAGCCCAGGARTGGGAGATTATTAATATTGTTAATTAGTTGTTCTCATGCTGATCAACTCTGCAGTGGTTTTGATGGATTAGGCTGGATCCCARCTCATTTTTTAGGAAACCCTCTGGGCTGGATATTTGCAGATTGGCTGCTCTGAAAATGCCACAGTCTGACAAAAAGGGGGATAAAAAATTGAGCTTGTCCCTGAAATAAATACATTTTGTGACATTGCTGCTACGGCCAGCTTGGAAATGTGATGCACCAGTGCATTCCTGGAACCAACAGGAGGGAGAAAAAGGCCCCATATCCACCAGATCTGGGGCTTTGGGGGTTTTTGGTTGCTTTAGCTGTGGGTTGTGAGGGCTCTGGTGTTTGGGGAGCAGGGAGTGAGGGCAGGGACATCGTGGGAGTGCCCTGGGAGCTGTGGATGCTCCATCCCAGGCCAGGCTGGACAGGGCTTGGAGMAGTGGGACAGTGGAGGTGTCCCTGCCATGGCAGGGGTGGCACTGGCTGAGCTTTAAGGCCCCTTCCAACCAAACCATTGTGGAATTCTGTGAAATTCCCAGTTTGCCACCTTTCCTGCCATGAGGGCCCAGCCCATGATGGGATTCCATGGGGCTGGAAATGCCTTTTGTTCCCTCTCAGCTTTCTCTGCAGCGAGAGAAGGGATTCACAAGGGAGGCAGGAGGAAACACCTGCAAGYCTTTAGGTTTATTTTTAGCTCTTTTGAAAGAAGTGAGACGTGCTYACACCCCAGGTGTCTTTTCTCTTAGTTTGGAGTATTTTGGGGAAGGAAAAGGGAGTGAAGTGGAGGAGGGGGTCCCACTGTGGGCGTGGTTGGATCTGTGAGCAGGAGAAGGAGCTGAGGTGAAGCTGTGTGGATCTGCTCCAAAGGAAGAGCAGTGTTCCTGCAGAAGGAAAGTGCCTGAGTGGATGGAGCTYGGAGCAGCCTGGCCTGGTGGGAATTGTCCTTGCCCRTGGCAGGGCTGTGGAATTAGATGGTCTGGAAGGTCCCTTCCAACACAAACCATTCCAGGATTCTACACAGACCAAGCCCCTGTGCCTGCAGGGCCAGGAGCAGCTTTGCTGTTTTCCATAATCCCAGCCCAGCAGGGGCTGCCACCCCTCAGCCTTTTGGGGGTGCTGGCTGCAGCTTTGGCAGCCAGGAGAGCAGAGAGTGGAGGAGGAACCAGGGGGAGATTAAAGCTCAGCAGGGTTGTTCTCATTGGCCACCTTCAAATTGCAGCTGGTTAATTAAGGCTTTAGGAGCTCACAAATAGCCCAGCTCTGGCCCCAGGAGCCTGTGCTGCTGCCTCTGCTTTCCTTGGCTGCAAGGGAGCACAAGGAAAAGGTAAGGATGTGCTGGAGCCTGCTCCCAGCCCCCTTCCCACTTTGCCTGGGGTTCAGTGGAATGGTTGGAAGTGATTTGGGCAGCTTTGCATTTCTGCTGGTGTTTGCTAAGGGCAGGTGAAGTTCTGAGGGAGATGAGGGGAYCTGGGACTGGGATTTGTGCACCCAGCACAGTGGTTGTTGGCACAGCTGGGTCCTGGCAGGGAACCTGGAACACCTGGAAATCCATGACACCCCAGTGTCACTTGTGGGGTTTTGGGGTGCTTGTGGAAGCTGGTGTGTGATGGAGCAGCACTGTTTGGGGGCAGATGTGTTCTGAAGGCTGAAGGGGATGAATTTGTGTCCATGAATTTCCAAGGAATGCTGAGGGCTCACCTGATGGATGATGTGGGACAGAGAGAAGAAAATGCTTTGGGTACCCGCTCTGCTCCCTTGCTGCTGTAGCATTTGCCTGGTGCTTTCTTTGGGTATTGGACATTTAGGCAAAACCTCTGGTTTTTTGGAAATTACAGAAGTTTAAGGACCAAGGGAGTGATAGGAAAACTCCCAAAGGACTTCCTAGAGTTTGTTCAGCCTTCTGGTTTTGGGGTGATGGACCCTAACCCGGCACTGTGGTGATGAGATTGATCCTCCCAAGGTTTCATCTCTTGAATCTCTGAGGCTGCAGCGCTCAGAGGGCACTAAGCAAAAAAAAAAAAAAAAAAAAGAAAAGAAGGAATAAAGGAATTTCCTCCTGGATGATCATCGCCCGTGGGTGTTCTCACCGCCCTGAGCCTTTGTGCGTTAAACCCCGCCTGGGCTGAGCTGCGGTCAGACGAGGATGCTCCGGGAGCAGAAGAAAAGTTGTGTAATTCTGTGTCGTGCCGCCCGAGGGAGGAGGGATTGAGGGCTGGAAACGCGGGGTCAGGGAGAGGGAGCCCGGCGGGATTAGCCCGCGGCCGCTCTGGTGAGACAGCATTTGGCTTAAGGCTGGTTGAAAAGTGATGTGTAAGGTCAGGGTGACATTGCTATGAGCTCATTTGAAATGGAAAGGCTTTATCTGCCTCTTGGCTGGTGCCTCCGCAGGCCACACCCAGCCCGGGAGGCTGAGGAAATGATTTTACTGCTTGCTGAAACTTAAATAGGAAGAACTTGTTTGATTTGTTCCACTCTCACYATCGCTGATTGGGAAGCTGCTGATGGATGAGGGTCCCCAGTGGTCCCCCACACCTTTACACAGCATTTCTTCTTTTTCCCATGTGGATAATTAACCTTTCTTCTCTCTAGAGACGCAGGAACATGAAAACCCCTTTCCTCCCCCTTTCCTCCCCCATGTTCCTTGTGGCCCCAGGCTGCATTTTTTCCACCTGTACCAGGAACTGATCTCTGGGATCTCTTTTTCTTGCCATGAAATACCTGCAGATGGAGCTGGTGCTTCAGGAAATGTAGGAATGAACACCCRAGGCAGTGATTTCACCTGAGCTCAGATGCTGTTGCAAGGGTTTGGTGATACAAAATTTTGTCTGCAAACTCTCCTTTCCCCCATGAGAGGGGAGGGACTGGGACTGTMCCTCTGTCCCATGATTCCAGATGCCACCAGGCACAAATAGGATTTTGTTCCTTCTAGAGAGTTTTCCTTAGGATTTTGGTCCCAGTGAGACCCAGCTGTGATGGAAAGCATCTGGCTTCAGTCCTCCCAGTTAAGTGGCAGCTAAATCCCAGTTGCCTTCTTCTTTGGGTTACATCCTATGAGTTTAACCTCAGTCTCTTGAGAAATGTTTCTGCACTCCCAGTGCTTTTCATCAGCTCTGAGCTTGTGATTTTGCATCATTTCAGCTTTTCTGGCATCAATTTATACCCAAGGGTCAAGGATTGGTGCTGTTTTGAGGGGCTGAGCACTCCTGGGAATCCACAGCTGCATTTCCATGGGTGTTTCTAACCAGACCCATTTTTGTGTCTGTGCCCAGTCATGCAGGGACCAAGGCCAGTGGTTCTGAGTGGCCCATCAGGTGCAGGGAAAAGCACTTTGTTAAAGAAACTGCTCAAGGATTATGAGAACATCTTCGGCTTCAGCGTCTCCCGTGAGTATCCAGGGCTGGGCCAGCTCAGAGCCTCCCTCTGTTTATACCCCAAATTATGGGTTCTGATGGTTTGGCTGTGTCCCAATCTGTCTGTGGGATCCTGGGGATGTTTAAATAATTCAGGGCACCTTTTGCTCCTGGTATTGAGTGATGAGTCTAAGCTCTGTCTGGAGTAGCACCTTTCCAGGTCTGGTGATTCCCCACATCTCTAAAGACAACTCAGAGAGGRAACAAGGTTCTTCTGAGTGATTCTTGACTGTGAAAGTAACAAAATTACCCCACATTTCTGCTTCAAAAGCCACATGATTTTTTCAATGGAGCTTTGTAAGGTGCTTTTAGGTCCRTTTCCAAAATGTGTTTTAATGTCCCAACACTTTGTGTACTGCAAGTGAAATCTGTGCTTTGAGATCTGGATGCATTCCACCATGAAGGAACAAAGTACTGGATGTTTAAAAATCTAATGCTATGGGAGGAGAAAAAAACTTAAAACTATCCATTTTGTGTGTGTGTGTGTCATCCTATGCTCCTGATTCAACTGCATCTCTCATCTCACTCCAAACTAAACCTTATTTCCTCCCAAACTGTGTCTTGGTAGAGACTTTTTCCTAGAGATCCATGTGCCACTTAGACCTTGGCATTTCTTTGATGCTGCAACACCCATGGGTGATGCAAAGAATTTACAAGTCTGGTTTTGATTGATTTTTTTTTTCTTTTTTTCCCTGCAGATACCACAAGGCAGCCAAGACCTGGAGAAGTGAATGGCAAAGGTGAGCCTGTTGCAGTCAGGTCTGTCTCATTGAACTCTCCAAATAATTCAGGTTTTCAGCTGGGTCTGTCTCATTGGACTCTCCAAATAATTCAGGTTTTCAAAGCTGGGCTCTCATTTTAGGTTCTGTGCTCTGAACTTGGGTGATTTGATTTTGCAAAGTTCCAGGTAGTTCTGAGGAGATATCTCCAATGGCCACTGCTTTGGGAAGTGCAGCTGCTTAATGGGATGGTTTTAGCTGTATTAATTGCTTGTGCCCAGCTGTTTTCTCATGTATTTGCATATTTAAGAAACAACCAAATGAGGTTTTGTTCTTCATTTCCAATGGCAGTTTTCCCTCTGAAGTGACAGGAAGGAATTTCAACAGAAGACAGAGAAATGTTCCTTTGTAATTAGTTTGGGTTTGATGTTCCATTTTATCTCCCTCTCTCTCACCCCATTCTGGTCTTTAATTAGAAATCCTTTAAATGAAAGGCCTCACCATTCCTGCTCTAATGTGTCCCACACCTCTAGGCAAGGGAGGAGAAGTTCCCACTGCACCAGGAATGGGAAAGGATATGAAAAATGGGGTAGAGCAGCATTTTTGACCACATAGAAAATTCCAGAATGTTTTGAGCAGATGTCTGGACAACTGGTGTGAAAGTATGAAGTGAATCATTGTCTAAAACAGATTTTTAGTGTCATCTCCCCCCAAAACCCATGGGTGTCATTTTGACCATGAACTTTACCTTCAAAATGTTAATTTCTCTCCATTTTTCCCATTTTCCCTTCTCCAGATTATCACTTTGTGACCAGGGAGGAAATGCAGAAGGAAATTGATGCTGGTGAATTTATCGAGCACGCGGAGTTCTCCGGGAACATGTACGGGACAAGGTAGGTCAGGTGTCCCTGCCTGTGCCCCAGGGGCTGCAATTACAGGGTCTTGAAGATCCTTCCCAATCCAAACTATTCTGGGATGCTAGAAAATAAATCCAGAATCTCTCCAAGCCCCTGAGGATGTTCCTGCTCAGATGTGGGATAAAATGGAGAGTCCCTCATGCTTAGAGAAGAGCTGAAGTTCTCACCAATCCTTTCTGCTTCCTAAATCATCAGTGAATTATAATAAATGATGAAAAAGCTTGAGGCAATTCCCCATATTGGGGAAGAGAAGTTGTCTTTACAGCATATAAAAGCCACCACTTGAAAAACTAAGTGGAGAATTAAATGCATCTTGTGACCCAGATGTGTGATGGTGTTCACAGGGGTCTGAGGAAGAGGGAAGAGACAAGGACCTGACTCCATGTTTCAGAAGGCTGATTTATTATTTTATGATATATATTACATTAAAACTATACTAAAAGAATAGAAGAAAGGATTTCATCAGAAGGCTAGCTAAGAAGAGAAAAAGAAGGAATGATAACAAAGGCTTGTGGCTGACTGTGATTGGCCATTAATTAGAAACAACCACATGAGACCAATCCCAGATGCACCTGTTGCATTCCACAGCAGCASATRAYCADTGKTTACATTTTGTTCCTGAGGCCTCTCAGCTTCTCAGGAGGAAAAATCCTAAGGAAATGTGTCAGTRACACAGATGGAGCATCCATGTCCATCCAGCATCCCTCAGCAGAGTCAGTGGATCTCTGCAGAAGGGAGTTCTCAGTRGTTTTGCTCTTTGGTGAAGATTGTTTCCATGTTTGTCACAGAATCCCAGGATGGTTTGGGTTGGAAGGGRCCTTTAAGATCATAGAGTTCCAACCTCCTGCCATCAGCAGGGAACTTCCCTCCAGGTGGTGAAACTGTGCCAAGGCAGGAGTTCATGGACATCCCACCCATCCTGTGGGAGAGTCACACRTGATCCATCCCCACAGCTCCCAGCRTGGCTTTGCCAGCCTCTCTAGCTGGAGACAGCAGCTCCCTGCTCCACCCAGAGCAGTGGCACTTGGAGAAACTCCTTATCAAGAGCAGAGCAGGCTCTGACCCCTCCTGCCACTTTGGGGAACCATGTGAGGTTTCCCCAGTGCTGGAGGGGACACCCCAGCCCCCCTGTGTCACTGTTATATTTTATTTTATGAAAAATCCTCTGCCAGGATTTTTCACCTGAGAAGCCTCAGAAACAAAATGCAAACAATAATTATCTGATTGCTTGGAATATGGTTTGGAGATTGCTCACCACCAGGTGCATCTTTGGTTCCATGTGAATTGTTTTTAATTAATGACCAATCCCAGTCCAGCTGTGTTGGGCTCGCCAAGTCAGTCACGGGCTTTTATTTTTCATTCTTTTCTAGCCTTCTGATGTCTCCTTTCTCTTTCTTTAGTGTAGTTTTAGTATATATTTTTTTAATATAATATATATATCATAAAATAATAAATCAGCCTTCTGAAACATGGAGTCAAGATTCTCATCTCTTCCCTCATCCTGTGGTCCCACAACACCACAACAATTAATAATCACACCCCTGTGTCACAGACATATTTTATGAAAAATCCTTTTGCCGAGATTTTTCTCCTGAGAAGCTGAGAGGCCTCAGAAACAAAATGTAAGCAATGGTTGTCTGCTGCTGTGGAATGCAACAGGTGCATCTGGGATTGGTCTCGTGTGGTTGTTTTTAATTAATGGCCAATCACAGTCCAGCTGTCTCGGACTCTCTGGTCAGTCACAGGATTCCATTTCTATCCCTTGCTAGCCTTCTGATAAAATCCTTTCTTCTATTCTTTTAGTAGAGTTTAATATCATATATATCATAAAATAACAAATCAGCCTTCTGAAACATGGAGTCAAGATTCTCATCTCCTCCCTCATCCTGGCACCCCTGCAAACACCCCCACAGCCCTGGGCCCTCTGACCCCTTCCCTGTGTGCTGTGTCCCCAGTAAAGGAGCAGTGCAGGCCGTGCAGGCCCAGAACCAGATCTGTGTGCTGGACATCGACATCCAGGGCGTGAAGAACATCAAGAAGACGGAGCTGGACCCCATCTACATCTCGGTGCAGCCGCCCTCCATTGAGATCCTGGTGAGCGCCCGCCTTGCTTTGCCGTTAGCACTTAGAGGTAATCAGCAGCCWCGGCCCCCCTTCCCTCTGCAGGGCCCTGCTCTAGGTGGGAGCACATTCCCAAGCATATCCCTGTGGGTGTGTGCCGCAGAGTGACAAGACTGTCCTTTGTCCCCTCAAAAAGGAAAGAAGCCCTGAAGTTTCTCTCCTCAATTAGGTGAAAAAGCCACCTCATAGGCTTAGGGGACTTCACCTCAAACTTAAGGATAGCTAATTGGAGAGGAGCCCAAAAGTCCTGCCTGGGCAAGTTACTAGAAAAAGAAGTGAACAAAGGAACTAATTGCTTTTGTGAGGTGTTTTACCAGGAGCAAGAACCTCTGGCACTTGGCTCGGTTCTTTTCTATTTGTTTTTTTGCCTTTTATTAAACCTTTTTGTTTCCAACACTGCAACAGGAGCCATCCTGCTGATTTTTATGCCTCCAAGGGCAGCTGAGCTGTCTTGGGTGTGTTATAAACCTCCAAGAGCTTATGAGACCTGGCTCAAGGAGGCTACCATAACATATCTCCACCCAGCCCAGCTCCCCAGCCTCTGGCTCTCAGGGATAATTCTTCCTGTGTTTTGTTTTTTGAGTCCTTCCTCAATGTTTTCCACACCTTATGAACTCCATTGCWGCATGGCCAGTCTTKAAATGCATTAATTGTGCTTCATGCWGTGCTGAGATTTACCTCCACAGTTAAAATTAAACCCAGGGAGGCTGGTCCTGTGCAGCACCTTAAATTCTGTGCCCCTCTGGTCTTACCCTATGTAAGTGATTGCAGTGGGACTCTTGCAGCAGTGGAATCACTGTCGTGGTTCAGAGAGGGATGAGGACACATGAGGACAACTCCTGACTCTCCCCTCTTGCTCTCAGTACATCAGGCAGGCTCTGTTTCTCGTTGAGTTTGTGGAGGAGGAAGCCAGCAGCACCAGATGCCAGAGCCCAGCAGAGAGATCTCATTTCCAGCAGTACCTGGAAAAATAAATAAATGAGAGGGAGGTAAAGGAAACCTGGGGCCCTGAACTGTGGGTAGGAGATCTCGAGCCCAGTTTGGCCACTGGTTTGCACTGGGCTGTAAGTGAGGCCCCTCGCTCACCCTTTGCAGGGTGTCCTCACGTGCCCGTGGTCACAGACAGCACCTGCCTGAGGGTGGGGGTGGTTTGTGCCTGCAGCTTTCAGAGCACTCATTCCCTTCACGTCTCTGTCCTTGGGTTTAGGAGAAACGACTCCGGGACCGAAAGACGGAGACAGAGGAGAGTTTACAGAAGCGTCTGACTGCAGCCCGTGTGGACCTGGAGCTCAGTGAGTCCTTGGAGGGGGTGCCTGGGTGATTTGGGARCTGGTTTTGGTGGCGACAGCTGATTTGTGCTCTCCAGCAGCGCTGGCAGGGCTTGCCATGAGCTGACTTGGATCACTGCTGCATTTCCCACTGCAGTTCCTTGGGGGTGCTTGGCAGAGCAGTTCATTAGCAGCAGCTGATCTAATAATACTACTAAAAATCGTATTAAAATGCCATGGGGCTTTGTGCATGAGAGCTGACACAGGGAGGAAAAATTGTCCTCTAACTCTGTCCTCATCTCCTTCCCCAGGTAAAGAGCCTGGGCTGTTTGACCTGGTCATCATTAACGATGATTTAGAAAAGGCCTATTCCGAATTGAAGGAGGTGCTGCTGGAGGTGAGTCCTTGGGGATTTTCTCCACCTCATTCCTGGGCCAGGCAGGTGAGGGTCTGTTCTCAGGCAGCCACAGAAATGTCACCTCATCCCACACTTGGTCTGCTTTGAGCTGCTGAGGGACAGACTGAGTACAAGTGATGATGGATCAGAGAGTGGGAAATGAATCCAACACAGTCCTGAGTTGGGGCAAAATAAACATTCATCCCTGGGTAGCAGAAAAGGGGATTCCTCTTTCTGGAGTTTCCAAGTCAAACCTTGCCCTGTCCCTAAAGGTGAACTCAGGGCTTGGTCCTGTGATGCCATGGAACTGGTCTGGGTTGTTGGTTGTCACCATGATATTTTCTGAAAAACCCCTTTGCCAGGGTTTTTCTCCTGGGAAGCTGAGAAGTCTCAGAAAAGAAATGCAAACAATAATTATCTGATTGCTTGGAATGTGGTCTGGAGGTTGCTCACCAACAGATGCATCTTTGATTGGTTCCATGTGAATTGTTTTTAATTAATGACCCATCCCAGTCCAGCTGTGTCAGACTCCCTGGTCTGTCACAGGTTTTTATTACTCATTCTTTTCTAGCCTTCTGATGTCTCCTTTCTCTTTCTTCAGTGTAGTTTTAGTATGTAATTTCTTTCAATATATTATTATATAAAATAATAAATCAGCCTTCTGAGAACTTGGAGTCAAATTCTCATCTCTCACCTCATCCTGGGACCCACAACACCACCACAGTTTGTCACTCGTGGTCTCCTAAGCTGTGAAACCAAGAGCTGTTTCCCAAAGAGTGGCAGATCCTCAAACTCTTCCCTATTCTCCTTGCAGGAAATCAAGAAGACCCAAGAATCCAGGAAGTCCTGAGCTGGCCCTGCTTGGGCGTTTCAATTTTGCACATCATTCCCGAAGCACGTCACAGCGTTTTATTCCAAGAGACATTCCCTGTAGGCTGCTCCTACCCCCAACTCACCCTAGGATGTTTATATTAAAAGGAAAGAAAAGGAAACCTGGTCATGCTTGTGCTTCTGTTCACTGCATGCTCAGCATGTGCCCCCCCAGGTTTGTACCTCTGGGTTCTTTGGAGCTGCCAAAGGGCTGAGCCCTTCTGGAAGGCTGTAGAGAAGCTGTTGGGCTGATGTGCTTGAAGGCAGCACTAAATCCCTTTTCCTAGGGGGAATCCTCTGCATCCAGTAGCTGTTGCTTGTGCAGGTCTCTGTTGAGACCTAGAGATCTTTGCACTTCATTTCCCAAGTTTTCTGTAGCTTTAACATTGATGTTTTCATGAATCTTCCAAACCCCCCAGTCCCTCCAGCAGAACATATCCTGAGTATCCTTGGGTTGGTTTCTCACTCTGTGAAAACTGTGGGGACAAGCTGGGAGGGCTGGGAGTGCTCACCTGGAGAGGAGAAGGCTCCAGGGAGAGCTCAGAGCCCCTGGCAGGGCCTGAAGGGGCTCCAGGAGAGCTGGAAAGGGACTGGGGACAAGGAATGGAGGGACAGGACACAGGGAATGGTTCCCACTGCCAGAGGGCAGGGATGGATGGGAGATTRGGAATTGGGAATTCCTGSCKGGGATGGAATTCCCAGAGCAGCTGTGGCTGCTCCTGGATCCCTGGAATGTCCAAGGCCCASTTGGACAGGGCTTGGAGCAGCCTGGGATAGTGGAAGGTCCCTGCCCATSCAGGGGAKTGGAACAGGATGGGCTTTGAGGTCCCTTCCAATCAAACCCTTGTGTGATTCCCTTCCATGGAATGAGCAGGCTGCCAGAGCTCCTGTCCTGCAGGGGGTGACTTCAGCTTCTTCCCCCCAAACCACACAGCCCACAGCAGCTGTGCCAGGCTGGGATATTTTCTCACCCAAACCACATTTTAGCAGAGCAGGTTTGTACCTAAACACTCCCTTTTTGAGTTTCATCCTCTCCACATCCCATCCCTCCAGGTTATCCAGCTGCTCTGCAGCACATCTTGGTCCAGGTCATCTCCAAACCTCCATCCTCCACTTTATGGGGATAACAAGCAGAAACCCCCCTTGGGCCACCCTTTTGGTACCTCACATTCACAGCCATGATTTGATAATTATTTTGCTCATTTGCCTTTCTTAGACTGCTTTGATACATCTTTCCTAGATTTCCTAGAAAACATTGCTTCCTGTTCTCGTGGGTTTCCCACTGCTTGGTTCTGGAACTGGCTAAACAAGCAGGGGACTCCTGTGTGGATTTGTGGTGTGAACCACACAGGCTTTTCCTGTGCTTTTTCCTCTCCTTTTTCAAGTGATGTGTTCTGATTATTGGGACTCTGATTATTTTCCCTTCTGAACCGTGGGATTTTGTTACAATTTGAGGGACGCGTTTGCAATGGGACAAGGTCCCCTCTAGATGGCAGGAGCGGCAGCGGGAAGGCGCCGGAGTCGCGGAGCAGCCGAGCGGGAGGCGCAGGACCCGGCGCCCGCCTCGGTGCGGGGCTCTGCGGCCCCCGCGKGGCACCTGCGGGGCTGTCCCCAGATGGAAGTGCCCAGCTGCTCCCTGCGGATCCCTCCTGCCAGCCCGGCCTCGGCTCATCCCGGCGGGACACGTGAGTGCAAACCCCGCGGAACGGGAGCGGCTCTCGGGAAACGGGAACAGCCGAGCCTTTGGGTGGTTTGTGCCCCCCTTCCCTGGTGAAGGGGAGGGACGGGGAAGGATGAAATGTCCCAGCCTGGTGGGGTGTCCCAGCCTGGTGGGGTGCCCTGCTGTAGCTGCTGTGTGTGATGGAGCAGACAGAGAACGCTTGGAAAGCTTGGAATTCTAATATGAGGTGACAGGATGGCCACCGGGATGGCAGTGGGAAACAGAGGGAGTGGGTGGTGGAGCCACGCTGGTCCCCAGGCAGGTGGCACAGCTGTGGAGCATCTCCAGAGAGTCATTTTGAGTGCCCCTCTCCAGGTTTGGTGTTTTGGAGTGGCTGTGCCATGCATTGAATCCCAAAGCTGAGTGGGTATGAAAGCACTTGTTGAAGGGAGTTTAATTGCTGCACCCTCAAAAATGAAATGTCTGTTTTGTTAATTGAGTTTGCAGCCATAAATGCCTCTCTGGATCCGTGAGTTTGGTGCTGGCTCATTGGGRCATTCCATTCCCACATCCCTGGGGCAGGCAAGGACCAGGTGTCAAATGCTGGGCTCTCCACATCTGCAAACATCTGCTCCCAGTACTCCATGTAGGGCTGGGATTGAGGGATCAGACKGGAAAAGTGAGGATACAGGAGCCTTCCAGCCCAGCAGCTGGCTGATTAAAGATGCTCCTCCTGGAGGAACATTGTCCCACCTAGATCTCCCAGGCAGGAAGGTGCTGCTCCCATCTCAGGGTACCCCCAAGTGAAGGAGCAGGCCTGCTCCTGGCTTGCTTCCAGAAATGTCACAAATAGGGGTTTTATATAACCAAATATTCACTGTTCTGTCAGACTGAGTTAAATTTGGACAGGCTTCAGCTTTTTTCAGCTGAGATGCTTTGGGAAACGTGGCAGCACCTACATCCCTGCAGGAGGAGGATGCTGGGGGAAGGAAGAGGAGGGCAGGGGATGGTAAAAGCTGGGATAAAACCTGCCCTGGGAGCTCCCTTCTCTGTGGCTGAGGATATTTTGGAGCCGATGCCAAGAAAATAACAACGCCCTGTAGCACTTTTGCTTCAAAGCTGTTGCTTTGCAGTCATTGCATTGTTTTTTGCTGAATCCAGGCTGACATGCTGCTTTTGGGGCAGGAGCTGATTATTTTGTCCCTATTTTTCAATTTTCATGCCTACCCAAGCTCTTTGGCAATAGAAACACTCCTTCAAGGAGCGAGCGTGGGGTTTGAACTGAGGTCACCTCTGCACCCATCTGCTGGGAATTCAGGAAGGCTGGCATTCCCCAAAGCCCAAACCACCCAAGAAAAGCTGGAGCCACACTCCAGGACACCTTGAAGCATCCAACATTAGCCCAAAGCCCATTTCCATCCATCCCGACGAGCCCAGAGCCTTGTCCTTGCCGTGCTTTTCCTTGGCATCTCAGTGCCGTTGGAGGCAGCTCTGATTTTCAGGCTTCCTTCCATTCCACTGCAGAAAGGCACCGCGGGGCAGAGCTGGCCTGGCAAATAATTGGGCAGCTGGCGTAGAAAATGAGCAAGGAGGGGAAGAAGGAGCAGGAATAACCCTGATTTTCCTGCTCGTCCGTCAGCGCCCGCCTCGCTCCGCGCGCGTCTCCCACGGCGGCGCCGGGATTGAGCAGCCCAGGTAYGGAATGTGAGGGGATGTGCTCGTGGTGGGGCAGGGGCAGGGTGTGTAATGGGTGTCTGAGTGCTGCCAGAAGTTATCCTGTGAGGAAAAACTCCTGGGATCTCCTGGAGAGGCTGCTCAGTGGGGGAGGCTGTTAATTGCCACCTTTTTTGGCAAAGACAGCTTTTCTGCTGTATCCGTGAGGGAACATCTAGGAAATCCTCCAGCAGTCTGCATGGAGAGCAGGGAAWTTGGGGATCTCATCCTTATCCCTCCACATTGGAGCCACCTGCCCATGTTCCCCAATCCCCCAGGGTGCAAAAACCTCTGACAGCTCCCAGCTGCTCCAAAATGGATAAAGAGCAGTGGAATGGTGGGAGCAGAGGGAGGTGGGCTTGGGATGGATTTCCTCAGCCATGTGGATCCTGGGCATTTTTCAGGAGGCTGCAGCTGGGCTGGGATATCCTGATGTCCCTTGTGCTCTCCCACAGGACAGGCAGGTGACCACCACGCTCCAGCTGCTGCCACCTCACACTGAAACTCCAGCAGCACCAAYACCGACCACAGGTAGGTCCCATTATCCCACACCAGCAAAGAGCCCTCCCTGGGATAACTGATCCATGTGGGACTCAAATGGATCCGTGCCAGCGTCCCTTGGCCCTGGCACTGCCCCTCCAGGGCTCTTGGCCCAAGCCAAGTTTGCCCCTCCAGGGCTTTTGGCCATGGCACTGCCCCTCCAAGGCTTTTGGCCCGAGCCAAAATTGCTCTTTTGGCCCAAGCCAGATTTGCTCCTCCAGGGCTTTTGGCCCGAGCCAAATTGGCTCCTCCAGGGCTTTTGGCCCGAGCCAAATTGGCTCCTCCAGGGCTTTTCTCTGCCTGTGCTGCCTCTGGGAAGGAAGTTGAGTGGGAGGGCGGAATTTTGTGCCGAGCATGCCGTGCCTCTGGATGCTCCAGGCTGCTCGTAGGAGTCCTGCCGTGCCCATCAGCTGCATGAGGCTGAGAGTGGCCCCGGCAGCTGGCTCAGGGGGCTGTGCCTGCCCTGCTGGGTGCTGTATTTGGGTCAGCCACATCGACTGGATGTGCAACTGTGCCATCCCTGGAGAGCGCGGCGCGCCGATCCATACCCGCGGCCGGCTCCGGCCGGGATGGCACGCACAGCCTGCCATCCTCCCTCCCCCTGCTCCCAGCCTCCAAAACTCAGCAACCCACTACAGCCTCAGCTTTTTCCAGCAGCAGCAGCTGTGATTCTGCTTGTCCTGGATGTGCTGCAGCCCTGTAAATAAGCAGGAGCCATCTGCAATTCCCATTGTGCCGTGGCAACTGGTACAGCCACCGCAAGGACCGGATGCGTGKGGAGTCAGGGGTGCACCCCCCTCCTGACTGAATCCTCTGTGATTCCTCATTCCTCTCTGTCCAGCCACAAAAAGGAGGGAAAAYAGGATGTTTTCCTGGATTTTATTTTCCCAATATGCAGAGATGCAAGGAGGGGATAAAAAGAAGGAAGGCAAAATTTCAGCGTCCAGGTGGAGCTGGGCAAATACAGATTTGTMTTCCTCAGTTTTCACGTAGAAGGGTTTATTTTATTGAAGCCATGAGGGGAATAAGACCCCTGGGAGCTGGGCCCAATGGGAACAGGGAGGGAAGGTGCCCAAGCCATCAGCCCTGCATTGATTTGCAGTTATTCCCTGAAGGATCAGGAGTTGCTCYCCTGTTTGTATCAGTTCTTGATGGAAAACAAAGTGTCTGTGTGGTGGGTATTGAACTGTGTCCAGCCACACAAAAGAGGGAAAACAGGATACTTTCCTGGATTTTTCTTTCAACACCTTTGGAGATGCAAAGAGAGGATAAAAAAAGAAGTGAGGCAGAAAAGGCAAAATTCCAGTATCCAGGGTGGAGCTGGGCATATATAAATTTATATTCCTCAACTTCCACATAGAGAGGTTTATTTTATTGAAGCCATGAGGGGAATAAGACCCCTGGAAGCTGGGTCCAGTGGTGCCCAGGTCACCAGCCCAGCATTAATTTGCAGATATTCCCTGAAGGATCAGGGGTTGCTTTGTCTGTGTGGTGGGCATTGAACTTTAGGGAAGGCCTGGCTCCCTGATGTGGAATCAGCATGGAGGTGATGGAAAAAACTCAAAAAGTCAAGAGCAATGCTCCAGTCACCAGCAATGTGCTGACATGGATATGCTGGGTATAGGATGAGGAAATAGAGGAGATTTATCATTGTTCCTAGCTGGAAGTGCAGGGTAT
>JACDOX010000264.1:331726-333532 GCA_014549065.1 Cardinalis cardinalis | reverse complement strand
TCTTTGGAGGTGCAGGTGCTTTCCCTACTGCTCTCATCTCTCAGTGTCTGTGCCAGCCAAGCAGTGAAATTGCCTCCTGTCCTTAGTGCTGCCTGAGGTCACCCAAGGAACTCGCTGCACATTAAGCTAAACACAAAATGCTGGTTACAAGCTCTTCCTCCCCAGCTGTCCAGGTCTCCTAATAAATCCATGGTTTTCTCTTGAAAGCTTCTCAAGGTTTATTTTGGAAACAGTCTGTATTTGATTAAAGTTTTGTTTTGTTTTGCTTTGTTTCAAGAGGAACTTAAAAGGGCCATCGGTCTGTAAACATAAATATTCCCATTCTTTCACTGATTCTTTGCATTTTTCTGGGTTTACTACGGAAAGATGTTTCAGCAGGGCAAGTCTCTGTGTTGTGGGAGCATCCTCCACTGCTCCAGCCCTGAGCATACTTTAAGGGGAGAAATTTTCCCCAATATCCAATCCAAACCTCCCCTAATTGAGGCCRTTCCCTCTCCTCCTGTCCCGGTTCCCTGGAGCASAGCCCGACTCCCCCCTGGCTGCTCCCTCCTGTCAGGAGCTGTGCAGAGCCACAAGGTCCCTCCTGAGCCTCCTTTGCTCCAGGCTGAGCCCCTTCCCAGCTCCCTCAGCCTCTCCTGGTGTGGCGATGTTCACAGGGGTCCCAGGACGAGGGAAGAGATGAGAATCTTGACTCCATGTTTCAGAAGCTGATTTATTATTTTATGATCTATATTGTATTAAAAGAAAATTATATACTAAAACTATACTAAAAGAAGAAAGGATTTCATCAGAAAGCTTGGACAGAATAGAAAAGAATGATAATAAAATCTTGTGACTGACCAGAGAGTCCAAGACACCCGGACTGTGATTGGTCATTAATTAGGAACAACCACATGAGACCAATCCCAGATGYACCTGTTGCATTCCACAGCAGCAGATAATTGTTGTTTTTCTTTTCCTCTGAGGCCTCTCAGCTTCTCAGSAGAAAAATCCTGGCAAAGGGATTTTTCAGAAAATATCATGGCTACATCCTGGTGCTCCAGATCCTTCCCCAGCTCCATTTCCATCTCTGGACACCCTCCAGCCCCTCAGGGTCTTTCTTGTCATGAGGAGCCCAAAACTGACCCCAGGATCTGAGGTGAGACCTCACCAGTGCCTCTCCTGGTGCTCCAGCCCTTTCTCCAACTCCATTCCCATCTCTGGACACTCTCCAGTCCCTCAGTATCCTTCTTGTTATGAGGAGCCCAAAACTGACCCCAGGATCTGAGGTGAGACCTCACCAGTGCCTCTCCTGGTGCTCCAGCCCTTTCTCCAGCTCCATTCCCATCTCTGGACACTCTCCAGCCCCTCAATGTCCTTCTTGTCATGAGGAGCCCAAAACTGACCCCAGGATCTGAGGTGAGGCCTCATCAGTGCCTCTCCTGGTGCTCCAGCCCTTTCTCCAGCTCCATTCCCATCTCTGCACACTCTCCAGCCCCTCGGGGTCTTTCTTGTCATGAGGAGCCCAAAACTGACCCCAGGATTTGAAATTTGGCCTCACCAGTGTCCAGCACAGGGGTCAATCACTGCTCTGGTCCTCAGTATCCTTCTTGTCATGAGGAGCCCAAAACTGACCCCAGGACTTGAGGTATGGCCTCACCAGTGTCCAGCACAAGGGTCAGTCACTGCTCTGGCACAAGATGTGACCTCCCATCCCTGTTTATTTTTTATCTCCCCCGTCTCCCTGCAGGTTCTAACTGAGCAGCCCTTATGACCAACATGAGCTGGAGCTTCCTCACCCGCCTGCTAGAAGAGATTCACAACCAC
>JACDOX010000264.1:321726-326726 GCA_014549065.1 Cardinalis cardinalis | reverse complement strand
AGTATTTCCCTGCACAACATCCCTTCCCAAGGGGAGCTGATCCTGCTTTCCCATGTTTGCCAAGAGTTTTGCCAGGGACTCAAGCACAGGGGTGCATTCCCAGCTGGTGTCAGGGATGCAAAGTGAGGTCCCAGCCAGCCTGGAGGACACTGCTGATCCTCTGAGCATGGGGAGGAGGGATCCMAGCTCTCCCAGATCCCATCTGGGCCACTCACAGGAGCCAGCATGGGTCAGACARCCCTAGGAACAGAAAAGATTATTACTTTTATAATAATTATTATTGTTATACATACTGATTTGCTCACTTCCCCCATTCCTCCTCCACTCTGTAAACTCTTTAAGATGTTGGGTTTCCCCACTGAGTCGCTGCCACAAAGGYGACCAAATGCAATGATGCTGACTCTGCAGGAATGACTCCTATCCGGGCAGGAGCAGCAATCCCTTCTTTCATCCTGTCACTGGGGGCAGGAAAAGGACAGAGCAGCAAAATATCCGCAGCCACAAGCAAAATCCCCACCACAATTGTTCCTAACTCAACCAGCAGCTCGAGGAAATTCATTTAGAGGGTGGAGCATCAGCCACGGAAGAAAGGCCAATGGTGTAMTTAATGCTTTGCTTTTATTTTTGTCTTTTCTCCAGGTAGCAGTTTTGTCCACACACACAAGGGAGGTTTGGCTTTGTGGCTGAACTAATCATAAACGTTGACTCTCTCACTAAACTTGGTCAGATAAAGTGCCCACACTTATATTTCTCTCCTTACCATTCAGGGCCAGGAATGTCCCACAAAAGCCAGATTACCTTCTTGCTTGCATTGCATTCCACTGGGAAATACTTGAACTAAACTCAAGGCCATAACCAGTCTGTGCTGTTACAAAGTGTCTGGGATTGGTGGGGTTTTTTTCTTTTTTCTTTTTTTTTTTTGGTAGTTATTTTTTTTTTATGTACTAACTGTGTTTGTACTAGAAACTTCTGGAGTATGAGGTCGAATCTGTAAGTATTTTTCAGTGTAAATGTTACATCTGGGCTGTAGTTAGAATATGAACCACTGGTCAAAAGGGAAGGGGACATCAGTCCAACTCAACTGTGGCTATTCCACATCCATTACTAATAATATGGAATAAAACTTACATTTTGTTACAGTACGAAAAGCGTGTGGTGCTTGCTTGAGCAGGGCTCTGAGTGATGAGGAGAAATCCTTCTCCATCTCTGASTGGCCTGGTTTGGCCACGTAGGAGCTCTGTTTTCCCTGCTATGGCCACAAACCATCCCAGAATAGTTTTGCCTTAAGAAGCATTTGACCTTGGTGCTGTTTGGGATGCCTTGTCTCCCTGATGAATCACTGCAGATCCCTCAGGCACAGAGCTCAGGCTGCTGAGGGAAGCCTGGGCTTTAAGAAGCAAGAAAAACTTTGGGGAATCAGGGAGAAATGGATGATTCAGGCTGAGCAAACGATGGGAAAACACTTTGTGAGAGAGCCTGCATTTCCAAGGACCTCAGTGTGGGCTGCTCCCATTAAATCACAGTGACATTGGTCACTCACAGCCCCTCTCCAAATGTCCTCAGGGAAAAAATTCTGGACTCAAACATGCATTTTTTTCTGTTTCTCTGGAAGCTGAGCTGAGTGAGTAATACATAAGTAAAATACTGACTGTATTTTCTGAGACTCACAATGAAGGGAGGAACGGTGAATCTGACTCCATGTTCTCAGAAGGCTCATTTATTATTTTCTGATCTATATTATATTAAAGAATACTAAACTAAACTRTGCTAAGGAATACAGATAGGATACAGACAGAAGGCTAAAAAGATAATAATGAAAACTTGTGACTTTCTCCTCAGAGTCTGACAYAGTTTGGCCCTGATTGGCCATTAAGTAAAAACAATTCACAGCAGAAACCAATGAAACAATCACCTGTGGGTAAACAATGTCCACATTCAAAAGCAGCAAAACACAGRAGAAGCAAATCAGATAATTGTTGTTTTCCTTTTTCTCTGAGGCTTCTCAGCTTCCCAGGAGAAGAATCCTGGGCAAAGGGATTTTTCAGAAAATGTGACTGTGACAGTTGACAACTTCTTTGGCAGGACACAGGATATGGTCCCACCAAGAGACAGGGAAGAGCCAAAGCCAGGCTGGATGGGGCTTGGAGCAGCCTGGCCTGGTGGGAGGTGTCCCTGCCCTGGGGGCTGATCCCAGCTCACAGAAGGAAGGAAGGCAGAAGCAGCCCCCATCCAGCAGCATTTTGGGAACAGGCAGAGTAATCACAASTGTTGAATTTGCAGGGACCCTCATGTCAGGGAGGAAGGATGAATCTGACTCCATGTTCTCAGAAGGCTCATTTATTATTTTATAGTATTATATTATAATAAAGAATACTATACTATACTAAACTAAAGAATACAGAAAGGATACTTACAGAAGGCTAAAAAGATAATAATGAAAACTCCTGACTCTTTTCAGAGTCCTGACACAGCTTGGCCCTGTTTGGCCAAAGAGTGAAAACAACGCACAGCAGAATCCAATGAAACAATCACCTGTGGGTAAACAATCTCCAAACACATTCCACATGAGCACAWCACAGGAGAAGCAAATGAGATAAGAATTGTTTTCCTTTTCTCTGAGGCTTCTCAGCTTCCCAGGAGAAAAATCCTGGGGAAAGGATTTTTCCAGAGAATGTGAATGCCACACACAACTACTCCCCTTCCTTTGGAAAGCCAGAGAGAAATTGCCAGTGGCTCGTCTCCAGTTCTCTCTGGGGTCACAGAATTCCAGAATTCCAGAATTCCAGCCACAGCATCCCCCTGGCTCCCAATCTCTCCTCCCATGGTTGTTGGAATGGAAGCCCCTCAGGGCACAGGGAAAGTTTAGGCACAGGGATTGACCTGGAGAAAGTGAGATATATGAAGCTACAAAGTGAAATAGAAATATAGATTTAGAATATAGATTTTAGCTTTTAGTAGAAAGTTACACTAAGTGCTTTGATRTAAAAAGCTGGAGCAGAGAGCAGAGGCCTTTTTGCTCATAGGCACAATTCTACCGTGGCAGTGGAATTTCTATAAGGTTACCCTGCCCCAGACAAAATGCAAGCTTAGCTCTTACCTACTCAAAATCCCACTCAATTATTACTATTTCACTACTGCTACCAAAATACATACAAAATACATACCAAAATATATACAAAATACATACCAAAAACAACAATATATCCCCTTAAAACTCTCACCTTCAAAAGATCTTAAAAGAATATAAAATACTTTAGTAGAACACAACAACAACCTATTCCTTTTTACTCTCACCTAGAGAAAAATACCCAGCACAAAGCCACACCAGGGAAATGCAGGAAGAGCTGTCCCTTCTCCTCAATTCCAGACAAAATGTAAGCTTAGCTCTTACCTACTCAAAATCCCACTTAATTATTACTATTTCACTACTGCTACCATACCAAAAAYAACAATATATCCCCTTAGAACTCTCACYTTCAAAAGATCCTAAAAGAATATAAAATAAAGACTTTATATRTAAGACAACACAACAACAACCTATTCCTTTTTACTCTCAGCTAGAGTAAAACACCCATCAGAAAYCCAYRCCAGGGAAATGCAGGAAGAGCTGTCCCTTCCCCTCAGTCCCCCCAGCAGCAATCACAGATGCACAAACTCACTCCCTCCAAGCTCAGCTTCCCCTTTGCTCTATTCCTGCCTGTTGTACTTGCAACATCAGCAGTGATTTTGCACTGCCCAGGCTGCCACAATCCCTGTTTTCCTCTCCAAGGCTGTGGGATTTTGTCCCAGGAGTGCTGCTATGGTTTACCACAGCTGCCTGTGGCTGACCTCCCAGAATATTCAATGCACAGGGGTCAGCTCATGTGGATGTTGTGCTTAAAAACYGAAGAAAAAGCTGGAGAAAATGAGTTTATGATGGCAGCATTACCCTGCAGGGCTGGCTGCAGAGCTTATCCCTGGCCAGGATGAGGTATTGCCAATCAAATGCCAAGGATGAGCCCTCTCAAGTGGGAGCCTCGGGCTGTCCAGGGTTTCAGGCAGTGGGAGAGCAGAGAGTGGAAATCTGATGGAGCAGGAGGCTGCAGGCAGCTTGTGCAAGCACCCAGGGGCTGCTGAGGGGCAGGGAGGGAACTCTGTCCTTTGTGGGAAGGGATGCTGAGCCACCCTGACMCATCTCAGCGGCTGAGAGGTGGGAATCTGTGTCCTGTCACCCTGTGCCACCAGCTCTCCTTCCACAAACACCCCCAGAAATCACAAAGCTGGAGGGGCGTGATCCATCAGGGGCAGTATCAGAATCCCAGAACGGTCTGGGGTTGGAAAGGACCTTAAAGATCACCTTGTGCCAACCCTCTGCCACAGGCAGGGACACCTCCCACTGGAGGCTTCCCACTAGATGGGGAATTCTAGTGGATTCCCACTGGAGGCTTCCCGCTGGAGGTTTCCCACTAGATATGGAATTCTAGTGGATTCCAACTGGAAGTTTCCTACTACATATGGGATTCTAGTGGATTCCCACTGGAAGTTTCCCACTGGATATGGGATTCTAGTGGATTCCCACTGGAGGTTTCCCACTAAATGTGGAATTCTAGTGGATTCCCACTGGAGGCTTCCCACTAGATGGGGAATTCTAGTGAATTCCCACTGGAGGTTTCCCACTGGATATGGGATTCCAGTGGATTCCTACTGGAAGTTTCCCACTGGATATGGGATTCCAGTGGATTCCCACTGGAGGTTTCCCACTAGAAATGGAATTCTAGTGGATTCCCACTGGAGGTTTCCCACTAGATATGGGATTCCAGTGGATTCCTACTGGAAGTTTCCCACTGGATATGGGATTCTAGTGGATTCCCACTGGAGGTTTCCCACTAGAAATGGAATTCTAGTGGATTCCCATTGGAAATTTCCCGCTGGATATGGGATTCTAGTGGATTCCCACTGGAGGTTTCCCACTAAATGTGGAATTCCAGTGGATTCCCACTAGAGGTTTCCCACTAGATATG
>JACDOX010000264.1:256288-294146 GCA_014549065.1 Cardinalis cardinalis | reverse complement strand
GTGCAGGTCTCTGTTTCCAGCTGCCCTTCTGGAATCCTCTGTGTGGAAAATRTCCCAGACACATCTTTCACTGATCWTGCAGGTCGCAGAATCCCAGAATGGTYTGGGTTGGAAGGGACCTTAAAATTCATCTAATTCCCCCCCTTCCACTATCCCAGGCTGCTCCAGCCTGGCCTTGGCCACTTCCAGGGATGTGGCAGCCACAGATTCTCTTGGAATGTGTGCCAGGGCCTCCCCACCCTGACAGGGAACARCTTTCTCTCAGTGTCTGATCTAAATCTTTCCTTTTKTCTTGTCACAGATACCACAACAATATCAATGCCTTACAGCTTTGATACTGTTTAATTCTGTATATATTTATACCTGAAATATTAACATTTTGTTGATGAAGTTGTGCTCATGTATTTTTCCTCAGAAGAAACTTTGGAAGTGAATTTAAGTCCAAAGAACTGCTTGAGGCTTTTGGAAATAGTGAATGGTTTTGGTAAATAGTTTTTTATCTGTTCCTTCACTGTTTGAATGAAAAAAAAATTAGTCCAAATCACCTGTCTGAGCTTTAGATACAGTTTTTATTATTGTTTTTGAAGGTATTACTAAGACCAGTGGCTTTCCTGGGATTTTCAGGGGAATAAACTAAATAATTTTATTTTTCCCCCCTCTTTTTATTTAAAGGCATCATTTAATTAATTGCTTTTTAACTCCGAGTTTCTGAGTTAAATTTAATTAATTTAATTAATTGCTTTTTAATTCTGAGTTTCCATCCCCTTTTTTTTTTTTTCCTGCAACTTGTTACTGGTTCCTATGTAAACCCCAGAGGAGAATTTAGTGTTTGCCTGGGGGGGAAGGACAGGCTCCAGTGTTCTGGGAGCACTGAGCCTTATCTAGGGTACATGAAGTCCCTCTTCTCCTGAGCTTTAGACACAGCTCCCATCAGCAGTGATGAATGGCTCTGGAAATAAAACATAAATCCATTTGTTACAGACCCTATTTTTAATCTGTGCACAAGTATTTTATTCTCTGGCCAAGGAGCAGGAATTTCTCTCTGTCTGCTGCTCCCTGATAGCCCAAACAGGACCAGGGGCTGTGGCTTTGCTGCTAAATTCTGGTGGGATTTTGGCTTAATATTAGTATTTATTTAACCTAATGTTTGGTTCAATAAATACTGCCAGACTGTTCATATGTTCCATGCTGTTTATATGGAATTTTACAGGGTATTTCTGTGGTCTCTGTGGGATCCTGATGCCTCTGATTCTGTTATTTAATAGGGATTGGTTTGGGTGTGCAAAATCAGTTTGTAGCAAGTGATAAACTCTCAGTGTAAACTTTTTATTTATTTATTTGGAAACATTCAYTGCAAGGTTGTTCTGCCCTGCTCTTGGCAGGAACACACATGACCAGAGCATATTTCTACCAACCTTTTCAGAAAATCCCCAGGAAAGGAGATCTGAGTCTGGGACAGCTTTCAGTAGGCCAAGGATTAATAGTGAATTAAATTCAGAGAATTCCAGGTTGGAAGAGGCCTCAGATATCATCTRCTCCAGTCTTTCTTGGCATAAATAACCTGGGAAGAAATAATTGATTTGTAATATTCCTTTCTGCAGCAGTACTGGGTTACTTTTCTTTACCCACATTTTGCTCTGTGGAGTTCCCAGATGCCCCTCCCTTCCTCRCTGGAATGTTTGGTGGTTTTTGGGGTGTAACTGGGATGATGGCTCTTGTTTTGCAGAGGGGATGTGTTTGCCTGGCACAGGTGCAYTCCCAGTCTCATGGAGCTGTGAAGGTGCCACACCAACACCTAAAATGTGARCCCTGTGGAGAATTCCTGTTTCTGTGCAGTAAGTCAACTCTGATGTTTGCATGTTTGTTTTTGGAAGACAGATTTGGGTCAGTTTAAGGCAAGGGAGGGAACATGGTTTAGACTTGATCCTTTTGTTGTTGTTACATTACACAGTGCTGAAAAATTCATTTATTTCAGGAAACAAAAGCAAAGCTTTGCTTTGCTGCCTTTCCTGCTCACTAGATGAATATCTAATATTAAGTAACATTATTTTTCTCTGTTCCATGCAGGAGGCAAACCATGGACACCCAGCTGTTCTCCCCATTCCTGGGAGCAATTCCCAGTCCCCCCACGGCCCCAGAGCCCTCCCAGCTGTGCAGGGGCTGGCTGGGATGTGCTGAGGATTTGGGATCCCAAACTGCCTTCCAGGAGTGCCCAAATAAAAGGTATCAGCGTCCCTGCTGGGGCCCTGGGGCTTCTGGCTCACTGGGATTCTTGTGTTACAGAACAAATTCTGGGTATTTTTGGGGAGAGTTTCAGGTATCTCTGGAAACTCAGCAGATTTTCTTTGCTCTGTGGTGGTTTTTACAGAGGTTGCAGAAAAAAAGGTGTATGTGTGTTTTGTTTTTTTCCATCCTAAAGCCCMGTGATGGTGACAGAATATTGCCTTTTTTTGGAGGGAATTGGGTGATAGAGACTGACACAGCAGCTTCTGATGAGAAAATGCTCTTTTAATGAGCATTTCTAATACCTCACTGCATTTTTTTTTATTATTTGCTTAATAAGAGAAACAAAATATGAGTGGGGAAAATGTCCACTGGCTCACAAGGTGCTCAAAGGTAACAGTTAAAGAAGATAATGGATTGCAAAAAACCTTTTTTCTTTGCTGCTTTTCAGTGGAAAGTGTCAGAGTGATGTTTATTTTTGAATAAAAGATCACACAGCTTTGGTATCAGCTGTGAGTTAATTTTAAGCAAGGAGTGGCAATTTGCTAACTAAAATATATTTTCTTAAAGCAGCCTTTGGATTATTGCAAGRTAGCTTTAAAAACAAAAAAGTTATGGAATTAGAGTTAATCCATATCTACATCCATTCTGAGCCTGTGGCTATTCAAAATTCCTTGAGATCTCCCTAAAAAAAAGAAAAGAAAAGAAAAAACTTTGCTATTTGAACAAAACACAGAAAAGATCTGCTTATCAAATATCAGTTCTGCATTCACAAACATTTTCAAGAGCCTTTGCACTTTTGAGCATCCTAAAGTAAATTCAGGTTCCTTAGAGAGGAAACTGAGCAGTCATGGGGTAAAATCAGGGACTGACTTAGAGGTGAAACTGCTGAGGTCTGAAAAGCCAGCAGAGTGTATTTTTCACAGATTTTCGGTGGTAAAAGATTAAAAATGTGATTTTTTTATGAGTTTGTCCCACATTTTATGGTCTCTGTTAATCAGCAAAGTCAGTGAGCAATTATTTGGCAGCCAAGGGGGTTTGGGTGAGGTGGGACCAGGAAATCTCAGAGATCTTCAGGGACCCTGAAAGGATTCCAGGTGGGATGGGAAGTTTATGGGAGCAAAATAATGAGGATGGAGGGAAGGAGAGCTTTGTAATTGACTTGTGAGGAAGAGTCAGGAGTCATTCCAAACAACTCCATAAAAATCTAATCTTGCACCTGAGGTAAAAAGTTGGGTTTGTTTAAAAATTGTTGGAAACCTTGGGTGCTTACCAGAAATATTTAGTAAAAYTTTGACCTGTCCAAAAGGGGATTAAAAAGTGGTTCAATTTAAATATCTATAACTTACATATAATTTTTTTTGAGGTTAACATAATAGGTTTTGAATTATTTGGCAGTAGGTAAATAGCTCCAGACTTTGAGAATATTGATCTTATTTATGCTCTAAACAAGACAGCCAAGGTTTGAAGGAATGTCCATGAAACAGTTTTTATTTTCTTGGAAAGAGAGGAAAATTTTTGCTGCTTGGAAAGTCTCTGGTGAAACAAGAAGGAAAATAATTTTACTTCACCCAAGCTCTAGAATTCACAAATGCAGGAAGGGATTCCTGTAGAGGGATGCTGAGGATACATTAAATTCAGAACTAAAAAATACTGCTAAAATAAAGGTTTGATCTTATTTTTGCCTATTTTGTTTAGAAGAAAACTTTAAAGTTTTACTTATTTTAAACTTTTACTTTGATCTTTTTTTGTGGTTTTTTTTTTTTTCAGGGCACCAATAAATCTTTCTTACTCTGGCAATGGCCCTGATGTGTTTGGGTTGGTGTCGAGCATTTTAGAGGAGCCAAACAAGCCAGAGCCAGCTACAGATTGGTGAGTTTGTTCTGAGGGTTCTTAYTATTTTTCTGCTGGTTTTTATGCCCATTGTCACACAGATATGATACACATTTTTAATTTAATTGAGTAATAACAGCCTTTCAAATCCCCTTAAAATGTGGAAGTTCATTTACTTCCATTCTGTTCATTTACTTCATTTGCCAGTAAAAAAACCCCAAAACAACAATACTGAACTGTTAAAAAATGCAATTTTTAAGAAGTTTTCCATCAGCTTTACAGCATTTGAAGAGGGAAAAAAATACARTTAATTTTAACCAGTAGGGACCTGACAGAATACAGTGGAATCTGAGATATTTAATAAATCCAAATAAAGCCTGCATTTCTGAACGTGCAGAATAAACAGTGTGGGTGTGAGATTTCACAGAGCACTTGCTCAGCTGCAGTGGGAATATTCCTGCTGCTTTTGAGGAGGGCTGTGCATGGCTGGTCAATAATGTAACAACACATGATGTGTGAATTCTTTTAAAGCAAGAAATTATTTAAATCGTGACGGGAGGTTGGTTTAACTCTGTTCCAGGAATTCTCTATCAAGTTTGTTCCCCCCTGTGTGGGCACCTGATCTGGGCAGCARTGGGGAGTTCCCAGGGCTGCCAGCTCAGCACTGGGTCCAAACCAAGGATTTTCCCACCCTGCTGGGCTCCAGCTGCCACCAGGAACCYCTGCAGGAGCCTCCTGAGGTGGAGATGCTGCACAGAGGTTTGGGGGACCTTCAGCTCCTYGAGTCTTGGCTCTCTCCCCATGCTCATCCCAGCAATGCCCCAAGGAACCCTGACAATTCCTCCTTGCAGAGCAGCACCACAGCTCCCCAGGAAGGGTTTTCCTTCCCACTTGGGGGCTGGAACCAGCATTTGTGCACTTATGACCATGGGAAGTTAAATGGAGGTTATGAGAAAGGTGGGTCCAGTTTCAGCCCTTTTTCTGCTCGGAACAGGATGGAAGAAAACCCCAGCGCCCAGAAGGGGTTTTGGAAAAGAGGAAAAGCTCTGAAAAATTGTGCTGAAGGACAAACTAAGTATTCCCCTGATCATTCTAATCAGCCTGGTGAGAACTCTTGGGATAAAGTACCCCAGGACAGCCACCTGTTCTCTGAGAGATATGAGAACTTGCCAGCTGCTCACAAACTGCAGTCACCTGTCCATCCATCCCTTCATTTTTTCAATCCACCTCCTAAGGAAAATACATTTTCTGGAGGAACAGGCAGAAAACCCCAGGAAAGCCATGTGCAAAATGGCCATTGTGGCTTTACTGTGGGGGATGCTTTTAATAATAACAATAATGAGTGTAAAGTGAGTATGGGCCCTAAGGAAAGCTCTCCTCAAGCAGCTGAATATGATTTATCTATGAAAAACACTGTGCAAAATGGGAATTACTCCTCATACCAGGGGTGTGCATGGCTGGATGGGAACAGTCTGCCAGCTGCTGCATCTGAAATTCCGTATGGGAAACAAATGGCAACGAGCCCCCAGTCCTCATCAGGGGTTTCCACCATGTCTGGGGGCTCTCCCACCCACCAGCCTTTCACACAGCCCTCCTCCTACTCCCAGCTCCTTCCCACCCTCCCTCCCAGGAAGGATGGGAGGTTACAGGCATCAAATGGAGTTTCCAGTCACTTGGGGGTTCCTCATTTCATCTCAGGGAGCCAGAAGCAGATGAGACCCATTGGGAGGTCCCAGGAGGATGCCGGGGTGAACAAGGACGGGCGGCGCCACAAATTCCCCGTTCGTTTTTCGCCTGACTGGCTTGGGCAGCAGAAAGCTGCAGGTGAAGACCCTGCTGAGAAATACCACAGGTTCCCAAAGAGGCAGAGCCAGGAAAGTGGCAGTAAAGATGACAGAAGAGGCAGAAGGAATTGGCTCCCTCATTTGGGATCTGCGGCCCCAAACCGCCAGCCCTTGCACGAGCAGAGCGGTGGCAGCTTGTCAGATTTCATCAATCCTTCTCTGCTTCCTTCCTTCCCATTCATGTCTGATTTTAAACAAAATCCCAGCTTCCCTCCATTTAATCACCAACCGTTTCCACCAGCAAACACTTTCAATTTCCCTCCGCCGCCGTTTCCATTCTCGGACCTCGTTGATCTTTTTCACTGCGATGACTTCAACCCCTTGAGTCCCTTCATGAGTGAGCTGTTCCCTGGGGAAATCCCTGCCCCCTGCTTTGCCTTTCCAGCCCCATTTAACAAGTTCAGACCTCCCAGGAGCCGCAGTGGCCCCGCTAATGAGCTCCACGTCCGCCTGGAGGAGTGTCACGAGCAGTGGAGAGCTTTGGAGAAGGAGAGGAAGAAGGTAAAATGCAGCTGGTGATGAGTCCTGATACAGACTTGGCTGGTTTTAAGAGAGAAAGTTTTATGGTGTTTCTTTTTTGTTTTGTTGGGGATTTTTGGGGTTTTTTTTTTGGTTCTTCTGGTTTTGTTTATTTTTTTGTTTGTTTGGTTTTTACTGTCCTTTTTTTTTTTTGGTTCTTTTGGTTTTATTTATTTTTTTGTTTGTTTGGTTTTTACTGTCCACGATACAGTCACAGCTTTCTCTTCTTCTTCTGTTTGTTTTTCTTCTTGTTGTAAATCTCTGGTTGTAGTAAGAAAGAAAATTAAGTAACTAATCCTGGGCACCCTTTGTGTGTCTGTAGAGAAAACCTACAATATTTTTCTTGTTCCCAAAGGGAATTTCAGTTTATGCTCTTCTCATTATGGTCACTTTCCTGGTTCACATTCATTCCCAGAACAGTTGGCAGGGGAGGGATCACACTGATAATGAGGGTATTGCACTTGGGAATGAGAACTCTGTGCTCCAAAGAAGCAGGAAGAGCTTTCCCAAGAGGAGTCAAATCCCTGAATTCTGTGCCAGGCCTCAGAAAATAAATTTGCCATAATCCCTGGTTCTAATTATGCACTGGGTGCTACTCCCATGTGTGAGAAGCCTCCTGGTCACTGGATAAAGGTGTCTGAGCAGACCTGACCTGGAAAACCCCTTTTTCTYTCCATCATCAGCTGTGGGGCCTTGCTAATGGGCTTCTGGAATTGTGAATGGAGGTGCTTGTGTTGTTCTCTCATGGATACCTTTAAACAAGACTCCTCTCTGCCTCTCTGGCCTTCCAGGAATGCTCTGGAAGTCAGAGAGGGATGATCCTTGCTCCAGGGTTTGTCTCCTGTTCGCAGGCAGGATTTGGGATAATTAAGTTTTTTGCGAAGACCAACTCACAGTTTTTGTCTCCTGCTTTTTATTTCATCATGAAAGGAGGGTGATTTATCCTCATACTCATTAATCAAAGGGGCTTAATTGACCCCTTGCTCTGGTCCATTCCAAGTGTTCCAGTTTTATCCCAGTGAGCTGCTCTGGGTTTCTCRGGGTGGTTTGTGGTTACAGATTAGAAACTGTTCTCAGTCCTCCAAGGCACAGCCTGGCTCCCATTCCTGCAGCCAAACCTTGTTCCTCAGGAGGGGATGACTGCAAGGAGAGAGAAATTCCCCCTGGGATTTGATTTAATTGTCTCTACCTTGTTTAATCACTCYGCCCTTCCAGCTCTCTGAAAGTTGTTCCTTGCAGCTGCTTTGGGTCACAGCTTACCTGTCTCCTTTCAGAAACCCCACTTTGCCAGGGATCTCACATTTAAAGCATTTCCACAAGTTAGGAATTATCTGCAATATTAAATGTGCATGTAGTTTAATGAATTGCTTATTAACTGTAATTCTTAATTACCTGGTGYCATTATACAATTCCATGACCTTTTCTCCATCCATTATTTTTTTCTGGATGCCTTTCAGGCTCCTTAGATGATGMGTACAGGTGGAGTCAGCTCTTGTAATCCATGTTAGGTCAAGGTAGGGACTAAATAAGAATAAATAAATTGTAATAAGTAATAATATAATAAATAATAATAAGCAAAAAGAGAAGGATTTCACCACATACTTTTAGTACAAATATGCACAGTATGGACTTAGCCTTGAGTGCAGCACCTGACCTCTCTCTCCTACATCCATGGTACCCTGGAGAAARAATGAGATAAGAAATCTACTGCTAGCTGTGTCTTTCTTACTCAAGTGTCAGAATTTCCTACCCAAAAATAGATTTGGTGATGTTTAGTCACTGTCCGTGTTAGACCCTGGCTAAGCCACTCTTTCTCGGTGGAAGTTTGGCTGTTGTGTTAAAGATTTTCTCTGTTAAAGAAAAAATATCTTCTGGCTTAAAGAGCTGGTATCAGTTTATGTTAAWTGTGGGTTCATCCTGATGCACTTGAGATGTGATTTATGCTGCTTCTATCACCTGTGGTTTTTTTTAATTTAATAATCATAATATGTGACATTTGAGAGAAGCAGTGAGAGGTGATGAACTCTGAGGGAGAGCTGAATTAGAGAAATATTCCTGCACGGAAGCTGAAGAAGGACTTCTGACAAGGGCATGTAGTGATAGGTCAAGGGGAATGACTTCAAACCAAAAGAGGGCAGGGTTACATTAGGTTTGGGAAGAAATTTTTGCTGTGAGGGTGCTGAGGCCCTGCCACAGGGTGCCCAGAGAAGCTGTGGCTGCCTCTGAATCCCTGGAAATGTTGCAGACCAGGCTGGATGGGGCTTGGAACAACCCTGAGAAGTTGTGGAAGTTGCAGATCCTTTCCCAACCCACATAATTCTGTTGCAGGTCCTTTCCCAACTCAAATAATTCTGTTGCAAATCCACGTCTAGGGAGTTTGGGGTTAAACCAGCAGTGATTTAGCTTTGTCCTCAGGGAAAAAGGAAGGAATTATTCCCTGTGWGGGCAYTGAGSCCTGGCACAGGGTGCCCAGAGAAGCTGTGGCTGCCCCTGGATCCCTGGAAATGTCCCAGGCGTGGTTGGACAGGACTTGGAGCAGCCTGGGATAGTGGAAGATATTCATGGCAGGAGGTGGAATAAAATGAGCTTTAAGRWCCCTTCCAACCCAAASYACTCTGGGATCCTGTGATATTTGGGAATGTTTTTCTGCCAAGGCCCTCAGAAGCCGATCGGTCCCTCACTCCTAATTCGCTTGAAAATTCTGAACAGTGCCACAACCAGATTGAGCACATTGTACTCCAAAGCATCACACTGACAAATTATTTCCCTTTCAGGCTGAGGCTGACCTTGCAAGGCACTTCCCAGGGCAGCCCATCCCCAGCCCCAGCCCTGTGCCACGGCTCCCTGTGAATCCATCCCGTGTGGATCGCCTGCTCGCCGACCAGGCCCGCCAGCACGCCCGGGTATGCCTGCAGTCCTTGCACTCCTGGGATTTCTTTGTTTATTCATCAACAAACTTGGGATTTGTTTGTTTACTYAGCAGCCTCAGTAGTTTTGGTGGTTTTGTARTGGTTCTCTTTGGCTGGTAGTTGGAACTGGTGGTTGAGTTCCATCTCGCATGGATCACTTGCTCGCCGACCAGGCCTGCGAGTGCGCCCGGGTACGCCTGCACTCCTGCACTWCTYCTGGATTTGTTTGTTTATTCATCAACAAACTTGGGATTTGTTTGTTTACTCAGCAGCCTCAGTAGTTTTGGTGGTTTTGTAGTGGTTTTCTTTGGCTGGTAGTTGGAACCGGTGGTTGAGTTCCATCCYGYRTGGATCRCCTGCTYGCYGACCAGGCCCGCCAGCAYGYCCGGGTATGCCTGCAGTCCTTGCACTCCTGCACTTCTCCTGGATTTGTCTGTTTATATATCAGCAAATCTGGGATTTGTTTGTTTACTCATCAATCTCAGTGGGTTTGGTGGTTTTGTAGTGGTTCTCTTTGGCTGGTAGTTGGAACTGGTGGTTGAGCTCCATCCTGCATGGATCACCTGCTCGCCAACCAGGCCTGCGAGCGCGCCCAGGTACGCTTGCAGTCCTGCACTCCTGCACTTCTCCTGGATTTGTCTGTTTATTCATCAACAAATCTGGGATTTGTTTGTTTATTCATCAACCTCAGGGGGTTTGGTGGTTTTGTAGTGGTTCTCTTTTGGACCTGGTAGTTAAGTTCGCTGATAGTCAGAACTGATCAGCGGAGCTCAGCGCCAGGGTTTGGTTGAGGTGTTGGGGGTTGGCTTGGGCTCTGTGGTCTTTAAGGTCTCTTCCAACCCAATGCTTCTGTGGACTGAAAAGGTGAACTTTGGGGTGGTTTTTTAGATGGGGTGGTATGTTGAGAAAATAGTCTTTTAAATTGATGAAATTAGTTGTCTTTTAAACTATGAAGATGGCCTTTTAAATTGAAGCTAACCAGAGGTGAGCTTCTTGAAGTCATTGATAGAGAAGTCTAGGTTGGAAGGGTGTGATGTTTTTTGATTGCTTTCTTGATTTTCTTTAAGTTATGAAGTGATCTCTAGGAGTTAGAAGTCTTTTTTGTGGATGATGACTACAGGACTGTTTGTGGGTGTGATGTGATTTTTTTTTTAAATTGTTATTTTACTATATTTTTAAGGGTACTTAAGTTTTTTCTTTGATAAAGGTTATTGATTAATTTAAGTAGGGTTATTAGTTTTCTATGATAGCTTTAGAATGGTGGGTTTTGACTTGGATTCTATTAAAGGTCTGCTTCTAGTTTTGTTCCCCATTAGGGCAGTTCATCTTTCTTTTATATGGTGAGAAGTTTCTGTGTAATGAAGGGATGTGCTGTTGCTGTTTGATCTTTGTGAGGCTATTTACTAAATTTGGGAGTTGGGGGGGATTGTGGGAAATAATAAAGGTAAGAGGACTTTGAGAAATCTGTGAAAGGATGCCTCAGGAACAGAAAGAGCAGAGAACTTAGAGCAGCTGCRAAGTCTGAAAGTCGAAAAGTTACAAAAGTCCAGCAAGCAAGGACATGAAACAATAGCTTGAGTTTTCTGCCAGGTGCTCGCCCTGATAGGAAGAATGGAGAGGCTTTGTGGTGCTCCCCTGCACAGGAACATCTCCAGGACCTTGGAGCTGCACCTGGAAGCCATTCAGGTGACCCAGRCACGTCGGAAGGATGAGATTGGGAATGCTGCAAACCCCCAGAGGCATGGGGGGCCACGCTACAACAAGGAGAAAGGTAATGCTGCCCATTCCTGCAGCCCTCAGAGCTTCTCCAGGGCTTTAATTGTGAGTATGTTCCACCTAAAAATGTAAATTTGCAATACCCAGCAATTCTTGTCACTTCAGCAAGGAAGTTTGCAAATACACTCTTGTTACTTTTTAAGACTTTAAATTGCTTTGAGTTCTGTTGAGGTTTTTTTTTGTTTTCCTGTTACTATTAAAAAATTGCTATTTTTTCCTCTTGACTAGAAGACAACTGTAAAAACTCCTCAGTGACATTATATAATCATAAATTGGTTAAAAAGCAAAAATATGCTCRTTTTTAAACAGGAAAAATTATTTCCTGGTATGGCTAAACTTTCTTTTCAGCTTATAAAATAAAAAAAAAAATTGCCAGTGTTGTGCAAAATAGTCTACCTTACCTAAATCACAAGCCCACCAGGARTGACGTTCCACATTTCCCAAGTTCTGTTGAAGTAAAGCCAGAATAACCTGTAGCAGCAGTAAATGTGGCAATTTATGGTTTGGGGTTAAAGATGATATTATTTTTCTTCAGAAAATAGCTGTGTCAGAACAAAGAGGAATTCACTCTTTAGTGCTGAAGTGGACAGTGAGGTTCCTTTGGCTGCTCTTGTGATAAGCTGGAAAGCRAAGCAAAATGTTTTGCCTTTGCAATTCAGGTGTTAAAAATTAATATGTAACATGAATGTTAAATGTCATGCCCCTAAAACAAGAGTCCTATATGCAAACTGACTTTTAAARTCACTCCTAAAACTTCCATGTGACTTCAACTTCAAGTGTGAGTCAAGAGTAGTAGAAGGAAGGTTCTTGGCCAGGCAGGAGAAGTGGGACACAGTGGTTAAGTGGATGATTATGATTAGATTTAATGCCAATACAACATCTAAGTATTGCCAACACTATAAATAACAGCTCTGTCATCTGTTACAGTGAGTTATGGCATCAGCAGGACCCTGTCCCTCCTGTTGAGTCACGGGTTTTGGTGAGACCCCCTCCCRTCCTGAATTCCYAGAGAAGTGTAGGAGCAGCTTGGTCCACTTAGTCCCAGATTTCATCAACATTTCTGTCTGAAAAGCTGCAGTATCAGCAGTTTTGGCTGGAAATGGGCAGGTTTGCAATCCCTGGCCTTGCAGGATTTGCAGTTGCAGACAAATCCCCTGTGGAGCTGCTTTAAGATTTCATTTCTGTGTTTGAGCAGATCTTTGTGCTTTCGCTCACCCATCCAAAAATCAGTGTTCCCTCCTTCCTGCACAATCAAAAAACTGCCTGCAGCCTCAGAAGACCAGTTTGCCCAGTGTCCACCAGCATTTTGGAACCTTTTGCAGCATTTTGGATCTTTTTTGCACAGACCATTAATGTGAGATGTTGCAGCTGTTGTTACCGGTGCAGCTCAGCCGCTCCTTGAGCACAGTTTGCTCAGGGCTGTGAGTTGAACGAATTTATGCAATTTAAAAAAATATTTTAATAATGTGTTGGAGTTCTGGATGCTGGGAGTTTTAGACTTTCTGTGCTGCCAGGCACTGACCCCCAAGAGAACACTGCATTGACCTGAGGCTGTGGAGAAGCTTCCAAAATGGAATGATAGAACTGGGATTGTGGGTGTGGAGTTTGAGCAGAAGTGTGTGATATCACAGGGTGGGAAACTCCAGAATTTAAGGGTTTAGAATACAGTAATGGATATAAAGCAAGGTGRAGGTTTTAGGGTGGAGGCTGCTCCTTCTTCTTCACCTTCTTCCCCTTGGGTTTGGGTGGTTTTGTGTAATTGGAGAAGTAAGTCCACATTGCAGCTACAGGTGGTTGGTTATTGGGTTAAAAGTGAAAATAATTTAGGTGTCATTTCTTAATTGGACAGTTTAGCCTTAAAAGACCTCGTACCAAGAGATAGCCATTTTGTGTCTTGTTAATGAAAGGCTGCAGAACTCACTATTGTGAGACTGTAACATAGATAACAAATAAAAAACATCCAAGTCTAAATATGAGCTATTGTCTCAAGTCCTGACCTCGACAGAGGTAGAAATGTTGAAACCCAGGACATTCCTCTGACTGCCCTGGAGGACTCCAGACCCTGGCAGGAGCTCAGAGACCTTGGCATGGAGTCAAAACCAYCTGTACCTTTGATTTTAGCCCATGGAAACAATTCCCAACTTTGTGTGAGGATTTACAAGCCATAAGGGTTTGAGTAGAATGTTAGTGAATTTGTTACAGGGTGAAAAAGTAGAATTTTGGGTTTTTTTTAGAATGGGGGTTCAAGAGGCAAGATGGAGGAATCTGGGTGTGTCCTGTCTCCTTCTTCTTGTCCTTCACCTTCTGCTGTGATGGTGGCACTTCTGGATTGTTTTAGAGTAGAGACAGACTGTCTAACATAGGTGATAGGTATTGGGAAGTTATGGTAAATAATGTACCTGTAGTTTTTAGTATAAAAAGATAACACTGCCCTGAAGGTGGTCAGTGTGACATGAACTGACCTGCCAGACAGACTTCAGCAGGTCAGAGAAAGAAAGTAATAGATAAGAGAAAATAAACAACCTTGAGAACGAGAGCCGAGGAATTCAGTCGTCTTCTTCAATCTCAGGGCTGGGAAAAGGAGATTTTCCAACACCTCGGGGTCATCTTGACACCAGACACCCCATCGTAGAAAGAGAAACCAAAGCGTGGCAATAACATTTCCAGGCTTGCCCGCTGATGAGTTTTCCCTGTTGTTGCAGATGTGCTGGTCCTGGCAGCTGCCCTGCGAGCCCTGGCTGGAGCCACGCGCAGAGCTCGCACCGCGCTCTGGTGCGCGCTGCAGCTGGCTCTGCCCAAATCCCCTCCTGCTGGACCTGAAAACCAACCACTTCTCCTGCAAGAGCTTCGTTCTGCAAGCACAAGCAGCCAGGAAAAAAGCAGCCTGGAGCAGGAAAGCAGAGGAAGTGAAAAAGCTGAGGAAGCTTGGAAGATCTTGGAGTAATTGCCGATGATAAACGGAAAGCCAAGGATGGGGAGGGAAGGGCTTGGGTCTGCCCAGCACCGCCAGAGATGGATGTCACAGGATGTCAGGAAGGAGTTAATTAAAAAAAGGGGTTAATTAAGGTGCCTGGTCAGTGCTGCAGTTGTAGTACTGTGATTCTGGTGTGGAGAGACACAGCTTGTGGTGGTGTTGATGCAGTTCAATATTGCAGGTGTCTGCTGCTGAGAATTTTAATGTTTAGAGGAGCTGAACAGGAGCTGAGCTTTCCTCCTGTGCTTACCCAAAGCTCTGAGCCCAGCCAGGACCTGAGCAACCAGAGTCTGGAAAAACTCAATTCTCTTTTTTTTTTTTTTTTTTTGGCTAATGAGACAATTTAGGATATTTAAAGGTACTCAGTAATCGTTCAGGGTTTGTTTTATTTTTATTTTTTGCACCATGTGTGTTCTTTCCAGAGCCAAAGTGATCACTGAGTAGTTTGCACCCCATCACTGTGTCAGGAGCAATCCACGCTGCTGTGGTGATGTTTTTTGGGACAGGTTATCTCTGTTTGACAGGAATAATCAGTGTTCAGTGCTGGTTTTGTGCTACCAGTTCAGTTTCCAGCAAAACCAGTGTGAGCTGAGCTTTTCCATAGAGTTGTCCACTTTGGTTTTTCCACTAAAAAAGTGGATTTTTATAGCTTTGCAGTGTGAACTGCGTGGAAGTGCTCATTAGCAGGTGTTAGAAAACTTGCTCAGGATTAGAAATTAGATTTATTGGTTCCTCAGTGGATTTAAAACCAGTAACAATATAACATAGTATGCACTTACATACAAAAAAACTATTATTTGTTACTAAGATATGTTTATGGTACTATAATATTTTTCAGACACATTCCATATTTATTTTAATGATTTCATTGAATGTTTATTTTGAAAATCTATTTTAGTAATACGAAGTTTAACATTTTGCCAAATCTTCCGAATAATCAGATTTAATGATTTACTCAGGAACTCTGTATATTATTATATAAATATACATGTGGTATATAGGGTTTTTTTTGGGAGAGGGATGTTTGCAAAATATTTACACAAAGCTAATTATGTACTAGGTTACCAAAGCTCTTTCACTGATTTTTTTTTCTTGTGTGGAAGGTTTAATATATTTAATTGCTGTTAATTAGTCTCCATTGTGTGGCTTAGACAATCAGAGTGTGGTTGTTCAGGGTGAAAACTAGTAAAGAAAAATTAATCCAAGCTGTGATCTTAGGGCATTTAGGAATATATTAATGCTTTAAAAACTGTCTTACTGTTCCACAGTCTCCTAACATGTACTAATAATTAAGGTTCTTGAGTATCAGGATATTAATGAACAGCTTTGGAGAGCAGTTCTTGGGTTAAAAGTGAATTAAGTTGGGGATATAACCAAAATTTGAAGGACAAAAATGAAGATTTTATGTCATGTGCTGTTCAGTGTCAGATTTGACATTTTTGTGGGTAATTATAGAACTGTTCACATATATATCTGTACTTGCAAAATTGTTCTAAGTGCAGCAGTGTAGTTCTGGATCTGTGGATGTTTCTAGAGCAGATTTTGTCTCAGTAGTGCCATCCTTAACTCTGTTGAGGCATGGAGATTTGTAGCTAAAATTTACCCAAAGCCTCACAGTAATCCACTGAGTGAAGTTTAAAAACAAAAGTAGATAGAAATCAGATCATTAGTCTAGCAAAATTATATCTTTTTCCCCTAAAAAAAAGTGAATTCCACTTAAAAGATTATTTCAAGCCTTAGCCTAAAATTCAGGTAGCAGAGTTCTTTTAGTGTGTTTTCTCTCTGTGTACATGGAATTTATTTGCACAAACTAATTTAAGAAGGTTCAGTCTGCATTTGTGATTGTGCTCCACAGCTTAAAAGTGGAGTTTGCAGTATTTCAGTTTGTGGGTGATTTCGGGGTTTAATTACCCAAATTAAAATTAATTTACCATTGCTGTGCTGACAGGAAATCAGAATTTCAGAGTCTGGATCTTGAGGTTTTTTTCTGTTTACACAACCAGGGTTGTTTTGTAGTGGTGAATGTTAAGGGTGTAATTGGTTCATATTGTACTACTTAATTATTGTGTTCATTAATCTTAATTAGCTCATGGTTAATGTGCCTTTAACAGTCTCATTTTTCCAGAGTGTTAAAAAGCTGTGTGGTCACTTCTGATTCCAATTTCTGTTTAAAAATGTCATTTTAAAGGGTTACACGTGACTGCAAGCAGCTCATATTGTTAATTTTGTTAATTGCACTCAGGAGCTGCTGCAGGTTGGGTCCTGAAGGAGCTCTGGGCTCTGGAATGTGCCCCTGGATCATGTGCTGGGTCAGGTGCTCCTGCTCATGCCCTACAAATGCTCCTCTGTCACTTGGCCTCACTCAGTTTTCTTCATAAAAACTCCAGCTCTGCAAACAAAATTAAGGTTTTATTTACAAAATTAAGTTTTAATAATTTTTTTAGTGCCCTTTCCTTTAAATGGATTGGTTATGGACCGCATCAGATCTAGAATGAGTTCAATTCCATTGAATTCACTTCAATTCCTAATTTCAGAATGCTCCACTTCTGTTGTTTTGTTCCAAAACCTTTTGCATTTTAAGGGAAAAAAACCCACTTTATTTTGTAAAAGAGCACCTGGAGTTGCAGCAGCTCTGCCAGTCAGAAGATCATTTTTGCTGCCTCGTGTTTAATTTGGCAGCAAGGTGCAAATTCTGCAAGTCTTGCACTGAGTTTTTGGTGGGAATAAGCACAAGTATCATGCTTGTGGCTTTAGGGGCTGATTGTATTCACATTTTACTGACTTCAGGGAAAGCAGAATTGAGGGTTTGGGTCACATTTAAGCCAAAGAGGTGGTTTTGGTTTGGAGTTAGGTTTGGTGTTTAGAGAGAGAAAAGAAATGCCCCTTTCCCTCCTCATTTTGAGAAGCTATCAGGTAAAATTCACTTTATTCCCTTTTTTTCCCACCTCCACCCCTGCACTCAGCTTTCATGAGATTTAATTATTTGGGGTTTTTTGCCTGTTTTGATTTATACTTTTTAAATTTTGGGGTGAGCTGAAGAAGGTGGCAGAGTTGTAGCCACTCCTGGTGGCAGGGACATTGGATTGCTCCAGTTTAAATAAACTGAGCACTCACTTGTCCCTTTTTGAGTCAGGATTATTATCAGGGTGCTTTTTGATAGTTGCTAGTGAATCTTTAATGCTTTCAGATCCCAAATTGATAGTCCAGTACAACATAGACTTAAGAATTACTATTATTTCTGTATTCTGTGTAAATAACTGAAGGTTTTTGGTGATTCAGCCTCATTAATTCCCAGAAGGGAGGCCAGCAGCAGGGAACAACTCTTAATTATTTTGTTTTACTTTATTTTTTAACTCTTTATTATTTTTTTCTGGTTATAGGTTTTGTACCTCTGTTTTTCTGTACCCACAGGGTCCCTCTGGCAGTTAAGTTGCTCTGATGCTATTTATATAAACCAAAACTCAGAAATTGCTATTAATCTGTTATTTCCATTAGAGCAGCATGCAGGGAGGTTATTTAAGTTGATGCTGCTTGTCTTGCTGTGGCCTTTTCAGGAGTGGGTGACTTTTAATTCCCAAATTGCATTTTTATCCTTTTTAAACTGAATATTTTTCTTTGCTGCTGGAATTTACCACCAATATTTTTGTCTGTACCTGGGTATGTGAAATTTAGGAATTGTTTGTCTTAGTCAGAMCTGCTGCTCTAGTTCATGATCTCTTATGGTTATGGTTATTCCTGGTTATTTCTTTTGAAGGAAATCAATGGTTTGAGGTGGGGATTTGGTGAGGGATTTCTGTTTGCAGAGCAGTGGAGGTAAAAAACTGTTCATTTTTTTATGACAGAYATACAAAGATTAATAGTGTCTATATTTTAATATTTCTGTACCAGGTTTTTCCACTTTTCCAGAGCCCAACTTCCTGGCATTGTCTTTGATCTGCACCCCTTTTTTGGGGATGAAAAGGAAGAAAAAGGGAACTTCAAGAAGGAAGGAGCCCAAATTCCAGTGGATAATTCTCTTCTTTTGCCTCCCATGGTCAGGAGGGCTTGAAGGACCAGGAATCTTGGCTTGAATCAGGATTCTTTTCCCCTCTGGATTCTGTCAGGGTGCAGATTTTGGGCAGAGTTGATTTCTTCCTGCCCTGCCCTGGTGGCCAACCTTCCTGCCAGGTGTGTTTTTATTAAATTGAGGGGCCAGGACAGGTTTTGGGGACAGCTGGGCATGGAGTTGTCCCTCTGGGATCAGGATCAGCTCCTCTCCTGGCAGGATTTAATTGATTTATTATTCCCTGTGCAGTCTGTCCATTTATTTTCTAGACTTGGGAGATGGCAAAGAGCAAGGAGAAGTGAGCACAGGTTGGGTTTGATTGTGGTTCATGTCTCTTTTTCCTCCAGGGCCAGAATCCACCTTGGCTCTGTGGGATRTTCACTAAGTCACCATTAAGTCTTAGCTCTGATTCTGCAGGAAGTTGGGTTTTGGTTTTGTTGAAATACTGTAAARATTATGCAACAAACAGACCTTAAGCCTATATGTTTATTATTATTTTTAAAAATTCTATTTTTACCTGCTCTGGAAGCTGGGTATTGGAATTTTTTTCTTTTTTTTGGCCCATTCTTTGATTGAGAGCTGCAATTTTCACAAATGCTGCATGGTGGGGTTTGGGGATTTTGTTCTTTTTATCTGTATTTCTGTGGCAGAGTACATGCTATTAGCTGCAAAACTAAATGTTAAGTTCCTTATGGCCACAGTCTGCTACAGATTTATTCATTTATTTTTCCTAATGGAGTCATTAAAGTGGAAAAACTTTGAATTATTGATTATTTGGTGTTTGTAGATTGAACAGGAGCAGGGAGCACTTCCCATCAGTCAATATGAGGGCAGTTGGCTGTGGAATATATATTTTAATTATTATTTTTGAATAATTGGGCTGCTGAAGAGCTGAGTGTGGCCCTGCTTCCATTGAAGGCAGAGCTTTGAAGAGATTTCTGTCTTGATTTGGGTTTGCTGCTTTGCCTTGAGTTCAGGAGCTCATGAAACACAAGCTCAGTGGTTCACCTTGAACTTTTATCAATAAAATCTGGAGGGATGAGCTCCCAGCCYCTTCTAGAAGGATTCTTGGAATGAGCCTGGATAATTTGGATTTCTCTTAAAGCTGAGGAATGTACCTGCTGCAGGAACTTGGGGTTTGCTGGGAATTTTTGCACCTTGTTTTCTCCTGTTCTGCTTTGAGGGAAATAGAGCCTTAACCATGCTGAGACCTTGATTTATTATTCCCTGTGCAGTTTATCCATGCCAGTCACCAGCACTTTTTGCTTTTTTTTTGGTTTGTAGCACTTGAGATGTCTGATTTTTTTATCAATTATTTTTTTGGTAGAGAACTGCTTTGTAATTTTCTAAAATAAAATAAAAGARTAACTTTGCCAAGCAAATTTATCAGTGCTATAGAATGGAAGGTCCTTATTTTTCTTCATTAGCAATATTGTAATCAAAGGTGCAAAATAATGTGTTTAATGTAAATGTCTGTGCTGTTAGAGATTGCAAATACATTGGGTTAGGAGCAACTTCTAAACAAATTAAGGAACTAGAGTTGTAAATCCTCTTTGCTTGTTGCCAAATGAGCTTTAAAAAGGAAAATATTTGCATATAGTGTATTTAAAAAAGCACTGGTTAGAGAGAGAATAAATCAGARTAAAAATCATTGCCAGACAAAGATTGCTTTGTTTTATACTGAATAAAACACAATTTGTTTATGCACAATAGTTACTTAATGAGCATAGTTTTTTCACAGAATTATGTTTCCAATATATAGATGGGAAAAATAAGTTTCCTTTTATTTTTATGACAGATATACAGAGATKAATAGTGTCTATATTTTAATATTCCTGTTTGGTGTCTGAAGTGTGTCATTTGCCTGTGTGTTGGTCAAACTCATCTCCTTAAATTATCCCATTTTACACTGCTAGTGAAATATTACTGAAGKAGATTTTGGTTGGGCCCAAGAAAAATAGGTGAAATTATAACTTAGCTGAAAAAACTTGTTGATTATGCAAGATTTTAATCATTAATCAATTTAGGTTTATTTAAGTGTTTCTGTAAAACAACTGTGGATGTTTGAACACTGCAAAAATCTTACTTCTACCTCTTGTGTAACATCCTTAAAATTCCCCTTCACAGATGTGCTCTGATGCCACAGGGTGTTGTGCACCTTAACTTGGGAATTCCATCCGCTTTTCTTTTTATTTTATTTAATTTTTTATTTTATTGTGGAACACCAGGATGCCTTGTTATGTCCGCCTGTGCTGAACTGATGGGGTTTGTGTCACACGTGTGAGAGTCTTCAGAAACGGGAGAATTCTGTAATAAGTCATGGCCAGTGTAAATTTTCTGGTATTTTCTATGTATGTGGTTGGATTCCTTTTATTTAAATATTCACCTGTGTTGTGTGGATGTCCCTAATAAATGGTGCCAGCTTGTTTAGATCTACTCACACTGTTTCTCAGCTGCTGAATTTCAGTTTGGTAATTTTGCCTTGAATTGACCTGTTCTGTGTTCATGMCAGAAATTAAAATCCTTTGTGGTTTTTGTGACTGGTTTTATTGCCTTAATTCTGGAAGAATTAATTGCCTTAATTGTGTGGAAGTTTGGGCAGTTGTTGAACTTGGGGCTGAGGGATCTCTTGGATCACACAGAAAATTCAGATTTGCATCAGGTAGTTGAGAATAAAGGGAAGAATTTAGTGAGGACTTCAAGGGATGTTATGGGGGAATTGGGATGAATTTAGCATTTTTCTCAAAATAAATTGACAGATGTCCCAGATCTGGTTTTGTTGGCAGAGATCTGAAGCAAAAGCCAAGAACTGCACAGGTAACAAAAGAATTTGGTTGGTTTGTTCTGTGGAGTTGAGTGTGATGTTCTAAACCTTGACTGGGAAAAGTTCCTTGCTTTAGAGCAAGGAGTTTTGAATTGTAAATTTTAGAGCAATTTAGAGCAAGGAATTTTAAAATTTAGAAGCATTTTTTCTTTTCTGGCAACAGGCAGAAAAAATAATTGATATGATTGTGTCTTCATTGGTGGAGAAGTTAYAAAACTTGTGATAAAAGTTACAAAATTGTGCTTTGTATAATCTAAAGCTGTAGTTTTGAGGTGTTCCCATCTTCAGCTGAGCTGTACACATCAAATATCCCAAATTATCCCTTCTGAGCAGGTTCCTGTTGTTGCCTCTCATTGGACAAATGTTTTATAAATTAATTTTGGAGCCCCTGCCAAGCAGCCTCCTCTTTTTCCCTCCTTTTGCAGAGAGAAGGGGATTTCCAGAGCAGATCATGAGAGAAACATCCCTTCCCTGRGGGGCATCTCTGCCTTTATTTGACTGCAGCTTGGTTGCTTTGATACTTGTTCCAAAACACCTGTGATGGAATAAATGCAGCTATTTTAGTGGGGCTGTGCTGGCAGCTTGTGCTGTGTGAGATATTTTGGAAAGCAGGCACAGGGAGATGTGTTCTTCCCAAGTCAGGCTGATAACATTCAGTGTTTTACATTGATTTTTAAATAATATCAATCAAAAGTGGTTTAAATCCACGTTTGTGTGATAGGCTGGGCTTTGTGAAGCTGTGAAATTCAGCAGTGCTGTTCTGATTTGAATAGCAGTGCCAAATAAAAACTAAAATCTGGGTTTCCACAGTACCAGCTCCCTCCACTTACTGAGGAGACCTTTGATGTGGAGCTGATGAATCAGGTTGCTTAAATAAATATTTAATTTAAGAGTGTTGGGTTGCAAAAGCAGAGAATTTAGATCAATTAAAAATATGAAACAATTTCTGCCTTCGCTTGTGGTACAGAATTCCCAGATCTTTGTGCCTTGGGTGGGTCATGACTGAATGAGCTGTGGGGGCAYTCTGACCTGCAGAAACAATTTATGGTAACTCAGATCTTTAGCTTTGCTGACAAATGTTGGTTTGGGAGATGTAGATGGATTTCAGAGCTGTGAGAAGTCACTTGGTTAAATCTCAGGGGTTGGGAGGGACCTTAAAGCTCAGCTTGTTCCACCCCTGCCRTGGCAGGGACACCTCCCACTGTCCCAGGGTGCTCCAAGCCCTGTCCAGCCTGGCCTGGGATAATCAATAATCTCATCAATAATTAGAAGATGCTCTGGTGAGTTTGAATCTCAGGCTCTGTTGCGTTCCCAGTTCTTCAGCTCATCCTCCTCTGTAAATCCCCAGCTTCCTCCTGTGGGAAATGGATTTGTAGGGAATTTTCCAAGCCTAATGAAGGCTCACACAGTGTGTGCATCTGTGTGCAARCCTTGAGATGAGAAATGCTGACTTRGAAATGCCATGGAATAGGACAGACATTGCTGAGAGAGAAATGGAACCAGGAACAAGYTTCAAARGATRRCCTTGCAAATAAGACTGGATACTTKGGAGAAATAGAACAGGAAAGATGCATTGTAGTGAGACCCACGAGGGGTAATTTTAGATGATTGGCTTTGAGGCATTTACAGCATGGTGTGGCTAAAGCTGATAGGCCAAGAAACACTTTATAATGTATTGTAATCAGGAAAAAATTAGCTTCTGATTGTGATGGTGTGAACGATAACATTGTCTCACCCTTCTTAGGAAACTGAAAATGGAATGAAATTTTTTAAAACACCTCTCAGCTGCCCCAGCTCTGGGTCAGAAAATGGAATAATCCAACATCTCCCTCCCAGGAGCTGTTCCTGGTCTCTCTTCTTGCTGTGCTACAGAACCTGCTGAGTGACAGTGTGGGGGGATAGAAGGTAAGAAAATAAAGATAGTGCAGAAGGTAACCTGGCCCCTGAGGAGCTGCAGCTGTGCTAATCACCAAAGATTAGGAGCAGCCCTGCCCTTAACAGGCCTCAGCTGTGTCCAGTGAGGCTCAGTGCTATAAAAGAGGAGTCAGCTGGATGAGAAGAGTTGGAGTTTGTTGGCTGTGCTGCGAGGAAGGAGTCAGTGCTGTGAGGAGATGCCCATGAGACGTCACCAAGAAGGTATGGGAGCTTCCCAATGACAGAGATCCTTTTGTTCTTCATGGGTTTCAGGGTGGCTTCAGTTCTTGAAGCAAATAGGGAAGAACTCAAGGKCTGCTGGAGTTTAATCAATATAATTGTACCAGTGTGACCCTGGGAGCTCAGGGATTTCCCCCAGAACAGGAGGGACTGTAATCACTGAGAATTGAAAAATAAGGTAGGTGATGATGTATCAGAGGTTCAAACAGAAATGAGTGGGTTTAGAGGATTGGCTGAATTGGTGGGGTGTTGCTTTCTTCATTCTGGAATCCATAAATCTGTTTTCAACAGGTGTCTGACCTGTTGTGAAGGAGATTTTAATGGAAAAGATGGATTTGTTACCCTGGTAGATCCCTGGCACTGTACAGGCTGCAGGCAATTCCATTAAAATTTAATGTCTAGAAGAACACACWGCTCTTTAAGAGGGATTGAACAGAGGGAGTCACAGCTACAAATGGGGGAAATAAAATCWGCCTGGCTCATGTCAAGGTTTTTTATCAGGGTGCTTCATGGTGTCACCAGGAAGAAACAGAGATGGAGACATGTGTGGAATTCACTTTTGGGTGTTTGTTCAGCCTTCACAGAGTAAGTGACTCCACTCTTCTTGCAGATCATGAAATCCAAGATTGGTTTGGGTTGGAGGGGACATTAAAAATCATCCAGTGCCCCCCCCCTGCCATGGCAGTGACACCTCCAACCATCCCAGGTTGCTCCAAGCCCTGTCCAACCTGGTCCAGGACATTTCCAGGGATCCAGGAGCAGCCACAGCTGCTCTGGGCATCCTGTGCCAGGGCATCACCACCCTCAGAGTAAAGAATTTCTTCCCAAAATCCCATCTCRACCTGCTCCCTTCCACTCTGGAGCCATTCCTCTTTTTCCCCCTGAACAAGTCCTTGTCCCAAGTCCCCCCTCAGCCCTTGGCAGTGATGCTTGTGATCTTTTTCTCCTGTTTGTGCAGCTCTGCTGAGCTGAGAGATCTCTTTTCCCTCTGTTCAGCAGAAGCATCATTTATCACAAGCAAAGTTACATTTTGCTTTAATCAGAGTCACTGCAAAACTCAGGCAGAGTATCCAAGTTAGATCTTAAAGACAACTTCTGGCAGCACTTGTGAAGCCAAGCTAATCTGGGGTGTAAATGTGTGTGAGTGAAAGCTTTCCTGGGTGCTTAATCATCTTGTAAATGATTGATTTGTGCTTCAGCTGAGGAACATTGAAGGGCTGAGTTCTGTTGAGATGTGGAAAGAAATTGCCTTTCTAGGATTATAAATCCRTTGTGCAAGAACTTTGTATTTTTCAAGTGTGGGTGTGCATCCTGTTGGGAGGTAATCACACTAAAGATCTGTGAGGGACGCTGGATACAGCCAATAGTTGTATAAATAATGATGTAAAGATCCATAATGAGATGAATGGGGCCCTTTGAGGAGAGCACACTTGAATAAAAACCTTGGTGCTTGCTCCTGCTCTCTTTCCTGAGGGATCTTTGTCTRCCTTCCAGAGGGTAATGGAAACAAAAAACCAACCCAAACAACAAAATATTTATATAAAGTTCAAATAATGTAAAAAATAATTCGAGCTCATTTTCATGCAAGTAAAATATTTAAAATGGTTTTATTAATGTAAAAAATAATTCAAGGTCATTTTCATGCAATTAAAGCATTTAAGATAGTTTTATTTTAAAAAATTAAGGTCATTTTCATGCAAGAAAAATATTTAAGATAGTTTTATTAGTAAAAGCAACCTGGTTGTCAAATTTTTATCCAAATTTTCCTTTGTGTATCAAGTCTTTATAGCCTCTTTGCTGACAATGTCACGTCTCTGACAGATTGTGCTTTTCACAGAGGCACTGCTGGTGGTGGGATTGTGCTGGGATTGCTTGGATGGTACTGGGATTGATTGGATTGTACTGGGATTGATTGGATTGTGCTGGAAGAATTTAGAGCTTAAACAACTCTGTTGGCTTCTCCAAGATGAGTCACAAACAGGATGTGCACTCAGTCTGGAATTCCCTGGAAAGCAGAACTCAYTCAATAACAATGTGGCCGTGAAATCTTTATTTTTGGGTAAAGCAGTCACTGCCACTGGTCGTGGGGTATTGGCAAAAAGGGAAATGGTTTCTCTGCTGATTCCCAGAATGGCCAGGTTGGAAGAGACCTTCGAGATTGAGTCCAACCCAGCCCCAACAGCTCAACTSAACCCTGGCCCCCAGWGCCACATCCAGGCTTTGTTAAACACACCCAGGGATGGGGACTCCACCACCTCCCCGGGCAGAACATTCCAGAACTTTATCACTCTTTCTGTGAAAAACTTTCTCCTGATATCCAGCCTGTGGYKGTTCCAGCTGTGGGTTTCTCTGGGTCTGGAYTGAAGGCACCTGAGACAGTAGTTCATGTTCACACTCAGCTGTTTATTATTTCYTATCAGTAAAACAGTCTCACTGCTGGGAGTTTGGCAGCTTTTCATTAGAAGGCACAAAATGGCCAACAATCTCTTGTTCCAAGGCCTTTTAAGACTAAACTATCCTATTAAGAACTGACACCTGGGTTATTTTCCCTTTTAACCCAAGAACTGATCCCACAGAGCCCCAGTGGGGACTTTTCTGCCCAATTACAAAATGCCACCCAGACCCATGGAGAAGGAGGAAGAAGAAGCATGAAGAAGAAACCCAGGATGACACCCTGTGCCCTCCACCTTGCTGCCATCCACAACACACTAAAAATCCCAAAACCTCAATTTCTCACCAGGTGACACACCTACACTGCTCTCTGTAATCTATTTCCCACTTTTGTGGATTCCAGTCTATCTTGAAGACTGGGAAACTTTCTCCATGGATGAGGGTCAAAGTCAGTGCTGCCCTTGGGGTCAGGGCACCCCAGAGCAGACACAGAAATATTCCCAGTGCCCTGGGTTTCCATAAAACCCTAAACTTCCCTTGGCACAGCTGGAGGCTGTGTGCTCTGGCTATGTCAGTGCTGCTGCAGAAAGAGCCCAGCCCCAGCTGAGCACAGGCGCCTTTCAGGAGCTGCAGAGAGTGATGAGGGCAGCCCTGAGTCTCCTTTTCTCCAGGCTGAGCACCCCCAGCTCCCTCAGGGGCTCCTCATGATGATGATCAAGGGTGAGCTGAGTCACTGGGCAATGTTTGGGGTGAGGGAATGGATGAGTTTTATCCGTGCTGACACATCTTCCTTAGCTGGAACCCAAGAGGGGATGGATGAGTGTGCCCATGGAGAGCCCATGGTGCTGCTTCAGCGCCTAAAAATGGATATTCTGTGCAGGTAACCCTTTGAAAGGGATGAAGTTTCTTGAGTAAAAGGCATTTCAAAAGGCAAATCAGCTCCAGGCTCCTGGTGTCCTGCTCTTGAGGTTGTTTTTTATATTTTAATATGGGGCAGGTTGGATGGGGTTTGGAGCAACCTGGGGTAGTGGAGGGTGGAAAATTATGATTTTAGGGTGATTTCTGACCCAAACCACTCTGGGATTCTCTGTTTGGGCTTTTTGTTTGATTTGTTTTGGCTTGGTTGTTTGGGTTTTTGGGGTATTGTTTTTGGTTTTGGGGTGGTTTTCGGGGTATTTTTAATTTTTTTCAGTGCTCATTTTGGTTTTTTTTGTTTTATTTTTTGTTTGTTTGTAGTTTTTTTTCTTTATGCTGTGATTGTTTATTTGTTTGGGTTTTTTAATAGAACTATTTCTCAGGTTGTTTGGGTCCTTTCCAACCCAAACCACTCTGGGATTCTCTGTTTGGGTTTTTTTGTTTGATGTTTTGGGTTGGTTGGTTTTTTTGTTTTTTTGTTTTTTTTTTAATTTTTTTTGTGTTTGTTTATTTTAGGGGTTTTAGTTTCTTTTTTGTTTGCTTTTTGCTGTGATTGTTTATTTGTTTGAGTTTTTTAATAGCACCTGTTTGGGTCCTTTCCAACCTAAACCACTCTGGGATTCTCTGTTTGGATTTTTTGTTTTGGGTTGGTTGGTTTTTCTTGGTATTTTTAATTTTTTTGGTGTTTGTTTGATTTGGGTTTTTTTTGTGTTCTTGTTTGTTTGTTTGTGGGCTTTTGTTTGCTTTGTGCTGCGATAGTTTTATGTAAAAAGCCAAACAAAAAACAATTTCTCAGGTTGCTCAGAGCCCAATCCAACCTGGCCTTGAACCCTTCCAGGCATGGGGAGTCCACATCTTCTGCGGGCAAAAAACCATTTTTATACCAAGTGTGCTGTTTTTCYATGGCAGTTGCACTGCCCTCAGTGCAGAAGAAGTTGTCAAATGTACATTTCTACCAGCATGAAATCCTTTTTTTTCCTGTAGGGACTAACTTGACACTGCAGAGACCTGCAGACAGTTTTGGATTTTGGTGTAGAGCAGGTGCAGAGCTTTATTCACTGTGTGGTTACTGAAGGTTTAATGCCAAAATGGAAGGATTGGCCTGACAGAACCACACAGATTTTGCCATCAGAGCCATATTTTCACTGAAAATCTGATTTTGRCGGAGTCCCCAGTCAGGCTTAGACTTCCACCAAATTCAGGAAAYGKTTTTTTAACCTTTCATTTAATWTYTTTTTWATWTTTGTTTTTTCAGTCTAGTTCTTAATGCCAGGAAAATGCTGCTCAGGTGCAACTTTGGGAAGATTTGGGGATTACTGGGAAGCAAAGGTGGGATCAGCAACTCCTCAGTTGTTTTGAAATGGGCAAAAATCCATACTGGGATGCACAAATATACAAATATCTCCAGGCATCCTGACAAAATGTTTGGGCTGTACAGGGTTAAATCGCAGCAGGAATTTTTAAATTTAGGTATTTTATTAGCAATATAGAAAAAAGTTTAATGTTAAGAGCAGAAAAGCTCAGGAAAGCATAAAATAGAAAGGGRAATTGATAAGATTTTTGGAAGCCTTGGCAAGATGTGTCACTTCAGCCTTGTTTGTTAATTGTTTTTTTTTGTCCTGAAATTCTAAAAAAATGCATTTTAAGAAAAAAWAATCCAGTTAGGAATTGAAGAAAAATTAACCCAGTTCCTCTGTTCTTTTTAAAAATCAGTGTAATACATAATTTGCTCCTATATATTGATTTTCTGTGTCCTCCATGACTTTCTCAATTAACATTGCCAGGCATAAGTAAACTTTTTAAGGGAATGTGTTCCCTCRTGATAGAAGCGCCTTAGGGAATTTCTTGTGAGGTTTAATTCAGAATTAGGAGCTCTTCCCATCAGAATTAAATGTGGTAGGAAAAAAAAAATCTCATTTTCTGTAATTTATTTCTGTTTGAAGCTTTTATTAGCATTGATTTTTATTTATTTTTCTGACAATGCTAGATTGGGAGACAACGCATGAGGGTTTTTTAGTTGTAAAAACTGAGTAAACCTACTGAGGAGAAATAAATRGTGTCAGCTTTAAAATTCTTGTGCAGTATCACATGGGGAAAAATCAAATTAAATTCTCCCACAGAGAGAAGCAGGAATATTTTGGTTTTTTACAAAAACCTGCACTTTTATGCAAAAATCTCATACTTCAGAGGAATATTGAAATAAGATATAATGCCTCAGGTCTTGCTAGTTATTATAATTCAAATAATTTAAATTGATTTTTTTGGAGGACACCCAAACACAGCTTGTTTTGGTGCCTGTAAACTCTGGTTAATTCCATTTGGCATCCTTTTATTTCCAACTGAGCTCYTCAGATGGGCAGGTTTGGAACTCCAAATTAGGGTTTTCAAGGGCGRGGAAAGATTTTTCTTTTTAAAACTGCACAAGTTTCTGTTTTGAACGCATCTTCCTGATGTTTGTTGTGGGCAGAAAACATTTATGGAAAAGTTCTCAGTTTTTATTTCAAAATGAAAGGAATTTTAGTTGTGCCTGATGATATTTTATTTTTCTTCATCCAAATTCAGGTTTTTTTACAAGCCTTTCACTGTTCTCTCTGTTAGGTGGAACTTCTATTAGCTCATCATTATAAGATGCTCTTTTATTTTAAACTCATGACAAGTTGTAGTTCCTGAATAGGTTAATAACTCATTTGCACTGGAGATATTACTCTCTTTTTAGTTCTAGTGACTTTTTTGGGGTATTGTCTGACTTTTCAGACAATCCAACTCATGTCAGGAGAAYTAGGGCAAAAGAAAAGGAGATTTCGGGGGGATTTTCTGGCTCTGCACAACTCCTTACAGGAGAGGGCAGCCAGGGRGTCAGGCTCTGCTCCCAGGGAACAGGGACAGGAGGAGAGGGAAGGACCTCAAGTTGTGCCAGGGGAGGTTTAGTTTGAATATTGGGCAAAAYTTCTTCCCAGAAATTATTGCTAAGCCCTGGCACAGGCTGCCCAGGGCATTGGTGGAGTCACTTTGCAGTTCTGCTACACATGGTTGGTCCTTTACCAAAAAAAACCCCAAGATGGAGATCATAAAGTCTCTGAGATCTTCATCGAAGTCACCAAGGTGTTAAAGGAAAGGCACTGCTCACAAATCCCATAAAAACCTACCTGGTGCCTCTGGCAATTGCACAGGGCAGGGAAATGCAAGGTGGTGTCACGGAGGGCTGGGGAACAACAAATTTCCTTTGGTTTGCTCCAAATGGATCCTGGATTATTCCAAATTACCAGATGTGATGCCTTGTGCAGGCTGCCCTAGAGCAGAGGCTGGGCAGAGCTAAAGAATAAAGCAGGGATTTATTAAAAGGATCTCCTCCATGGATGCACCTTGGGCAGCACAAGAGCCCAGCCAGGGCTGCACCCAAGATGAACCAAAATGGCCCCAAAATGCACCAGCGCTCCCGGGCTCTCTCCCTGGGATCAGTTCTGCTCCATTTGCACCTTGCAGTTCATTGTCCCATTCCAGCTTTAGCCCCTGCAGTCCCACCCTGCTTGTTTTTCTCTCTCCAGCCCGCGGTGTTTGTGCTCTTGGGGCTGAGATTTGGATCATTTGTCCTTGGTGCCCAGCTGGAGCAGGAATTGTTTTGTCTCCCTGCTCTGTGCACAGAGCTCCCCATGCCCTGATRTGAAGCTCAGMCCCACACACKAAAGCAGCACAGAAYCTGAAAATATAAAAGCCAAACCTGAGGCATCAGCTGGGGACAGACCTTGGAGTCTGCTGATGTCCAGTTTGTGGAGCAGTGCCTGGTCAGAAGCCAAATCTGCTGATTCAGAGAGGATCCTGCTGAGAGCTGTTGCTGACACACCCTGGGCACGTTCCTGTGTCTTTGGGAAGCCTCTGTCAGTCCTASAGCTGAAACTTTAATCCACCTTCAGAAGAGAGGGCAGAACAAGCMCAGTGGGCACTGTCTTTCAGAGGGGATGAGTTTTTCACAGAGCTGAACATTGGATGAAGTCCCTCAGCCAATGCACAGGGTGTTCAGGCAGCACCTTAAATCTTTTTTTTTTTCTCCTCAGTCCTGTAATCTTATTATTAATTTTGACAGAATCACAGAATAGTTTTGGCTGTGAGGGACCTTAAACCTCATCTCATTCCCCCCCTGTGTGRGCAAGGACACCTCCAACTACCCCAAATTGCTCCAAGCCCTGTCCAGCCTGGCCTTGGACAATTCCTGGGGRATKAAACAAGATGATCTTTAAGCTCCCTTCCACCCCAAACCATTCTGGRATTCTGTGATTCTCTTCAAGCCCTGCTTTCAAAAATCYCAGCTAAAAATCCCTTGTGCTGCCCTGGTGGTGGTTTGGTGCCCTGCAAAGTGATTTAACACAACCTATCACCATGTCTTCAGGGCCTTGGGCTATGCAGCACCTTATCTGCTTTGTTTACTGCCAAAAATAAGCAGATATCTTGCAGTTCACTCCTGATATTTGCACGGAGCTGAAGTGGTTGTGGGGGAGCCTGCTGGGCTCTGTTGCAGCTCTTCGGCCATTAGCAAAAATCAGTTTTCAATTTAAAACACTGCGATTGCCAATAAGAATTGGCATGGACCCCAAGGARATTGTTTTTAAAAACTAGAAATTTGACTTGTAAACATAAAAATGATGATCTTGAGCCTCTGAGATGTGATGGATTGGCTGCTCAGGTGATTTTTGCACACGGTTTGTGTTCATGAGGCAAAAAGGTGGGGAAATATATATATAGGTTATATATATATATACACATAACTTCATATAACCCATATATATATACACACAAGGTGAAGGGCCAGAGACACACTTAGGATTTATTAACTTGCTGTTGTTTTGCCATTGTAACAGCTCCTGCCTAGGAGCTATTTATTTATTTATAAATAAACCTACAATTGATCTGATGCCTTTGGGACAGAATTCCTGTCCAGTGTGCAACRCTGATAATTCAGCAGCCCCCCCATTCCTGAGTCCCCACATCCCATTTTGCTGTGGGATGGACCCTTGAGGAACAGCTCTGACCCCCCTTGTCCCCCAGCCCACCCAAACCCCATTTTTGGGGTTTTTTTCGCCCCTGCTGTTGCTGGGCTGTGGCAGCGAGTCCCTAAAATGCTGCCCTTTTGCCTGTGTGCTGCAGGAAATTTAATCTCCCCGGTAAATGACACCCAGAGCTATTTTGGAGCYGGGCTCTGGAGGGAAGGAGAAGCACGTCAGCGATTTGACTGGAGGAGGACAACCCAGAGAGGAGGGTCAGGGGGTGGCACAGCCTAACCCTGGCCAGCAGAGCCACTGCAGGGGGACCTGGGGGCACCTTCTGCACCTCCCTGCCATTGCTGAGGTTTCTGTTTTATTTCCTGGAGGGGAAAGGGGGGGGGAACCCAAGCCAACATGGTCTCCCCACGTCCTCTGTTCCCCTCTTCCCTCTTGCCCCTCCTTTCATCTCAGTAGGAATCGGATTTTCCTTCCTCTGCCCGGAGCTTTGTCCTCCTCAGACTCAGACAAGACTCCAGGTAAGACCAAAGCCTTCAGCTAAGGAGAGGTGGATTTGGGGATGCTGATGTCCAGCAGGAGGTGGAGAAGGTTTGTTGGTAGCTGAGGGAGGGGTGAGGTTGGTTTTGTGCTGTGCTTGAGGATGTTTTGCTTTATGAAACGTATTTGGGGATGGAGCTGAAGGTGCAGGTAGTAAATCCCTCCTTTTTCTCTGAGCCTAGTGTGGATTGTTCTGCTTCATTACCTCTGAGCAAAGATCAGCCTCCAGAGGGGGAAGGTGAAAAAAAATCAGGTTCAGAGCTGTAGGCTCAACTTGATACACTTTGTCCCCAAATCTGAGACACCACTGGGCATGGAGAGCCTGGAAAAACACATGGAGAGGTGGCAGAAAGGAACGTTTCAAAAAGCTTTATTTCCAGGGCATCATCTCAGAGCAGCCCTTCTCTTCAGCCAGGACATTTTTCCCCTCTGAGCTCCTCTCTGGTGTCAATACAGATTCACTCTGCAGCCCCCCACCCTCCTCCCATTTCTCCAAATGGTTCTGAGGGGAGATAGGGAGAGATGGAGCTGGACAGCTGAGGCTATTTTGGGCCCTACAGCTCAATGGGGTGGAGTGACTGTAATGACAATGACGTCCACTTGTTAAAATACAAGGGCTTAGGCCGTGCCTGATTGTCACCACGGGAATTCTTTGTCCATATGGGAGCTGTGATCCTGCAACTCCCTCCTGCAGGAAATCACATGGGCTACACYAGGAGCATTTCTAGCTTTGCAGGTCTGCTTTTTTTCTGGGATTCTGCCRCAGCTGCTTCTCTCCAGGCCTGTGTGCAAAGCAAAATGCAGTTGGGTGAAATTTGTGATGAGGTTTCTATGTTTTCATTGCTCCTTTTGTGTCTCCTGGGTGGGAAACCCCAGAAYTTGTGTGTTTTCTCTCCATTTGTCTCCCTTATTCTCAGCCCCACAGAACAGGAGTGAGCATCACAATGTGCCCAGACCTCCCTGGTGCTTTGGCCTTTTGCTATTGTCCAAGCAGCCTTGGGAGGCTCATAAAAATAAAAGTGGCTGCTGTGGAGTCCTGAGGGGCTGCTCTGTGCAGTTTTAGGCCTCTGGAAGTTTCAGGGGTGGGATATGAAGGGAAGTACCCATGTTGCAGAAAAACCCAAGAAGGATGAAATCCTTTCCTTGCATGGAGTTTCTTGGAGCTCTTAGTGTCTTGGTGGAAAATGGTTTCTGGCCAGGTGGTTGGAAGTGGGATGAATTTTCTGTCTCTGTAGAGAGGAAAGATAAAAAGTGTTTTAACCCTATAAACCAGTGGCTTGAATCTGTTGTGGTTTTTATGAAGTGTGTGCTGCTAACGTGGCTGGGAGGTGTCTGACCCTCCTGCCCAGTGATGCTCACACACCACGTGATTTGTTCTTGCTCCTTGTTGGAATTCTCTAAGTGTTTGAACCCGTGTTTGCTACCAATCATTGGGAACACCCAGGCTATTGATAAGGGACTAACAGGGGGAGCATGAGGGGGTGCAGGTCCCTCTGAGGCACTTGATGCATTTCAGCCTTACCCTGAAGGTCAGAATTGTCTCGAGCTTCTCCTTTTCCCCGAGGGCTGCTCACCATGTCTAACACCATGTCAGCCCCTGACCTGCCAGGAGTTTTCCCTCAGCATCTCCCATGGATTTTGGCTTAGGATGGAGGCTGTGGATGGGAGGGAATGCAGACAAGCCTTCYTGGAGTCTCTGTGGTCAGGATGACCCCGAGGTGTTGGAAAGTCTCTTTTTTCCCAGCCTGGTGCTTGAAGAAGCAGTCAGGGYTCTTTGGCTGTGGTTTTCAAGGTTGTTTATTCTCTGTTATGTGGAACATTCTTTCTCTGACCTGCTGAGGTCKGTCTAGCMCGTTGGTTCATGGCACACTGGCCACCTTCAGGACGGTGTTATCTTTGTATACTAAAAACTACGTGTGCATTATTTACAATAATTTCCCAATACGTGTCAYCTATGTTAGACAGTCTGTCTCTGCTCYAAACCAATCCAAAAGTGCCACCMTCACAGCAGAAGATGRAGGACAAGAARGAGAAAGAAGAAGGACAAGGCACACCCAAATCCCTCCATYTTGGCTTCTGAACCCCAGTTCTAAATCCCCAAAATTCTTTTTTATCTTGTGACAACCTAACTATCCTTCTACTTAAACTCTCGTGGCTTGTAAATCTTCACATAAAGTTGGTAATTTTTTTCCATGGGTTAAAATCAAAGGCACAGGGGTCTTTGGCTCCGTGTAGGGCCTCTGAGCCCCCTGGCAGGGGTTTGAGCCATCCAGGGCAGCCAGAGGGATGTCCTGGGTTCTGACAGAGCCTTACTCTGAGCCCAGTTAGGAGCTCCTTGCAAAAGGCCTCGTGTGCTGCGTTCTCTGTGTCCAGCACACCTCCAGTGACGGATCCCCCACAGAAACCTCTCCCATCTGCCCATCCAGTGACCTTTGGACATGCCAAAATCGCTTCTCCCTCACTGCAGTGGAATTCAGAGCAGGCCAAGCTAAGCCCTGAGGCACAGATACCGCTGGAGGGGGATAAATCCCGCCCGCCTGGATTAGAGCGCTGCGCCCCGATTTAGGGGTGCCATGGGCAGCAGCACTGGCTGTGCTGGTGTGCATTTCACCCCCAGAGCTCCCTGTCTGCTGTGACRGCTCTCAGGCACCCACCAGAGCCCAGCTGATGTCACCCAGCCTGCAGCTGACGCCCAATATTTGCGCTATTCCATAGCTGTCCATTCCCTGGGAGGCTGCTGGAATTGAGAGGGCGGCCGGGTKGCTGCTGTTTTCCCTCAGCCGGATTTTAAACATCAAAGGAAACCCAAACTTCCCATTTGACAACTCCTGGACTTCCCTTCCCACCCACGGATTCCATTTCCTGGTGTTTTTAGATGGAACAATCCAAGCAGATAAGTCGTGTAAACCGCAGGAATAGCGGCGCTGCCTTGATTTTTATCCGGAGCTTTCGTTTCAGGGATGTTCTTTGAAAGCTCAGGATTCAGAGACAGGAGGTTCCCTGTAAATCCTGCCTTTCCTGTCAGGAAAAGGAGTGAGAGGATTAGAATTTAGCATTGCAGAGGAAGTTCAGGAAACATAAACTCCAAAGGCAAGAAAAATACCTCAAATCAAYGTATTTTTGACCAAAGAAAGGGTAAAAGAGGATTGAGGAAATGAGCAAGCAGGGCCRTGATGGGGCTTCATGTGGTGTTGAGAGAAATTCTGTGCTTCTGATCTCTGTTGATCTGACCTTGGTGATCCCTTAGGTTTAATTATGTCCCCAAAACCTCTAATTTTGCTACTCATGGCCACCTTTGTCTCGGGAATGTATTATGGGATGGATTGCACGATGCTTCTTGCTCTGAGTCCTGGTTGTGAGGAATAGTGGATTTGTCTTTATAAAAAGCTGTGGGTCTGCTGGTAGATAAAACCAGCACTGGGAGAGAAAAGAAACAATGGGAAGGATTCCACTGATTGGTTAATGGAAAARGAGATTTGCTTTTACAAATAAACTTTAGGTTTGCTGATAAATGAAATTAGACATGGAAAGATGAAAGAAACAATGGAGAAAAACCCCTRAGATCCATAAGAATTAAAAATTAAAAGGAGGGTTATACATTAGAGGGGAATCTTTGGTATCAGGGAGTCCGAACCTCTCAAGTATCTCAGCCAATGGGGAAAGAGAGAAAGGAAATGCAGTGGGAAATTGGGATAAAAAGAAGGTTGYGACCTCCAAAATTTGAGAYATCCCAGGGGAATGCCCCATGGCCTCTYCCTTTATTGGAATAAAGCCAAAAAGACTCCTCTGTCTCCTTTTTGGACATAAACCTCTGGTGTTTGTAGATTAATTTTCCTACCATGGTGGACAGGATTCTCTTTCTAATCCTCGAATGGAAAGGCTTGGACAAGAGAATAACCTGCTCCCCCTGTCCTGTCTCACACAAAGAGCTTCATCACAGGCTGCTGACAGCCTGGGGGACAGCTCACCATGGTGGGGGGATGACCTCTGCCTTCTCAGAGGCTACAGAAGGTTTTCCAGGTGCAGATCAGCAGTGATGAAGAACATGAAACCAACCCAAGCCATCAGCCAGCACTGCACAGTGAATCCCAGGAGGCTGGGATGGAGCCAGGCTGGGAGAGCTGAGGGACAGCCTGGAGGGGAGAAGGGTGCAGGGAGAGCTCAGAGCCCTTTCCAGCCTAAAGGGGCTCCAGGAGAGCTGGAGAGGGACTGGGGACAAGGGATGAGGTGACAGGATGAGGAGGAGTTGGGTTGAATATTAAGAAGAAATTCCTCTCTGCCTCAGAGAGCAGGGTTGGGTTGAATATTAGGAAGAAATTCTTTATTCTGAGGGTGGACAGGCCCTGGCACAGGGTGCCCAGTGTCAGTGGATCCCTGGCAGTGTCCAAGGCCAGGCTGGACAGGGCTTGGAGCAGCCTGGGACAGTGCAGGGTGTCCCTGCCATGACAGGGGTGGAACTGCATGATCTTTGAGATCCCTTCCAACCCAAACCATTCAGGATTTGGTGGCACCACCATCAGGGCTCTCCACCTCCTGATGAGTCCCACTTCCAAATACTCCATCAGGCGCTGGAGAGCTCTCTGGTTCCCGCTGCAAGGCACTCATTCCCCTGCCCATGGGAAGCAGACACTGGCAGTGGTGGCACAGGAGGCCTGGACCAGCTGCTGGTTGGCCCCAAGGCAGTGATTTATTTATTTATCTGACAGCTCTGTGCAGTTCTGCCTCTTYCCCTAAACACAAACCAGGGAAAATTTGAATGAATAAAGACATAATCAAAATTATAAGSGCTGCCAGTTTGCCTTTGGCGTGCTCAGAAATGCCCAGGATGGGAATGTGATCCCTGCTGCAAATGATTCATCACAGAGGGATTACATGGGGAAATGTGACACTGGCAAATGTCTGAGATTTATTGGAAAGGGCATTTGCATTGACTAGCTTTATTCATGCTCTGTTGCTGGTCCTGTTGCTTCCAAGGGAGCTGRCCTGGCACTTGCAGAGAGTTACTATTTTTTTTTTAAAGTTTCAGAGTTACTGGGCTTTTTTGAAGTTTGAATGAACCTGTAAATAATTGAAATCAGGGTAATTATTGAATAAGCTGATTGACAAGTTGCACAGTAGAAATATGAAATCTTGTCCTTTCACTGCATTCATTCACAAGTCTGTCCTCTCTTGGCTCCTAAACCTATTTCTCATCCTAATCCAGTGTGATGGGTTTTATCCCATTTGAAATTATAAAATGTAATCTTGTTTACATTATAAAYGAAATTATAAAATGTAATCTTGTTTAAATTGTAAAATGTTTATCTTGTGCAGCCTGTCTAACTTGTTAGATGTGTTAGATACACACACAGCCTCATCCTTGCTGCAGGTCAGGGATTTCATGCCTCTTACTGCATTTCATGCTCTGCACACCCATAAAACAAGTTTTCCCCTCTCTTTTTCAGATGGGGACTAAAATACTAGAACTGGAGTATTTATCTCATCATATAAAAGCAAGCCAGCAGCAGAGCAAGGAACAAACCCTGGTTTTCTTTTCATGTTAGAAAAATATCCAAAATAATGATGAGCACACACTGTTTTCACTGACCCCTGGGTTTTTTTCTGGCATCCTGACCATTCATAAAGGTGTAAAAACCTTATAGAGCGTGAGGGTACGTGGTGAAAGGTGTAGGTAAGAGCAGGGGATGTGGGTTTTCACCCCACACTGGGAGGTCTGTGGACACTGATCTTGAACTGGTTGGGGAAGGAGTTGCAAACACCAGAKGAGCTTTTGGGAGCCATGGGAGAGGGAGGCTGGACCTTGAGGCCACTGGGAAGAAGCATCTTGGAWGGATTTGCTGCACCAGTTTGGTTCAGGAGCAAAACCAACAGGAGTGTGGTGTTTTTTTGGCTGTTCCTGACTATTTTTTGACTGGTTTTG
>JACDOX010000264.1:245549-255588 GCA_014549065.1 Cardinalis cardinalis | reverse complement strand
ATTTTTGGCTGTTCCTGACTCTCAGAGGTACCGGGGAGCATCTGGGTTRTGTTTATTTGGGCACAGCTTAGCAGGGAGAGAAGGATGCGCTTTAGGAAGTGAGCAGCAGAAGAGCCAGGCTTTGGGAGCCCTCACCCTGCTCCTCCTGGCCCTGAAAGGTGTCCTGGGGCCCAGGTGATGGAAATGGCRCACAGGTGGGCTRAGGGAAGCCCCTGGCAGCTCCTCTYGTGTCTCTGTAGCCCCCTCAGTGCTCCAGGCACTTGTCCTTGTTATGCAGAGCCCAGTTTGATGGAGAAGTGAAGCAACTCTAATTTTCTGCTCTTTTTGACACTGCAAAGCTGGAAATAAGTCAGAGTGATGCATCTCTTGGACACAATAGGAACCCAGGAAGGGTGAGACGTGGCAGTGTCTTCTGAAGGTGAATCCAAGTGCTTTGATGGCACAGTGCAGCCTGAAATTCAAGCTAATGGCTGGGAAATWTTAGGACATGAGCTCTGAGTCTGTGTTCTGATTGTTAACTCTCAGTTAATGGAGTGAAGGGTTCTGCTGGGCTCTCCAGAGCTGAGCTGAACCTCAGCATCTCCTTCTGAGCATTGAAATGGTCCTTCCCCAAATGAGCAGGAGACTCTGATTGTCAATCAATTGACTTCAGTGGAAATTTCCACTGACTTCAGTGTACTTTGGCTCGAGCCCCAGGCTCCTATCTGCCCCTTCTAACCATCCATGCAGCTTCTCTGCTTGCAGCTGCACAGGCGTTTATGGAAAACACATTTTAAAGCTCATCTGAGGKCAGAGGTTGGGGTTGTAAGAGGGTCCAGAGAAGTTGAAACTAATTCAGAGRTTTCTAGACTAGTTTGAGACCAAGAGAAAAAGATTTGTGTATTGAAGGTGGCCACTTGATAGAAGGTCAGTTGGTCATAGCACTGATGACTGCAAGTCGATCATTCTTCATCATCTTAGCATGTACTAAAAGTAAATTTTCCCTGTTACTTTTTTTCCTCCTTCCAGATTTAATGTTTGAAACCTGTTTCTTTATTTTCTAAAGATTTGTGGCAGAATAATGAAATTTGCTCAATACCAGGAAACAAAAGCAACCAAAATTGAATTAGTTTAGAAAGGATCGATCTCRTCTACAAGGAAAAGTCTTTGATTGCTCCTTGTCATTTTGTGTGTTCTTTGGAGTGGGAGACRCAGGACAGGACATGGGGTATATTTTCTGTTAAATGTAGAAAGGTTACATTTGGTTTTGCCTTAGATCTGTGACCCAGATGAAGTTTGAAGTTTGGCTCTGCAATACCATATGGAATGATAATAATGCTCCCAAARTCATAGAATATCCTGAGCTGAAAGGAACCCACAAAGATCATTCAGTACAACCCCTGGCCTTGCTCAGGACAACCCCAAGAATCCCACCCTGTGCCTGAGGCASTTTTCCAAAAGTTTCTTGGGCTCTCATAGCAAATACCATTTTGTATTTTTGTGACACCCCTTTTCCAGTATATGGATTTAATGGTAAACCTGCATTTTTTAATCCCCAGCAGCATAAATGGAATTAAATATGTAATCTGTTATTAATTTTCTTGCACTATTTGTCATTTACCTCAGCAAGTACATTKTCATGTATACACTGTGCACATAATTATTTGCTAGCCCATCCCTGTCTTCATATGAAGAAATGGGAGGGGGGACAAGAAATTGGTAAAATAAGTGACTTTTCCCAAGGTCATGCAGCAAGTTGATCCAACCCTCACTCCTTGATGCCATCAGTGATTTGTGCATTAACAAAAATGCACTGACAGGAGCTGGAGGAGGATGGAGAGATGGTGATTTAAGAAATTAAAGCAGGGTTTTAGCCTGCTCCTATTGATTTCTGCTGGAGCTGGGGGGAGATGGTGAGAGCACCTGCCATTGGGTGAGAGAGTGGGTGGATGTGTGGCCAGCAGGGAAGCCAAACTGCTGCAGGATTAAGAAGGATATTTCTGTCTCACYGACTGGGTTTTATTTCCTTTCTGAGTTACAGCACCCAGAGCCCTGGTGCTTCTGCTGTGTGCAGCACTTTGAAGGTGAAAAAGCAGGGATGTGCTCACCTGGAGTAGGACCATTCCCATGGTCAGGCAGGAGCTGCCAGGACAGAGGGGGTCTGGCATCAGGAGGCCAAAGAGGTTAAACAGTGTGAGAAATAGCTGCTCACTTTTCATAGYTTAGGAAGGTTTATTAAACCTTATCAAAAATACAACAGGAGACTGAATAAAGAAAAAAGGTTACGRTGCTGGGAGCAAAATATTTTCCCYGCCATGTGCTCAGCCCCCTCACAAAGGAGGTTTTTCCTTTTTAACCCTTTCACCCCTCCCAAAGTTYKGTCCATCARCCCCTTCTTCACTGTCCAGTGGTGGAAATCTCTTCCTCAAATCCTGACTGGAGCTCAGGTGTTCCATAGTGACAAGCCAGCCCACCCAGATGTCCCAGCTCCAGCTGTCCCTTGATAACCATGTGAGGAGGCACAACATAACTATAGATCTATAAACTTTTCTTAACCTGCATACGTGATATTTGTCCATTAATTGTGGGAGTCAATCATGGCATTACTCCTCTATCACAACAGCTTGAAGAGAAATGGTGNACTGGAGCTCAGGTGTTCCATAGTGACAAGCCAGCCCTCCCAGATGTCCCAGCTCCAGCTGTCCCTTGATAACCACGTGAGGAGGCACAACATAACTATAAATCTATAAACTTTTCTTAACCTGCGTACGTGATATTTGTCCATTAATTGTGGGAGTAAATCATGGCATTACTCATCTATCACAACAGCTTGAAGAGAAATGGTGCACTCAAATCTTCTTGGAAAACCCGGTCTAGGGGGTGACATCCCTCCCTATGGCAGGGGGTTGGAATGAGATGATCTTCAAGGTCCCTTCCAACCCAAATTCTGAGATGGAGGCAGCATCTTGATGGGCAGACACATCTCTCAGAACATGGTGTCCAGTTTGTTCCTCGTGGTTGCAGAACCAGCCCATCTGTCACGAGCTTTAGTTTAGGTCACTTTCTGAGTGCCACAGAGGAAAGGCATCATCATTTTCCTTCTGTATGAACAGCCCAAAGAGCTCTGTTTTGCCCAGAGGCTCTGTGGGGAAGTGAGCTGCCTTATGAAGCAGTTTATTACCCTCAAATGTAAGAAATCCTCAAGACCAATGATATTCCAAGGCCTTCTCGCCCATAGTGAGAAGGGCATTGAAAACGTGGGTGTCACAGATATATTTTCCAAAAAATWCCTTTGCTAAGATTTTTCTCCTGAGAAGCTGAGAGGCCTCAGAAACGAAATGTAAACAATGATTATCTGCTGCTGTGGAATGTGGCAGGTGCATCTTTGATTGGTCTCATGTGAATTGTTTCTACTTGATGACCAATCAGAGGTCCAGCTGTGTTGRGACTCTGGTCAGYCACAAGATTTTATTATCATTCTTTTCCTTTCTTTGCTAGCCTTCTGATGAAATCCTTTCTTCTATTCTTTTAGCATAGTTYTAATAYACMATTTTCTTTTAATATAATATCATAAAATWATAAATCAGCCTTCTGAAACATAGAGTCAAGATTCTCATCTCTTCCCTCGTCCTGAAGATGAGGGAAACCTCATCACACGTGGGGGTCCCAGGTGACAAACACCCAGGCACCAGGGGATTGCAATGATTTTTTGGGTGCACCCTCTGCCCTGCTCTCTGCTGACCCTTTTCTCTGTGCCCCTGCAGGAAGGAAGCCAGGATGGATTACAGCTCCCTCAGCGGGGTCCCACGCTTCCTGACCCGGCCCAAGGCCTTCATGGTGTCTGTAGGGAAGGATGCCACCCTGAGCTGCCAGATCGTTGGAAACCCCATCCCAGTGGTGAGCTGGGAAAAGGATAAACTTCCAGTGCAGTCTGGGGGAAGGTTTAAAACCACAGAGGATGGGGATTTGTACCGGCTGACCATCTATGACCTGAGCCTGGAGGACAGCGGCCAGTACATCTGCCGGGCCAAGAACACCATCGGGGAGGCTTTTGCTGCTGTCAGCATCAAGGTGGGAGMGGAGACCACAGTCACAGAGTCAGCTCCTTACTTCATCCAGAAACCTTCCAACATCAAAGTAACCCTGGGAGAAGATGCCATGTTCAAGTGCAAAGTCCAGGGCAGCCCTCCCCTCTCGGTCAACTGGGAGAAGGACGGGAGGTACCTGAGGAACAAAGCGGACGCTGGGCGCTTCCAGATCGAGTCTGCTGGCGAGTCCAACGCTCTCACCATCCAGTGTGCCCAGCTGGGGGACAGTGGCACCTACACGTGCCGGGCAGAGAACCTCATCGGCTCCGCCAGCGCCTCGGCCGCGCTGGTGGTGGAAACGCGCGGCTCCTCCAACCCCGACAGCAGCGGCAAGACGGCCTCCTTGCTGTCCCACCTGCAGAAGAGGCGGGAGGAGATCAGGAAGATGGACATCTCCCACGGCACTCTGGACTCKGCCTACTCGGCGGTGGAGGGGCTGTCCAGCCTGGGCTACGGCCTGTCCCGGGACTACGAGCGGGCGGCGGGGCTGGCCAAGGGCGCGCGCAACGCCGCGCTCGGGGCGCTGACGCGCACCTGCAGYGTGACCGAGGGCAAGCACGCCAAGCTCAGCTGCTACGTGACAGGAGAGCCCAAGCCCGTGATCGTGTGGAAGAAGGACAACGAGGTCATTGCGGAAGGCCGGCGGCACGTCATCTATGAGGACGACCAGGAGAACTTTGTGCTGAAGATCCTCTTCTGCAAGCAGACGGACAACGGGCTGTACACCTGCACGGCCTCCAACCTGGCGGGGCAGACCTACAGCTCTGTGCTGGTCACTGTCAAAGGTGGGTGGGTGTGGTTCTCACCRGGGTGGGTGTGCCCGCAAGGATGCGCCTTTGAATTAGGGTGGGGTGAGTGGTTTGGTTTGAACAAAATGTCTGCCTCCAAACTGCTGCAGGGGAGGGTCTTAGATGTGTCACGCTCTTGTTGCCATTCTGAAGAACTAGGAGTGACCTTCACAAGTGTGGAATGACCCTCTGGAAGGCCAGTTCTTCACCACTGACTATGGCAAACAAAGGCATCCTGGACCTGGGAGGTTTTCTAGGAGCATTCAAGGAGCACAGACTATCCAGCAACCCAAGCTGGGAAAGGCTGAATAAAGCTCTCCTGGTGGAAAGGGCTTGTGTACTTGAGTAGGTGACCTGGGGAGAGAATCCCATTGCTGGTGGTTCTTAGGAGGGGCAGTATAGAGGTGCCAGGTAGGGATGGATGAGGCAGAACTGGCTGTGATGCCTCCAGTTTCAGCTTTTATGTTTTTAAGATTCTGTGCTGCTTTAGTGTGTGGGTCTGAGCTTCATATCAGGGGATGGTGAGGGAGACAAAACAATTCCTTCTTTAGCTGGGCACCAACGACAAATGATCCAAACCTCAGGCCCAAGAGCACAAACACCGTGGGCTGGAGAGAGAAAAACAAAAAAGATGAGACTTCATGGGCTAAAGCTGGAGTTGGACAATGAACTCCAAGATGTAAATGGGGCAGAACTGATCAMAGTGTTAGACCCTGTGACCAGTTGTCCATTTAGTAACCATTTTAAGTTCCCCTAGGGTGTAGCCCTGGCTGGGCTCTTGTTCTGCCCAAAGTGGATCTATTAAAGCCTCTTAATAAATCCCTGCTTTATTCCTTAGCTCCATCCAGTCTCTRTTCTGGGTCAGCCCTCACAAGGCATCMGCTGGTTGTGGGGCAGCTGGGATGCRCCAGATCCCTAAGGCTCCTGTCAGTCCTGGTTTCACAGTGATGTAAGAGATCCATTCCCATCCTCTGGGTCAGTGACTGCCAATGCCCTGTCTCRCCCTCCAGGCTTTAATCACATCTGGGTTTGTGTTCACCACGGGGTTTACTCAGACGTGCCATTTGTAGTAGTAGTGGAAACCCCTCTCTAAAGATGAGTGTGTCAGGCTGCCTCAGATCCCCTGGGGGACCTACTCCAACTCTAATTACAGTCCAGCTCAGTTTTCCTGTACAGTGACCCACCAGCAGCCTGGTTCTTGCCAGGCTCTTCAGCCTTTTCCYAGCTTGRGTTGCTGGATAGTCTGTGCTCCTTGAATGCTCCTAGAAAACCTCCCAGGTCCGGGATGCCTTTGTTTGCCCTAGTGGTGAAGTGGTTGAAGAACTTGCCTTCAGAGAGTAATTTCACACTTGTGAAGGTCAGTCCTAGTTCTTCAGAATGGCAACCAAAGTGTGACACACRGTTTTTATAGAATCCCAGAATGGTTTGGATTGGAAGAGATCTTAAAWATCATCTCATTCCAACCTCCTGCCATGGGCAGGGACACCTTCCACCAAACCAGGTTGCTCCAAGCCCCATCCAACCTGGCCTTGAACAATCCAGGAAGCTCTAAATTTTCCAGCTGCTCTCCCATTTGRCAAAGGGGACAGCAGGCAGTTTGGAATCCAGGCAGCACCTGTAAATGAGCTGTCAGACACAAAAGATTTTTCCACTCGAGTGGTAAAACTCGAGGATTTTTCACTGGCAGCAAAATAAATGAGAATTTATTTCACTTTGCAATTTACTTTACAATTAAGTAGAAATTATCTGTGTTTCATACTCATCTTTAAGAGTCTCAGGTGTTACTTGATTTTCTGTTTTCCCTTTTTTGGAAAGTGGCTCAGTCCCTGTGCCCATCAGTGACACCTGATCCGTGGAGATCACTGGTGCTTGTCCCATCCCTTGCTGTCCCCTGGAGGTGCTGAGTGGCGTGGGGAAGGGCATTTGTCCTGTTCCATAAAGCTGGGATTACCTCATGAGCTGGGACTCAGAGCTGGAGATCAATCCTGGCCCTCACCCTGGTTGGTGGGGGATCACTTTGAGGAGGGATCAAGCTCATTTCCCTGCCCAACACCTTGTAAAAAACAAACCCGCCCTGCTCTGCCTGTGCTTATCTTACTGCTCTCATGGCTGCAACCTGTTCCAAAGGAGGTGAGGAAAGCCAGGGGAGCAGCCAGTCTGGGAGCAAGCACCATGGGAAAGGGTTATTGATCCCTGTCTGTTGTCCAGAGCTGCCTGTGAGTCAGGAGGCTGAAGTGGAAATGTTTATGGATTGTTTATTTTTTATGCCGTGCCACGTTTGGCTCCCTGTCCAGGCCAAGGCTGCCATGGAAAATCTACGTGTGTTGGTTATAATTAGGCCCTGATAAATGACTCTCCTTTGTGTCACCAGAAGTTCTTCTCAGCCCTCCCAAGACAGGTCAGAGTGATGCAGCAGATGAAAAGATCTTTTAATTCTGTTGAGCTTTTAATTCTGTTGTTTGTGACACTGGTGATGCCAATGGTTTGTCTGCTGTCAGGCTTAGGGAGGGAAATCATCTTGAAATGCAAATTTCTCTTTGCTCAGCCGTGTAGGAGAGGGTGAATTCTCCAAGCAGCCACCCCTAGAACAATAGGATCAGAATGGTTTGGGCTGGGAGGGACCTCAAAGGACATCTGGTTCCAGCCCCCTGCTATGGGCAGGGATGGCACTCACTAGGTCAGGCTGCTCAGGGCCCTGTTCAAACTGGCCTTGAACACTTCCWGGGATGGGAGATCCATAGAAAGCTTCCTATGTTCTGTCAATCTACATCTTAGGGACTTAAGGGCACAGGAATCCAACATTTGTGAACTCTGTTGAGCCTGTGCCTTAAAAAAAAAAAAGGATTTTTGAGCTGTTCCTAAATGAGATTTAGTGAATCACACTTAAACAAAGAAAGGCTACAGGGCAGAGAATCACTCTCCTAAATAAGGAAAACTCAAGGTTGATTAGATTCAGAAATGTGTCTGGAACAGAGGTAAAATCACAATCTGTACACTGAGATGAGAGCTGTAAAAGGAGTTGGGGAAATTGTGCCCAAGAATAAACCTTTAACAAATCAAGGAGTGGGGAGGATGAGAGGAACATAAATAACCAGCCTGGCTTTCCTGAAGGCTTTGGAGATTTCCCTGGGCCACGTGTGAAGTTGGTGAGAACAGAACTCAGGTCTCCACCCTGGGCCAAGCCGTGTTCACTGGAGTCCCTGAATAAAGTAACCAGATACTGCATGAGAAGGTTAAAGGTTGCAAGCCAAACAGGAGGGAGATGGGAAAAACACCCTGGTGCTGAGGCCACCTTATTCTCCCTCTGATCAGATGGGATTTTGGATGGTCACTGTCATGGCAGTCACACTGGAGATCTGAAAGAGAATTGCAACTTTGAGAAATGAGGAGGTAGAAAGGAAATTGGGAAAGTACAATAACTAGGAAGATCAAAGGCTGAAAATGGTGGAAGCTTTTCAATCTACAATTAGCCAGCTCTTACTGGGAGGATTTTCCATATTCTTACCTTTCCTGGATCTTTTTCATTAGGCGGAGGGAAAACTTGCCTCTGGAATAATAAATGTGAGAATTCCAGCAATAAGAAAGGGGAAGTGTAGGCAAGTGGAAAAGTGAGGTCCAGAGGGCAGATGTGCCTTGATAAGGTTAAGAAAACATTGGAGTTCTTTGCAGGCTGCRCCTATTCTTAGCAAAATATGTGTTAGCAGGACTTGCCTTTTAAAAATAACATCCTCTCATTGCCAGTTTGCTTGCTGTGGACCAAACAAAAAAGCCTGTGACAGACTGGAGAAATATCTCCTCAGGACAGGCAGCAAAATTAATCTCTGATCCAAGTTCTTGCAGTTTCCTGCTAATTCCATGAGCTGCTCTTGCTCAGTGCTCCCTCAGTGTTTTGCTCTGCTGTGCCTCTCACATTTTTCCCAGTGGGCAGGTTTTGGCAGCTCTCTTATTTTCTGTTTTATCTGCACCTCTCTCACCTGGGTGTGGTTATGGGCTGGATGGTTTGGGATGCCTGCTCTCAGGACACCTCTGGTCCTTCTGTAGTCCCCTGACCCAAATGTACCCCCTCTGCCTGAGCAGGCACATTGTGGACCTTGTAAAGAGCATGGAGGGATGCTCAGGAGGAGGAGGAGGCTGGTGGGTTTTGGAACCACTCTGACATCTCCAAAATCCCTAAATCCCTGGGCTGGGTTCATCCCAGGCTTTAGTTCAGTGTCCCAGCTGCTGTTGCTCCCAAGCTCCATTCAGAGGGAGATAAGACGTGTGTGCAGGACGAAAGCAGAGTTGTTTTCAGAGGATATCTGTGACCCCAAGCTGCCAAAGATAGCCTTGCACTGCCTTTCCCTGGCTGGGAGGGCTCTGCTATTACTGCAGCATGCTCCTAAGAGTCAACCAACCCTGCTGTGCTTGAGCTTTTTCCTGGAATAGCTTTTTTTTTTTTTTTTTCACTTTAGGTACTGCTTAGTGACTGTAAAGGGAGAGGGGTTAATGATATGGCCAGCTGCTCCAAGTATGGGAATACACTTGTGTGCCTCTCAGGTGCAGCTTGTGTTTCTTTTTGGCCCTTGTGCAGCTCTGAGTGTTCCCAGTGGCAGCTCCAGCCTCCCTCCTGCCAGAGGGCTGCATCCCTCTGATCAAAGCTTGCTTGGCCTCACAGAATCCCAGAATGGTTTGGCTTAGAAAAGACCTTAAACCTCATCTCCTTCCAACCCCTGCCATGGACACCTTCCACTGTCCCAGGGTGCTCCAAGCCCTGTCCAGCCTGGCCTTGGACACTKCCAGGGATCCAGGGGCAGCCACAGCTGCTCTGGGCACCTGTGCCAGGGCATCCCCACCCTCAGAATAAAGAATTTCATCATAATATCTTATTTAACCCTGAAAAAAAATAAGGAGAAAAAGAAAAAAAGGATATTCAGCATCTGGAGCGTGGGCAGAGCAGATCTGTGACGGTGTTCACAGGGGTCCAAGGATGAGRGAAGAGATGAGGATCTGACTCCATGTTTCAGAAGGCTGATTTATTATTTTATGATATATATTACATTAAAACTATACTAAAAGAATAGAAAAAAGGATTTCATCAAAGGCTGGCTAAGAAGAGAAAAAKAATGAATGATAACAAAGGTTTGTGTCTCGGACAGAGAGTCTGAGCCAGCTGGGCTGTGATTGGCCATTAATTAGAAACAACCA